>JBAWJQ010001869.1:0-555050 GCA_037783105.1 Bactrocera zonata | reverse complement strand
TGAGACTGAAATAGCCCGACGAAGAAACCTTCGAAGAATTTAGCAAAGGGCCTGGGATCGATATGAAGAATTCGTGAACCATTTTTAAAAGAGTCAACACTACGACCTAATATTTTGATCTGATATCGCGGGTCTCAATAGCTCTTTCGGGAGAAAAGAACGTCTCAGATCGATATTTCCAATATTTCGCGTATTTACAGACAGATATGGAGGGACTTATTTCGTTTCTGTGATCTTTTAAATATATCCTTTGTACGGTCTCTGACGTTTATTTTCCACAAACTTCGTAGTAAACTTCATATACCATGTTCAGGGTTAAAGAACATACCAAAAAATTGACATTGAATCAAATTATTCGATAAATTTCATTGATACTGTCTTGAAAGTGTCAAATGTTGAAAAACAACTGCAAAAAGCATATTTCAGTTCATTTACTTCATTAACAAACATATTCATGTAATAATAGTGGAAGTACCAACCCAAGTTTGTGGCCCTTTACTACACAGCGGGAGTTATTGGTCATTATGATAATAAAGGAACACTTTCTACCCATCAATCAGCTTTTGAAATCTGTGGAAAAAAATCAAAGTTGTCTTCTACAACTGAAGTCAACACATAGCTGTCCCACATGTCCTCGCACTAATGACCACTAATCAGTGATAATTTCCATGCAACAGTAATTGAGTTACTAAAAGGGTGCATGACTGAGTGTGGAACCGAGTGAGTGACACGGCGACTAACTGAGTGACTGCAGTGTGAGTATAAATTGCATATTTGTTGGCTCAACACACGGTTAATACATTGACATGATTATTTATTTGCTATGCGAGTCAAGCTCTGACTGCTATTATTATTGTTGTTGCTGCTGCAAGCATTGTAGGCGCGGCTATAGTTGTAGGCTGACAGGTAAGGATGAGGTACTGCATACACACTTTCACTATTTTCACTATAAACCTTCTTGTATATAGTAAATACATATATTTTATATAGCTGCATGCATTCAATAAGGCAGTAATACATAAGCAAATCCTTGCAAAAGTTTACTGGCGCGCTTACTGCATTCACTCATGCAACTTGGCCGCACTGTTGCAGCAGCATACAATATGTATCTGACACCGTAGTGGCGTAGTAAAATTATTTTCGTTCATGCGTCCTGCAACTGAAAATATCTGCACCTATATACTTTTATATAGCTTAGGTGAGTGTGCATGTGTGTTTTTTGTAGTCAACTAGGATATGCAAACGTTGTACAGTCCCGCCATTGCAAGGTTGTTAACCTTTTGGCGCATGTCTACAGCAATTCGTGCAATAATACTTAGTAGTAACAGCAGCCCTAACAGTAACAGTGGGGATAGCAGGATATGTTGATGCAACAGTCACTCGAAGCACTCTTTCTTCGCTGCTTTCTCGTCGCATGCAAACATTAAATGTACGAGTATTTTTTTACATTTTTGCTATGTTATATTTTAGGTGCGCCGCCACCCACTGACCCAAACCTACACTAAGCTGGGAACCATACTATATTTGATATATGTATATACATATGTATACACACATGCATGTATTACGATTAATATCTGCTAACCACCTGCTTACATATTTTCCTATAATAGGTGAAAACTATTTGAGGACACTGCCCTAAATTTGAAGGAACACTGATAACGCCATATGTGTCGAGTTTTTTGTTTACAAAATTTTGCGTGTTTCTTTTAATATATAATAAGGCAGTTGGTAGTTTTTAAAGTGACCGCAAAGTTTGTGGGTTGCATCAGAATATACATAGTTTTAGTTCGAAATACTTAACATGGCAAACGAAATTATTTCTTTTTCTGTGGTATTAAGTTCTGATTTTAGTGTTTTATGGAAATACATATATACATGCATTTATATGTACATTTAAAATTTTAAAAGTTTACAGCGGAATTGTTGAAAATTTTTTTAGTAACCTAAAAACTTTTAAGAAAATTTTGTACCACTTAGTCATTTATTAATTAACTTAATTTAAAAAAATCTCTCAGGTGATGATAAATTAAAACGAAATTCAATATTTAAAAATTTAATAAAAACAAAAATTACAAAAAATATTTATTAATCTAAAAACATTTCTGAAACTTTTGTAGCACTGAGTCGTTAATAAGTTAATTCAATTTTATTAAGTTTTATTTAATTTTGTTAATTTTTTTAATTTCAAAATTGAAGATATATTTTTAATTAAAAATTATATTAATTAATTAGTAAAATAAACAAATTAATAAAAAAAATCAAAATTAAGAAGTATAACAAAAGAAAAAAATATTTTGGATAAGAGTTAATTTCTAGTTTTAAAATTTTATTAAATTTTTTTTACCATCGATTAAACTTTTTGTTCGTTTTTTATACATACATGTCTGCCAAATTAAAGTTATTTTTGTTATTAAACATTTTTCAATAACAAAATTACAATTAAAGTTCACAAGTGAAAGATTGAAAAATAATTTTCAAAAACTTTAACTAAAACGAAGTTAATTTTTTTAAATTAAATATAGCCCATTTTTAATTAAATAAAAATTAATTTTTTTGAATTAAATAAATAAAAAAAAAAATACTCTAATTGATTAATTAAAACAAATTTGAAGAACCAAAAATTATTTAAAAAATACTTTAAATAATTAGTGAAATAAATGAACTCGACATAATTAGCCTTCAAAATAAAAAAGAAAAGGAATAAATAATGCAAACGAAAATATATTTGAGTTAATTAAATTAATTAAAAGTAATTAAAAATTAAATTAATAGTAATTAAAATTAAATTAATTTAAATTATCCCACAGAAAATTATTGAAAACTGTCAAATTTAATTAAGAAGAAATTTACTTAATTAAAAATAATTAAAAAATAAATTAAAAATAATTAAAATTAAATCTAAATTATCTTACAGAAAATTATTGCAAACTTAAAATTTAAATAAGAAGAAATTTACTTAATTGAAAATAATTAAAAAATAAACTAAATTGATTATATTAAAATAAAAATAATTAAAAATTAAATTAAATAATTAGAAAAATTTAGTTATTTTTAATTGTTTTAATTAACCCAAATAATTAATAATTAATTTAATGTAATTTTTAATTATTTTTATTTTTAAATATTTAATTTAATATATTTTTTAATCATTTTTAATTAATTAGAATTCTTCTTACTTAATTTTGATAACTTGCAATAACTTTTTATGGAATAATTTAGTTAAGAAAATTAAAAAAAAAAGTTGCAACTAAAGTTCTTGTGATAATTTTTTTTGCCAAAATGGTCCTAGCGTATTTTTATTGTTAAAAATATCCTTCGAAAATAAGGTTACATGTTTATAAATGCCAAAAAAATCAAAACCACTCATAATTATTATTTTCGGACCAATATTCTGCATAGTAAACTTTTTGTATATACTAAACATATATTACTATCTATTCTGTGGATAAATATATAGGACAAAGAATCTGATTAATTCAAAAATTGTGAAATTGTCAAATTAAAAAGTTGCTTAACTAAACTGGAGAATCCATTATTGTCTTTTAATGGACTTTCCAGTTCAAATACATTCAAGTAAGATCTTCAAAACAAGTATGCGTACAGCTCTTCATTCTACGAAGTTTAAATATTCTGTGATTGTCTTTCTTTTATAAGAAGTGCTTTGAAGTCATCGATTTGCAAGTGGTTATATTATGGGGGAGAGTTGTAATGTGACAGTGTACCATTATTATCCCTAAAATTACAAGAAGTGTTCTTAGCCTCCATTTCGTTGGCTGAGCTAATTCTATGTTCTACTAGAGGAGCTCTACTAGAGGAACTAGATCATAATTAGCTCCCATACAACTGAAAAGCCTAAAAACACCATCCAAGTTTATTAAAAGTATGGACTATCTGTAAGGAATTAAGTAGATTATGCATCAGCTAAAGGTTTTGAAAATTCATAGTCACTGATCCGACGAACGAGCGACTCAAGAAGTCGCTTTTCGAACGAGTAAAATAATAATGGTATAAAAGACGAGACAGAGTCCGTCCGAATCGGTTAAGATTAGTTCTTTGGATTCTTTACGGCTCCATTGTTAAATTAATTCTATAAAAAAGAGAAATTTAGGTGGTATAACAAATATGCTCAATAATAAAATCGGTATAGAGCTCTGTCGAAAGCGTTCATCCATTTACAGTCACTTTCATAATAAAAATTGGTTTAGAGATTAAAAAAATTAAAAATCTGTTCTGTCAGTTTTCCAAATCCTGACAACAGGTTTTCTGGAGATTTTAATGCAGTCTGCTTAGACTGTTTAGAAAAGAAAATCAGTTAAGAGAGTTTTCAAAATCTCGCCATCATGTTATCTACAGGTTGTTTGCCAGATTAAGGAAGATTTCTAGTTTCCTTATTCTTCACGACTCTATCGTTGTGAAAAAATTACGTACCAGTGGTTTCAAGTATCTTCGTACGGTGTACACCATGAGCTACCAGCAAAATTTCGTTCCTGATACGGTATCCAATCAGCCTTTCGAGCACAATCACAATAGGTTCTTAGATTATGGGTCAGTTTTTAACCTAAAACTTTATAGTCATGTAATCCTACCTTTTCCTTTGATTTCTTTATTTCAGATTTTCGCCCTTAGCATAGTAATAGAGTTCCTTTCCTCTGCCGTTCAGCTGGGAATATCGATTTATAAGAAGCTTCCTTCTATGCTAACAGCCAAGCAGACAAGTTATAATTCTAGCGAAAAACCTTTGACTAGGTCATATGCAAATGTACATAGATGGGTATACATAAATACATGGATATATGCATACATATATCTTCTACAGCTGTCTTGTCTAATGACAACACCTTGTGACTTGTGTCCATGGCCAGTCGTTATCCATATTATAGAGCACATGCCTGCTTTGCGTGTTGGTGCGCCAAATGGACTTGGAAGCGTCGCTGACGACATCTTACCGGCACCGACAGCTTTGACGCGTTTACTTTTTCATTTTTTTTCTGCTTTCGGTGCGCACCGATAAATGACTGGTCAAGTGGACTTAAGGCATTCATATCACCGGCTTTTGCATGCCGTCTCCTTCCTTCCTGACATACAAACGCATACATATATATATTGTATACTATATATAATTATATGCGTTTTGCTACTGATAAAGCCAAAGGGCGACCAACCCATACGCAGCCTGACAACTTGTCGGTGTCCAGTGATTCATAGGCTATTCGGAACGCACGTCACACCCGCTTTTGTTGTTGAGCATAAGCGCTTATGCGTATGTATATGTGTATGTGTGTGCAATTAAAGCGTCCGCTTTCCGCGTGTATAGTATGTATTTATATACTACTTCACAGTCATGTTGATTTTGCTTTTGTTAATCGACAGTAATCACTCGACATGTGGCTCCTCGATTGCCGATAACATTCATTGCAATAGAGCGTCAATGTGCTGTGACCGACTAGCGGTACATGTAAATATGTTTGCATGCTACACTCATTTCCTCAAGCTATCATGCGCTCAGACAGCCAGTCATTCACGTAATGTATGTATGTGAAGTAGTCGGTGCAGCGATCCATCAATTCCGTGGCATCTATCAACGGTGTGTGCATGCAAGTGAGTGCTCGCCCTTTTGTCGCTTCATGCGCGTCAAATTTCCTTATCAGCACTTTTGATAATTTTTCGCTTCAATCGTAATTATTTTATTGTTTCCCGCCCTGTGCCCAGTAACCTAAAGTTCTGAGGGGCGGTTGTGCTGGGGAGTCAGTCGAATTGAATTTTAGTTGATTTTGTTATTGTTGTTGCATATACTTATATAATATACAATATATATTTTTTTTGTTTTATGTTTTTTCTGTATTTTTTCTGTATTTTTTATTATTATTTTTGAATTTTTTTTCTAATTTTTGTTTTCATTTTATTTTCATTTCCATTTGTACTTTCTTTGTTTGGTTTGTGTTTTTATTGTAACCCTTTTTATTGTTGTTTCCCATTTAATATTTTTACTGTTGCCAAGTTCGTTAATTATAAAATTGTTGTTGTACTTTTATTTGTTGAATTAATTAGTACACTTGTAAATCTATTAGTTTATTTCACATGCGGCAGCTGTAACCCGCATGCTAAACGTATATAGTACATATCATACATACATATATGAAGATACTCGATTGTAAAATTGTAAAGGCCCAAGTGGAAGTTGGACCAGTTTTGTGATCTGACACAAAAATTTACATATAAATTTTCTCCCAAATTTAGTTTGCTTTCGAAATATCGGGTTTTCCAATAGGGATGATGTATAATTATCGTTACGGACATTTTTAATATGACACGATCTGTAATTTTTTGATTGTACTCAGTAATAGAGATTGCGCCATGCAGGCAAGTGTGCCTTAAGGACAGCAATTTGTCGGTTCCAAGAGGTACTCAAGAATTAAACTGTCTCAAACCATGACCTGGCGGATTTTGAGAAAGGATTTTTGCTAGCATTCGTATAAAATTGTTCTCACTCAAGAAATGAAGCCATTGGACCATCACAAACGTAGTGAATTTGTTGATCTTGCCTTGGAATAACTTGAAAATTATAACGATTATTTAAGAAAAACATCTTCTTCGATGAGGCTCACTTTCAACTGACACAAAGCTGTCGTTTCTGGTGCAAGAAAATCTACCAACTATTCATAAAAAATGGAAAGTGTGGTAGATCGAAGATAACCAACTTTTAATGGCCGCAATTGGAAGAAGTTGATCTTGACAACATCTGATTTCAACAAGACGGGGCATGGGCAACAACCGAACCGAAGTTTGGAGATTTGATTATTTTAAGAAATTGTGACACTGAATAGTTTCAAAGATGTTGTGATTTAATACCAATAGACTACTTCTTGTGGGTTTATTTGAAATCATTGGTCTTTAGCAATAAACCAGACACTCTTTGAGCTTTAGAAGACAATATTGAACGTGCTAATCATAACATACGACGTGATTTAATTGAAAGATACTCAAAAATTGGCTTCAACGACCTCGTTTCTGCAAAAGAAGTCGTAGAGGCCATTTGAATGATGTTATTTTCAGAACTTAATTGTAATTTGTGTTTTTAGTAATGGGTACTTAGCATAAAGAAACCTCATAAAATTAAGAGATACGTTCTTACAACAGTCACATACAAGTTGGTCCCATAACCGGAACAGATTTGGAGATTTATCCGGCTTAGGAATGTTAACTCGCCAGCAAAGCGTATAAATATTTCAGAAGTAATTTCTTTCACAGATGGAAGCATAATACCAATACCAACATGTCACCAAAAGATCAAAGTAGAGTTTGACCACCTTTCAAACAACACAACTCTTTCTTTCCAAAGAAGAAAGAACAGTATTAGGATTCATATTTTGACGGTCAAGTGATAAATATAATTCAAAGGTTTAGAATTTTTACTTTCTTGGGAATTTGTAACAAATGAATGTGGATACTGTGGATACTATAAGCGACAATCTCTTCGTGCAAAAAGATTGGGACACTTAATGTGGAAGTTCTACGCATATATGTATATTCAGGAAGATTATTATTTTTCTTTATTGGCGTAGAAATCACTTACACAGTATAGATCATTAAGATTATTAAGTTATGCTTATTTGAAATTCAATATAGTAGACTTCTAAAATTCCAAAATTTTACTTTTATTCAATCGTGAATGATTTGAAATTTAAAAATATTATAGTTTGGTAAACTCTAGAAAAGTTCCAAGAAGAAATTTTCTCAAAAAATATATGCAAAAATTGGCGACGCTTTACTTTTACAGAAATCGAGATTCTTGCCTCTTTCTGAAAATAAGTTTTGATTATTCTTTCAGTAACTTTCTTTCTTTCAGATTGGATTGGGTATAGAAATTTGGACAAAGTTGTTTCTAAGAAAGATAGACTTAATTATGCCATAGATAAAAATTTGAATATTTAAGTCTCGAAATTTCGGTATCCATAAGAAAATATAGAGTTACGAAGACATATTTAAGTCTTGAAATTTCGGTACTACTAAAGTATGTTAAAGAATCCAGAAGCTCTAGAACTAGGAAGAGATAATATAAAATATGAAAAACGATAAACCCACAAAGTTCTATTTTATTTCTTGGATCTGTTTTTCCCTAAAATTTTTCTTGTGTTTTTGAGCCCACAATTACCCGAGTATAATATAAAAAAAAATTTATAATAATGAGGATTGGGTATAGGTTACCAAGTGTTATTCACGGGATTAAAAAATATAATCCCGAAATTTCGGAACTACACAAATTTTTCGGGATTAAAAATTTATAAAACGAAATACTGCTTATTTTTCTAATAAGTCACCAAACTAATGTCTATATATACAATATCGGGATTGACTAAGTTTTTCGGGACCCATCAAATTTTTTTCTGGATTGAAACTTTATAAAACTTTATGCTGATTTTTTTTCTAATAGTAGGTAATAACAATATACAATTTCGGGATTTAATAAGTTTTCGGGACCCACAAAATTTTACGGGATTAAATATTTATAAAATAAAGTTGATTGTTTTTTTCCTAATAAGTCACCAAAAAAAATGCGTACATATACAATTTCGGGACTTAACAAGTTTTCGGGACCCACCAAATTTTTCGGGGCTGGAAACTTGCATATATTTAATTGCTATTTATATTCACATTAGGTCGCCAAGAACAAATATATGTATTTATGGTTCATATAATATGTACAATGTACATATGAAATTTCGGGATCACAACAATTTTTCGAGATTGACTACTTTCACTTAGTTTTCGTTTTACTTTTCTACTAGACCCCCAAATGCATACAATGCACATATGTATGAAATTCAAGAATCCACCAAATTTTTTGGGATCGAAAAGTTGCGGGATGAAAAGGAAATCGATCCCGAAATTTCGGGACTACATAAATTTTTAATCGTTATTTATTGCCAAGTCTTATTCACGGGATTAAAAAAAATATAATACTAAAATTTCGAGAATTTATAAATTTTTCGGGATCAAAAATTTATAAAACGAAATATTGTTTATTTTTCAATAGGTCACCAAATGAATGCGTACATAGACAATTTCGGGATTTAATAAGTTTTTCGAGACCCGCCAAAATTTTCGGGATTGACAACTTATGTATATTTAATAGTCATTTATTTTCCTGCTAGGTCACAATATAAATGTGCACATGTGCCTGACTGTTGAAATCTACAATGTTTTCTTATCTGCTTCTAACGGGTGATTTTTTTGAGGTTAGGATTTTCATGCAGTAGTATTTGACAGATCACGTGGGATGTCAGACATGGTGTCAAAGAGAAAGATGCTCAGTATGCTTTGACATTTCATCATGAATAGACTTACTAACGAGCAACGCTTGCAAATCATTGAATTTTATTACCAAAATCAGTGTTCGGTTCGAAATGTGTTTCGCGTCCGTGTCCGATGAGCGATGAGGCTCATTTCTGGTTGAATGGCTACGTAAATAAGCAAAATTGCCGCATTTGGGGTGAAGAGCAACCAGAAGCCGTTCAAGAACTGCCCATGCATCCCGAAAAATGCACTGTTTGGTGTGGTTTGTACGCTGGTGGAATCATTGGACCGTATTTTTTCAAAGATGCTGTTGGACGCAACGTTACGGTGAATGGCGATCGCTATCGTTCGATGCTAACAAACTTTTTGTTGCCAAAAATGGAAGAACTGAACTTGGTTGACATGTGGTTTCAACAAGATGGCGCTACATGCCACACAGCTCGCGATTCTATGGCCATTTTGAGGGAAAACTTCGGACAACAATTCATCTCAAGAAATGGACCCGTAAGTTGGCCACCAAGATCATGCGATTTAACGCCTTTAGACTATTTTTTGTGGGGCTACGTCAAGTCTAAAGTCTACAGAAATAAGCCAGCAACTATTCCAGCTTTGGAAGACAACATTTCCGAAGAAATTCGGGCTATTCCGGCCGAAATGCTCGAAAAAGTTGCCCAAAATTGGACTTTCCGAATGGACCACCTAAGACGCTGCCGCGGTCAACATTTAAATGAAATTATCTTCAAAAAGTAAATGTCATGAACCAATCTAACGTTTCAAATAAAGAACCGATGAGATTTTGCAAATTTTATGCGTTTTTTTTTTTTAAAAAGTTATCAAGCTCTTAAAAAATCACCCTTTACAATTTTTACAAAAGCGACGATAATAAATTTGTTATACACATATGACTATTATTACAAAAATATATGTACATTTCTAAGCACACGTGTTTGCTTACATATTTATATATGAAACATACATATGTATATATATGTATGTATGTGCCATATATGTATATGTATGTCTGTAACCATCTACATTTGTTTTTATTTTCTTTGCATTTTGTGGAAATTTATTTTCAAAGCACAAACTAATATTAATACCTCATATTCATAAGCTCTTTCGCTTTATTTGACATTAGCAAATGACAATACGCGTCTACACGATTAGACAATTTATTTGCTTTTCTGCCATTTATTTACACATAATCTAGATAATACAAGTTTTAAGATTATTTGAGCAGTTTATCTAATTTCATATTTCAAAACATTGTATACTTAATTAGTTTAAAAGGTGGTGCTTTTTGTTGTTGTTATTTAGTTAGAATATATGAAGATGGAATTTCGCCATTTACTATGTACATATGTATGTACATACGTATATTCATATCTAACCTCCCTATTGAAGTATTTCTCTTGTTATTACTACGAGTATCACTTTAGTGCCTTTCCATCGTCATTTTTTGTTGCTGTCATACTTCAGTACTTAAATTTGTTTACTTTGTGCAAATTTATTAACAAATTGACACCACTGCATCAATAAGTATATTCATTCTTCCTATAATTTCTATTTACTCAAACACTTACCCCAACTTTTGGGTGTACGTCCAAAGTAGGTGCCTTCCTTGCCATTGTAGATTATTTCCATGCAGGTCTGCTTTTCCTTCGGTTGAGGGAATTGGAATTCCGTTGTTATGGCATTACCATTCTTCTTTGTCGACATTTTTCTTTTTTTTTTGCACGCGTTTATTTGACCAACCACACGGACTGCGACGAGCTGGTTAATACGATCAAATTTCGTTAGTTGTTGTTGTTACCTAGTGGCACGATTTGTAGTGTGAAAGGATATTGTCAAAATTGGTTGTAACGCAGGTACATACGAGTACATACACACGTTTTTGATAAAAATGAAAAAAGGGAAAAAATAAAGAAAAAAGTGTGAGACACATTTTGCTATTGTTTTTGTTGCAGATTTCAAATAAGCAATGTTTTTTAACAACATTTGCTTGAGATAGGTTTGTTAAAAAAATTTATGTGCGAGAGTGCACATTTGCAATTGAAAACGATTGATAATATAATAAATAAATAAAATAAAAAGCAATAAAAAATAATTATAATAATTTAATTTTGTATATAATTTTAAAATTTTAAGAAACATTTTTTAATTATAATTAAAAAAATTTTTTATTTTTGTTGAAAAATTAATTTGGTAATTAATTAATAAGTTAACGTAATTAATTAGTAAGTTTAATTTTTTAGTGGATCTTAAAAAGTCTTAAAAATTATATGTGTATTTAAAAAAAAAACAATATAAATTTTTATTAAAAAAGCATTTAATTTTTTTTAATTAATAATTAGTTTTTTATACATAATAATTTTTTTCTTGACTTTTAAGAAATCCAGAAAAGTGCTTGTTATTTTAAAATTATAAGAAAAAATTCTTAAAGTAATTTATTAAGTGTTTAATTTTTTAAGTATACAATTAATTTTAATTGTAATAATTTTAAGTTCAAGATGCTAAAAAAAGACACCAAAAAAAAAATTTAGAAAACCTTTAACTTTTTTAATTACATTTAATTTACAAACACTTATTTATTTATTTATATAGCATATATTATATACCCTTATTTATTTAAATATAAAAAAAAACTATTTTGTTGTAATTAAAAAGTATATAATTTTTTGAAACAAATAATTGGTTTTTTGCACATATTAATTTTTTTTGCATCTAAAGACACCCCGAAAAATAACTTAATTTTAAAATTTTAAGAAAAATTTACTGTGCACAAATTTAAAAATAATTTGATCAATTAATAGTTAATTTGATTCACATCTACAAAAAATTATTGAACAAAAATTTTACTTTATTAATTACGATTAATTATTAAAATATTTTTTTTTTACTTTTGTTTCATAACTTTTGCTATTTTGACTAAGCATAATATTTTTTTTTGATTTCTATAAATGCCATATTTGTTACTAAAGCCTAAAAATGAACTTGAAAAAATCACTAGAAATTAATAATTTCAAAAACATATTAATTTATTATGGCAAACAAAATCTCACTTATAATTTTTTTATCATACATTTTTTGTGATATATTCTCTTTCCACACAAATATTTGTTTTTACTAAAAATTACTTTTTTTAAATGCTTAGAAAATTTTTAGCCATAAAAGAATATAAACAAACTTTTTTTTATTAATTTTTTTCGAATATATTCTACTTCCACCAATAATTCATTAAATTTGAGTCCAAATACCTAACAAATTATGTGGAGATAAGCATAATATATATAAATATACATGTATATTTATTTTAATTTCGATTTATTGTTTTTGCAAAAAAAAAAAAAAAAAATCACTTAATATTTTTTCATCAATTTTGTTCCAATAAATTCTTCTTTCACCAATAATTCGTTAAATTTAAAAATAAAATCAACTAGTTTTCCAAAAATTTACTTTTAAAAAAATTTATAATTGTCTTTAAAACATAATAAATATTCGTAATGTTTTTTTATTATTATATTATTTTTTAAATGGTTTTTTTTTAAGAAAAAAAAAATAAATTTGTATTTTTTCCGAAATACTTTTCTTATATAATCTCCTTCCACCAATAATTCATTACATTTAAAAATTAAATATTTTCTCTTTCCTACAATAACTTTTACCAAATCTCTAGAAATGTATTGTCTTTAAAAGCATAAAAAATATTTTTGTTTCATTTTCATTTAAATTTTTATTATTTTGCCAAAAAAATTTACACTTTACATATATTTTTCCCGTAAACTGTTTTCCTATATATACATATGTGCTTTCCACCAATAATTCATTAAATTTGAGTACAAACACAAATGTTTTATTTTTCGCAACAATTTTGAATATGAAAGTGTTTTTCGCAATTCAGCTAATTTTGCACTCTTCACAAATCTGTTTTCATTCTTGTTTCTTCAACTGTTTTTATGTAAATATTGAAGCACAATAATATCGAAACTGGGAATGAACATTGAAACCATAGGCACATAGGAACACAGAAAATGCACACAAACAAAACAAAATGCAAAAATTATACAGAAAAAAAAACTTAAAAATAAATATCGGCACTCGCACACTTCTTTTGCGCTTTTACAAAGTGGCAACTAAAGCAATATATTTTCTCGCCACTTTTTGTTTAAGAAAAAGAAAATTGCTTATATTTTTTATATAACCATTTTTATAATTTCGAAAACTTATTCTTAGCTTATTTACTTTTCTATTTCACGGTTATTGCAGCGATATATAAAATCAAATTTGTATTGTCGGAGTGAAAATGCAAATATGATTTCGTTGCTGCTTTGCGTTGTTGTTGTAGTGGATACTAAAATATTTCAGTTGCTTGTGAATGTTTTATTTATATTTATTTTAGTTTATATCGTCTGCGAGCTCGCGAGTTTACGAGCTACCGCGCACACGTCCAACACGAACCGACAAAGATCACTGACTGAACCGACTGGTCGCGCGTATTATGCCCGTAAGTCCGCACAGCACAGTCGGAACCTATTGAATTGTTGAACTCAACGCCACTCAATGCGACTTCAAGCGTCTCGCTGGCACTCTGCTGTTCGCCTTTGTAGATTGCTGCTTCTAATGTCCGCGCGCCGATGTCTAAGTACTTCGTATTGGGATTAAGGCGGCGCGAAGACGTTGACTACACTCAGCTGTATTAAATAGATTCTGCACTGAATAGTTCCAATGAGCAGTGATAACTGATTGCTGGCTGACTCTCGGCATGCACTTACATAGGTGTGCTGATGACAATGTTCTGGCTGATTGGCAGTCTGTGCGTCGTGTAAGAGACCTGTTGTCCACCGCAGACCTAGACAATAGCACAACAGACCGGAGACTATAAACTCTGTTGATGCGTTGCTTCGCTGCTAATGATGTTTATTGGGAGCACAAGAGCCCACACTATGCGGTCCTATGTGATTGTGTGTGCAGCACTCAGACACATAGGTTGGTGGCGGTGTAGACGCTATCGTCGGCGGCGTTGGCGAAAGCAACAGCTGTTGATACATTCACAACAAAACTCGTATTTTTGTTGAACTCAACAACTCTCACCAATGCCCTGTTGGTGAATACTGTACTCTGCTGTTGCTGCTTTAACGTCAGCGCTGACACTACGAAGATTACGGCAGCCTCTGCTCAATGGCTTCTTTGGGGCTTTGCGGTGGTACAGTGGGCTTGTGGAGCTCAAACATTTTATTTCAGTTTGGAATCTTCAGTTCAATTTTGCTTTCGAAGAAGGTTTGTTATTGATAAATAAATTTTTTTTGATAATAGAGAGGGGTCCTGAGTTTTTATTTCGTTTTTCATAACGTCCGTCCATGACTTGATGAGCTTGTTGGGAGGCTCGCTGTGTTCCAAGGTTTTATTGGATGGAAGCGATTTGATTTTTCGATATCCTTTTGTATTCTGGTTTTGGGCCTATGCACCTACAGTGAGCTCAGCAAGCGCTTTAAAACCAGAACTTGTACTGCTTTGAGTTTCTTCTGGCCCAGAGTGAATTGAAAGAAATCCTTTGAACTACTTTTCTTGGCAAAGTCAATCTCGCCCCAATTATTGGTGTTGCGACCGCACACTGTTTCATAAACGCACTCGCAGAGCAGCAAAATATTTTGAGGGATGCTATTTGTCAAAACTGTTTGGAGAAAGGCAATTTTGAATCAACTTTACGACCTATCTTGACCTAATGTCCGTTCAATAGGTTCACTCGTATTCCGATCGCGTTGTTGGACGCTATTTGCCTACGCTATATGGAGAAAGTTAAGGTGAAAACGTGTAGACGCATTCCGCTCCATCGTCGAACTTTTTAAAACTGAGATTGAAATATCTCGGCAGACATATCTTCTGACGGAGTGGTGGAAATATTAGCGTCCTTAATAAGTTCTAAAGCCTTCGTAGATCTATTCCATTCCATTTTTAGAGGTTTTTGGGTAAATGACCAAAGTTTAGAGCTGTACAAGTTAGATCTATAGGTACCTTTGGCAAAAGAATCCTCCTTATGACTTAATGTAACCGAATAAAATCATGATTCTTCTCGGTACAAGTATCTCCTACAACTTGGTTCTCCGCCCACAAAGCTATTCTCAACTTTTCTTTATATTCGCTGTTATTTAAACACTATTTTATATATTTCCATACACTGTATTTAATTCTCACTTCATTTCTCTGCTCTAGCAACAGTAGTCTGTCGATGGCTACTTCGCAACGCAGTCGGCATCGGTCGTCGACGCCGCACACCACCCGCTGTGCGTTGAACAATCAGTTGGGTAGCAGAGCAATGTGTGAGCGTATCTCCCTTGCTCCATTTTTCTACGCATACAAGACGAGTATAGTGTAGACCCAATGAGCATTCAAACACTTTGCGTATAGATGTTAAATGCCAACAAGTTGTTGGATAAAACCAGGTAAGTCGAAAATATGTTATTTAGAGCTTAAACTATAATTTAAATTTTAGTTTTAATATTGAACATTTATTCTGAAACCTTCACAGTTGAATAATTTTGGAATGTATCAGCCGTTATACTTTTATTTATTTACTCATTGTATATTAAATTTTAAGATTATATTCAGAATATTCATATTTCGTTATATACACTCATACATGTATAAAAATTTGAATTCGCTTCATTCTCAACTTACTTGCAACCCTTAAGCCTTAAGTGTGAAATAAGTAGTTAAGTATTAAAGCACGTCTCATGTGAAGTATTTACAGATTTTTCACCTCATTGGGTAGTTAAAATCGTAGAGAACAAGCTGTATAAAATGTCTTCACAATACCCCATATTTACAGAGGTTTACCTGAATGATGTATAATTACAATGGAATGCTAAAGTTGCCAAACATTTTTTCAAATGTAGAGCTTTTCTCCTAATTTGATGCAAATTCTATCTGAGTCGGTATGGAATCATGAAAAAATATTCTATCAACTATAATCCGATGTGATTTTCATTAATTTTTCAGTTCCATCCCAAGTTATTATTATTCTATTATAGACTAGATTTCCTTGGCCCCTGCGAATACCAAACACCGAGAATATTCACTGAAATATCGTATGTTCATTAGGTCCTTAGACACCTTTTCGAATTTTCATTGGTTGGTTGATTGAAAAGGGGAGTCTCAGGAGCCTTTCACTGCAGGCGTGTTCGCACTTAAGCCATCTTTATGGTCTTTATGTTTGCAAGTTATAGCCAATTAATCATATTTTAGTAACTCATATCTTGTGGCCTCCAAGGATCCTCCCTTTTAAGCTGGGCCATTGATAATCGCGAAAGCTAACCCGTTTGAACCAACTGAAGTCTGGACTTTCGCAAATGTAATGTTTCGGCGTCGGATCATACTCCGCGCAATGTCTACATCTACATTTTGCATATCCTATTTTAACAAGTTCCTGAAAGTGGAATCTCAGAGGTAAATGCCTTGAGATGACCCCTATAATGTTACTTAGTTCTTTTTTTTAACCAAAAGTGGTAGCTTTCGGGTCTCTCTGGCATCAACATTCAAAATTGCTTTTGTGGTGTACCATGTATTGCCCATGCTTCAAAAGCTGAGTTGCTATTCTAGATTCCTTTGCTTCAACCAAAGTTTGATTGAGCGCAGCCCCAGAGAGGAACATTTGTTTGCCTCACTTGAGGTCTTTTGATCTTCCAACAATTTCTGACTGAAAGACTAAATTGTGGAAAATTGGGTTGAAGCTGCATTCTATGCATGGATTAGATCTGTTCCTCTTCCTGTTTGACCCTTTGATTCATCGGTGGATATATAGATTTCGCCAACCGTTGTGTTTAACTCTTTATGGATCTTTTTTTCTCGCTCACATTGTCAATCTGGCCCAAGTTCTTCAACAAAACCGAATTTAGTTCCATTTCAGAAGATCCTTTTTTCCAAATCAAAGTCTCCTTTACACTTTATTGATAGTAGTCCATATACTTGTACAACTCGGTCACCAGGAATCTCTGTTGTTATTACCCTTTAATCCATTATCTGCAGAATATTGAGTGTAGGTTATCAAATTAGAGACAGACTTGATTTTATAGTATACTGTAAACGTTTAAGGCTTTAACCTAAAAATTTCAGGCTCCGAGTTTTTCTTCGTGCATAATCCGAGTTAACAGTGGACGTTTGGTTACTTTTTCGGGAAAATTTTTTACTGGGATGTTATCTTTGAAGGCGGATTTGTAAATTTTTAAAATAAGAAACGATTAATTTATTAATAGAGACTAGTCTAGAAATTGGAGTTTACAATTTCATGAGGCTCATTGTTGCTTTACTTTAAAGTGATCCAGATTTCCTAATCACTATCAAATAATAATTTTAGGTCCATCATAATATTCCTACTTTGTCTTTCTTAATGACTCATCTGAAGGTAATCTGTAATTTATCTGTGCAAATTTTTCTCGAGGCGGAATTTTTCCGTAATTGCTTTGATTGCTCACCATACAAACTTTTACTCTTTTGCTTTCGCTGTTTAAGATGGAATGTACTTAATTTATAGAATTAACACTTCCGATAAGCTGCGACAATGTCTGCGCAACAATCTTCAACTTCAAACGCCCGGCAGCGACGCAGCGGATAATACCGAGTTAGACCACAAGTAGCCAGCTAATGCTAGTTATGAACGGCTCTGAACTTGGACGTCATCACAAAGTCGCTGCCGCCCCCTACAACCGGTCGTTTGAGTTCGGTGTTATCTCGTGAACGACTACTATAAATTGGAGTAATAATCCAGAGATTTCACTGATTACCACTGCTGAATGCCCAGTAGTCTGATAATGACGATTAAGTGAATTACTATACATTTGTATTGTATTTGCATGTGGAGTTCGCTTACTTCTGACGAAGCGGAATTTTTTATGCGCGTTTTTATTTTGATTTAATTCTTAAGATTTATTAAATTACACACATGATCACTTGAATGCGTCTGAAGTCAATTGAAGATAATCATAGCATAAAGTGCGCGGGCGCATGCATTGATATGTTCGGCGTTGGTGTGTAGTACAAGTATGGGGCTGCCATTCTATAGAATTAGGATCTAAGTCGAATCAATATATGAAGATTTGGCAAATTTTTATTAATAATTTTTTCATATAGCGGTAGCTTAAAACTTTCGAAACTACCTCATTATTTTTAGAAAAAGTACGTAAAAGATTGGAGAAAAACTCGGCCCAATTTCTATCAAGGTGCAAATTACATATTACTATTATTATTATTTCGATGTATGTATGCTTGTAATTGCAAGTGTTTAGGAGTAATGACTCAGAAGCAAAAAAATCCCAGCAAAGTAAAGAACAAATCAACAAACCAAAGTGAAACCGAGTTTAGCAGAAAAGATGAAAATAAGTATTAGATATACAAGCATTATTTGGATCTTATAATTAATAGTTTCAGATCCCTAAATAGACTGTTATAGAAAGTAAGAGTGCTGCTGGATCTGCATCGGATCATGAAATAAACTGTGATTGATTTTTATTACTTGGTTGGGAAATTATTTTCTGAATATATACACCTCCTTATTTGTGTATATATTCAGAAAATAATTTCTCAACCACGTAATAAAAATCAATCACAGTTTATTTCATGATCCGATGCAGATCCAGTGATAATTCTTCAAGGTTATCCCTTCAAAATTCTACTCAACTACATTTAAAATACCTACTGGTCGGAATTACCTCGGAGAGAGATGAGAGTCTATAGATTTCAAGAGAACGTATGGCATATACAAGGTGTGTTCCAAAAAAAACAGGACTTTTTGAATCTAGCGCCCTCTGGTGGCGTCATCTATGTATATGACGACTGGTGCATTAGAATCTGCTATCTTTATCGATTCAAATTGGTAAAAATTTTACCGAAACGTTTCATTTGATGAAACAAGTTTATGGCGATGATTGCCTATCCCGTAGCAGAGTGCACGAGTGGTTTCAACGTATTCAAAGTGGTCGTGAGGATATAAATGACGATCAACATGTGGGCCAGTCTAAATCCATGATCACCGGAAATTCCATCGAAACTGTGCGTCAATTCATCAAAAATCAGGCGAAATCAACATTAAAATTCGTGGAAATGGTATTGAACGTCGCCAAAACATCTATTTATCGCATTTTGGCTTACGAAAGGTGTGTGCATGGTTTGTTCCGCACAAATGGACTCACGACCAAAAATTGCTCAGAATCCAACATTTGAAAGACGATTATTTGACCAAAAATCACATGTTAACCATTAACCACTCCCCATATTCACCTGATATGGCACCGTGCGACTTCTTTGTTTTCGAAAAAATGCATTTGCCCATGAAAGGTAAGTGTTATGCAGACGTAGAAGCCATTCAAAAGGTTTGCACCGGCATACTGGCCGCCATGCCGACCAACGAGCTTGTTTCTTAAAGTCCTGTTTACTTTGGAACGCACCTTGTATTGTAAATGAATATGCAGGTGTGCGAAAACTCTGTGCAAAGTGGGTGCCACGCAAGCTCACGATCCAAAAAAAAAAAAAACGAAATGCTGAATCTGAGGTGTGTTGGCGACGATATGTGAGAAATCGTATGGAAAACCGGCCCCATTTGAAGAAGAAGAACGTGCATTTTCATCAGGACAACCCACAAACCAATGAATATCATATTAAAATGTAATGAATTGAGCTTCGAATTTCTTCCCTATGCATCGCATTTTTCCGGGCCAGATCGGACTAATGACTATTTCTTGTTTTCAGACTTCAGGAGAATGCTCGCTGGAAAGAAATTTTACAACAATAAAGAGGTAATAGCAGAAACTAATGCTTATTTGAGGGTGGTATTGGCCCGAGTTTATCTATTTTCGTCTTTAATAAATTCTATGACACATCCTAAATATTGTATGTGTCCTTACTTTAATTATAGTACAATCACCATTCTTATAGAGTAAGGTCAGCCAGTTGACCGAAAACTCCTGGTATAAAGTCTCCAGGAAGCTTGAAAATCTTCATTTTATATTAGTTACACGGGAAGTATTGACCCGGTTCAACCCAATTTTAATAAACAGAGGCACTATTATCTTTTAAATTGAAAGCATACAAAATGTAATATCATCGCTTCGCTCTGTGAAAAGTTCCAAGAAGAGCAAATAATCAAAATTGTCGCATTCGGGACAAAAGGGAATCTGAAAAGACCCAAGAGCTGCCATTTCATTCAGGAAAAACAACGGTTCTTCAAAAATTATGTCGATGAGAACCGACTGGTTGATGTCTGAAATTTAAGCTCATCAAACGTGTCATTAGCCAGTTACCAGTCGAAATACTCGATCGAGCCATCGAATGGACCATTTGAAACGTAGCCGTAGCCAACATTTAAAAGAGATAATTTTCAAAAAATAAATGCCAAAGAATGATAATAAACATTACCCATTAAATTTGAAGTTTCGAATCTCGAAATAGATCAGCCTTTTATAATTAAACATTTTTGAAATAATTTCTATTCATTAATTTGGTTCACTGGATTGTCTAGAATTATTACACCTGATTCAAAATCCGTTCGATCAAAATCAATTTTGCGCAGGTAGTTTGATTTTTTTACGTTATTATTTTGTTTTTGTAATTCACCTGTTCTACCCGTTCAGGCAGCTAATTAAAAGGGATTACCCTTTAAGGAACCCACACAAGTTACACACACCAGTTTCAGCTGGTTTAAGGTTCAACTCCAAATACTCGTCTGCTGCATATGCAACAGCTCCAATCAACCAACTACCTGTACATATACATACACACACACATAATCCAAATAGAAGCGAAGCGCGAAGAAATTTCTCAAAGGAATGCTTGCACTAAATCTCAGTCCATCGACCAGCTAGCGCGCCAGCCGGTTTATCACAGTTGTGTCAACCGGTTTGAACCAACATAAATCTGCATCCGAGCGGCTGCGTATGAAAAGGTAGGCATGTACTTATGTACTTACAAGCGGCTACTCCTCCACTGGCGCATTCCGCCGCCACAACGCTTGAGTTTATACACCAAATTAACTAGTCTGCTGCGTGGATCAGCTGCTTTTATTATTGTTGTTGTTGCTAGTTGTTGCATACAAAAGATATTATTACAATAGGTATGAAAGATATGTTGTTATTGTTGTTGATTTTTTAGCATTATTTTTTTCGTTTTCATTCTTGAAGGCAAACAAATTGTGTGGGGAGTAATTAAACGAATTGGTTGTGATTTAAAAATGTTGCTGTTGTTGTGATTTTACAGTTTTTTCTTCTTTGTATAGCGGTACAATGTCAATAGATAAGTATTTTGTTGGTGTTTTTACTTAAAAAATAAATCACGCCAAATTAGTGGCTTTAATTTGCGTTTTTATTTCATTTTCTTATGAAAAAAATACATTTGCTGTTGTTGTTTTTGTTGCTAGTTTTGTTGCTTATCTCATCTGTTGCGGTTGACACTCTATTTATCTAGTATTGTCAGCCGTAACCTGGTAATGATTGGTTTCATGACAGCGTTTAACATTTAATTGCGTTGATCTAGTTTGAATTCTGTCCAGCTTTTCACGCCTCCATTTTTGAGCGAAAGTGATACTTGCAACAAAAGCACGGCGCTTCAAATTCTAGTTAGACTGTATCTAGACATTTTAGTGTAAGTCGCTGGCGTGTGTTGCAAAAAGTTCTTTCAGACAGTCAGTTTAGCAAAGTGCTGATTGTGGGTTGCTTAGTGAGGATAAGTGTGAAATATTAAAATTTTCTCAAGATTGTTTTTTATTTCATAAAATATTAGTTTTAAAGAACTATTTTGTGAAGTTAAACGATTTTTAAGTGTTATTTAAAACGTAATATTCAACGTGAGTAAATGTTTCGTCATAACTAATTTTTTTTTTTAATAAAATACGAAGTAAATACTGATAGACCGTAAATTTAAATATATTTTATTTACTGTAAATATTTTCATTAATTTATATTACTATTTTTCATTTTAGAATAATTTTTTATAATACTTGTTAGTTTAGATTAATTCATGTGATCATTATTTCGATATGATGATTTCAAATTTGAGAAGAAATTTATCGTGCAAATTGAGAGTGTCCTCTAAGTTTGTGTGTTATAAGTTCGTAAACACAATTCTATGTTAAAAATTTTGTTATACCCTGAACAGGGTTTAGCACGAAACCTTCAATACTGAAGTGTTCTCATCCGTCCGGCCAACATGACCTCGTCAATGCAGCCGCTATCTCTTGATTCGCTGAACTATGTCAATGTCGTTGTATAACTCGTACAGCTCATCGTTCCATCGACTACGGTATTCGCCGGTGCCAATGCGCAAAGGACCATAAATATTCCGCAGAAGCTTTCACTCGAAAACTCGCAACGTTGACTCATCATATGTTGTCATCGTCCATACTTCCACCATATAGCAGAATGGAAATAATGAGTGACTTATAGAGTTTGGTTTTAGCTCGTCGAGGGAGGATTTTAATTTTCAGTTTTGTACTCAGTCCAAAGTAGGACTTGGCTATTGACAGGAGAGATCCTGGGTTGGATTTCAATGCTATTGTTGTTAATGCTGTTTGATAGACGAAATTATCTACGACTTCAAAGTTATAACTGTCAACAGTGACGTGTGAGCCAAGTCCCGAATGCGATGAATTGGGAACAGAAGTCTTTTCATCTTGACCTCGTTCACTACCAGACCTATAGACTTCGCTTCCATATCTAGTTTGGACAAAGCAGGACTAGCAGTGCGGTTGTTGAGGACAGTGATAGGCCATTTAAAGTTGACCCATCTGGCAACGCTTTAACTTTTAACAGCGCTGACAAATCGGCTAATGTCATACCGCGTTAGAAGCGTCATTCGAAGACAATTTATACCATGGTACAGTACACTCCAAAAGAACGCGCTGAAATTATTCAGCTTTATATTCAAAATAACTTTTCAATTGTGTTAACTCAACGTGCGTTTCGCAAAAAAAAATAAAGTGAAAAGTGCTCCAGTTAAGAACACAATTAAGTCTTTATACGCAAAATTTGTGAACACCGGTAATCTCAGTAATGCCAGTCATGCATCCAGACAACGCACAAGACGTTCTGATGAAAATATCGAAGCTGTACGAGCCAGTATTGAGGAGACTCCATCGACATCGAGTTATCGCCGCTCTCAGGAATTAGACATCTCTCGCACCACTCTCCGACGCATAATTCATAAAGATTTGAAGATGTTTCCATATAAAATTCAAATGGCACAAAAACTAAACCCAGCTGATTATCCGCGACGCCTTAATTTTGGCAAATGGGCCATCGAAATGGCTGAAAACGAACTTGACTTTTGGCGAAAACTCATCATGTCAGACGAGGCACATTTCTCGTTGAATGGAGGCGTAAACAAGCAAAATTGCCGATTTTATGCCACCGAAAATCCTCAATTAATTGAAGAACAGCCTCTTTACGACCAAAAAGTAACAGTTTGGTGCGGTGTTTGCGCGAATATGATCATCGGACCGTATTTTTTCGAAGACGATGATGGAGCCACGACAACAGTCAATGGTGAGCGTTATCGAGCCATGATAACGGATTTTGTGATACCCATTATTCGCGAAAATGACATGGATAACTTCTGGTTTCAACAGGACGGGGCTACATGCCATACAGCTCGACCAACAATCAATTTATTGCGACCATTTTTCCCCGGGCGATTGATATCGAAAAATGGTGATGTTGACTGGCCACCGAGATCACCAGATTTGACGCCACCAGACTTTTATTTGTGGAGTTATTTGAAATCCAAGGTATACGCTAATAAGCCAAAGACCTTAGCTCAACTGAAAGCCAACATTCGACGTGAAACAGCCGCCATATCATCCGAAACATTGGCCAAAGTCATGGAAAATGTAGAAAAAAGAGTGCATTTAGCTGTCAAAGCTAAAGGTGCCCATTTACGCGATCTAATTTTTAAATATTAGCTGAAACAAATCCCCTTGGACCAAAATAAATTATTTTTGAAATGAACAAAAAACATTGTTTTCTTTTGTTCTTTTTTTTTAGAAACAAATGGGTCAACTTTAAATGGCCTACCCTGTATAATCATTGGCGTACGCCAACAGCTGTAGACTCTTGCTGAAGATTGTACTATACCTTTTCTATTTTTTCAGCATTAGATTGAAGAAGACACACGATAGGGAGTCTCCGTAACTGAAACTTCGCTTGGTACCGAACGGTTCGGAGAAGTCCTTACTGATTCTAATTGAACTTCTGGTGTTGCTTAACGTCAGCGTACACAGTCGTGTTAGCTTTGCGGGAAAACTAGGTTCAGACACAGCGTCATGGAGGCAATTCATTTTCGTACTTTGTTGCTTTAAAATTGGCGAAGAGGTGCTGTGTGACAATCTTTCTTTCATGGGTCTATTTCAAAATTTGGCTCATATCTTGCCGATAGGACATTTTCCAGGTCTTAAGCCACACTGAAAAAGTCCATTCAATTTGCTGGTGGTGGTCTTTCACTCACTACGCTCGATAAGACCTTATATGCGATATTAGGGAGGATTATTCCACGGTAATTGGTGCATATTATGGTCCAATTTTTGTCTTTAGTTTTACGAGGACATCAACCAGTTGGGCAGCGCCACTTTCCCTTATATCATAGTCTTTGTTACGTTTGCTGTGGTCGTCATTAAAAGTGGGGTGTTTCATCAGGGGATATTTTTTCTTTTTCATTGGGAATGTTTTTAGGTTCTAAGCCCAGCACACAATCTCGATTGGCAAGTAGTATAAAGTTGTATACACATTCATATAGCAAACCGCTTGCTTCAACGCCGACGCCCGCTCGTAGCCGCTGGTAAATCGACGCTGCAATTAAACTTCAGCGAACCAATCTTACGCAAGGATTGCTTACTTTACCAGGGTGCGCGGCGAGGAAGCAAGAGTCGGAATTGGGTATAACCATGGGATATAGCCCAGAACCATGACTATACTATATTATACCCTTGACTATACCCTATTACACTCTAATTGTAGATCACTCATACATTTTCGGAGTAAGTAAAATATACGATCACTTTTGTCTTGTCCTGCTTTAGTTATTAAATTGTTGAGAGTGCAATTTCCCGAATATAAATGACTGAATATCTCTTTCAATTTAAATATCTAAACAGCAATATGTTAAAATATATGTACATACATATATCTGTTACATTTTATAAGACAGATGGTGTGAAATTCTGAGCACAAATAAAATGTTAATTTACTAATCACATGCCCTCTTATGGGAAATGTGCCTAGCATTGTCAAGGTCAAAGCTTTACTAGCACACTTAATTTACTTACTATGATTTCTAACCCTTAAAAACAAGTTTTTAAAGTTATTCTTCGTAAGCTTTGATTTTCAACCCTTTTGGTTATGTAAAAGAAGTTAAATATCACAAATATCCATACTGAAAAACTTTGGTGTTGTTTCTGTGTACTTAAGTACACAAAGACAAGATACAAATCAGTGCTTTATACTATATAATAAAGTTATGTGATTATATGTACATATATAAATAAAGTATATAGCACCTGCTTCCTGAGATAACAGCAAACTGTGATTGACAACAACCACAAAATACGTGGTAAAAATAACAACACTTCAAACACATAAGGTCATAAAGGTATATAAGTACTTGAAATGTACTGGTTTTTACCACTAAATACTTACTTCAATGCTAAATTATAGTAAATGAGTTGATTATTTTGAGCACAAATGCAATGATTGTTGATAAAACTATTGGCGAACTGCGTTGAATGTCGCTAAAGGGAAACTGAAAAAATATCTTCGCCATTTTTTTATTTTATTGATTTGAAGTCGCCTCCGAAGAGCTCTTAGGTTTTACGGGAAGTTAGGTAGAAACGACGGTTAGATAATTGCCAAGTACTGATCGGTGAAAAGCGGTAACATTTTCTATAACGTTATATAGTTAGGCATAAACCATGACCTCCTGCAATGCCCACAATTCACTAGATTGTCGTGACCAAGAAAAACCATATTTTCACGTATTTTAGTACAAATTTTTATTATCGTCTAGGACTCTGAACCAAAGCATTTATTTAATTTTCCATAAACTTGTTTTGAGCTTTTGCTGATCTGGCCTTCGGTGCCTTCAGCGAATAATGTTTTTTTCGGTTCCTTCTTAATTTTGGGGCGCAATTCGATAGAAAGTTGGAC
The DNA here is from genome assembly GCA_037783105.1 of Bactrocera zonata. NCBI lineage: Eukaryota > Metazoa > Arthropoda > Insecta > Diptera > Tephritidae > Bactrocera > Bactrocera zonata. The sequence continues at coordinate 528,579 of JBAWJQ010001869.1, read as the reverse complement.
AGATTCGTAGTCGTAATTATATACTCATGTCTTGTCAGCAGTCTTATCTGTTACCCAAGAAATGTGAGTGATTCTTTGGCTGTGTGGTAAAACTTCACGCGAACATAAAAAATTTTTAACAAAAAATGGAAGTAAAAAAATATCGATCGACCAGTTGGGTTCAACTAAAAATTCTTCATTGAATTGAAAAATTTAAAAGAAAAAGCAAATTTGCCTTAAAATAGTCGAACTTCAACAGTTAATATTTTCGATTGGAACCTGAGTATACTCTACCCAATCCACAAAACGGTGGACCGCACAATCTACCTTGGGATAAGCCTTCTTAATATCGCATATGAGGTCTTATCGAGAGTAATGTGTGTAATACTGAAGCCTCCGCCAGCACACTGATTGCACCTTTTTGGTGTGACCTGAAAAATTTACTATTGACCAGATTTTAGCCATACGGCAAGTCTTCGAAAAGACTCGTGAAAGGAAGATCGGCGTATATTACCTCTTCAGCGACTTTAAAGCCACCCTGGACAGCACGAAAAGGAACTGCCTCTATGTCTAAACTTGGTATACCTGCAAAGCTAATACGGCTGTGTAAGCTGTTGTTCAGCAACACCAAAAGCTCCGTCAGAATCGGGAAGGAAGTAAATACCAAGCGAGGTTTGAGACAAGGAGACTCCTCATAGTGTGACTTCATCAATCTTTTGCTGGAGAAAATAATACGAGGCAGAGTTACAATCTTATATAAGAGTGTTTGATATCATTGTCCTCAACAACCGCGCCTCTAGTTCTGCTTTCTCTAGACTGGATAAGCAAGCGAAGCGTATGGGTCTGGTTGTGAATGAGGGCAACCCGAAACAACTCCTGTCATCAAAGAAAAATGCATTCGCGACTTGGCTCCGACGTTAATGTTGACAGTCATAACTTCGGAGTCGTAGATAATTTCGTCTATCATGGAAACAGTGTTAACACCAACAAAAATATCAACCTTGAAATCTAACGCGGAATCATTCTTGTCACCAGGTGCTACTTATGACAGAGTAGGTAATTAAAAAGTAAAATCTTCTCCCGACGAACAAAGAACAAACTCGACAGATTCTTCATCATTCCCGTCCTGCTATATGGTGAGGAGGCATGGACAATGGCATCATCTTATGAGTCGACTTTAGGAGTCGCTGAAGATTTATGTTCCTTTGCGCATTAGTAACGGTGAGTACGATAGAACGATGAGCTGTACTAAATTTACGGCGACATTGTCATAATTCAGCGAATGAAGACACCGCTGCGCTGGCTAGAAAAAAGAGAACCTTTGAAGGTTTTCGATTCAGTTTACGCCGGTGGAACAATAGGAAGAGGAATACCTCCCAGCTGTTGAAGAAACACTTTATATATTTTCGTTTATCGCGATTTTATATATATGGCAGTGGACCGATTACACCCCTATGTGCTGAGAAACATCAAGATATCGATATACTTATAGCATAATAAGTCGGAAGATTAGATCTTCAAGATTTTTGGTAAAAAAATTTCCTTCTTTTTTTCCTCTCTGAGAATGCCAGAATTTCAATGAAGAGAATGATTCAACGAATTTTACCGAAGTTCTGTCTATCTTATCTCTCTCTTTCTTTCACACAAATATAGTTTCAAGAGACAAATTGTTTCACCAGTGCAAAGCCAACACTTCATCTGAGTTACTGGAGTAAATAGGATGAATCAGTAAAACACAAAACCGATATTACGAAAATGTTTCGAATTTAAGGGTTAAGATTCTTTGAAATCTATACAAAATATGTTTTAACTTCATTTATTTGCTCTGAAATTTTGGAAGTTTACGATTAAAATTTTTATAAGTTTCAAAATAACTGACCAGTGATTGACTTTTTCCGTCTATAGCTCGCTTAATGAAACCTCGTGCTTTTCAAATAGCTGACTACACCATTTTGTAGTCTAGCTTGTACTGCTCATTATAAACTACTCATACTTACAGCAGAGTAAAAACACGTCAAGTGGACCCCCCATTTTCCACTTGGTCATCGAATTTGAATGTGAGTATTTTTTCATAAAGTAGTCACCATAAACAAATAATCCCCCTCCCAGTTTTTTTAAATTTTAATTTTAACTACCTTTTTTTTTTAATTGAAAATTTTTACTACTTTTTTTTAAAAAATTAATAATTAAAAAACTATTGGTGCTTTTTTGATAAAATTTTCAGGAGTTATAGTTCAATACTTGTACTTTCAGAAAATATATATGAATTTTAATTATTTTTATTTTTTCATATTGTTTATTAACTTTTAAATTAACAAATGAACATTTTAATGACTTCTCCCTCAAAATATAAAAAAAGTTTTTTTCAGTATTTTGCAATAAATATTCAAGTAACGAAATCCGCGAAAAAATTTGACTGATCGCAATTAGATTAAGCAAAAAAAAATTTTTTAAGACGGGCGGTCAGCGCTGCCGGTATAGCGCTCTGCCCCGTATCATTGACTTACCTTTAGATTTACTCCGTAATTATAGGTAAGGAATAATAGTTAATGTTTTAATTAAAAATATCGTTATTTTATGTTTAATTTTATTCAAACAAATGACAGAGATAATAAATCATATATTTTTTTTAAATAAAAAACAATGTAGTAAATTCTAGCAGTATTTTGCTATTTATTTTATTTATTGTTTTTAAAAAAACTTTACGAGTCGTAATTATATTAGTTTTCTTATGTATATTGTCAATTTAAAAAAAAACCAAAATGTTTATACTTTTAATTCAAAAACCATACTTGAAAGAGACACATAATTCCGCGAACGAACAAGTTGGCTTTGCGTGCATATTGCGCAATAGAAGAGTTCCGTTGAACGAACAACTTGGATTATCGTGCACGCGCTGTATACGAACACGTGTTAAAGATGACCCGGGTAAATAAATGCTGCAATCCATTTAACAAAAAAAATCATAAAAAAGTCATAAAAAAATTAGTTTTAATAACAAAAAATCGCGCACATGTTTTCAAAGATTTTATTGGCAATTATATGTGCAATTCATGTGAACGGACAATTTATTTTGGTCGAAAACCTGAAATTTTTGGTGAATTATCGGTGAATGCATGTCCCGAAGTCAACAATCCTGAAGAGTCGAATGATGTGATCGAAGATGGTGAAGAAAATGATCCCACTTTTCAATGCAAACCGGTAGATGGCAAATTAAAAATTGATAAGGTTAATAAATTATTAACGGAAATTGGTGAACCTCCAATCAAAATCAAGAGAGTCTCGAGTGAGAAAGAATGTCAAAAAGTTTTAACAAACGTTGTGAGGAAATTTACAGATAATATTAACAATATAAATAATGAAATAAATCCAAAAGAGCTTTTGCTTAATAACTTTAAATCAGCTTTTAATGATAAAACTAGTAGAGCAGATAAAATTCAGGTTTTGACTACGCTTCCTACAGATTGGTCGATGAAAATGATAAGAAGAGAGTTTAAAGTTTCCAAACGCATGGTGATAACAGCAAAAAAAATAAGACAAGAACGAGGGTTCGCATCGCTGCCTAAAAGTAAAAAAGGAAAATCTATAAACACTGAAACCCTCGATCGTATTGAAGCTTTCTATCTATCAGATGACGTCAGCCGCGTAATGCCTGGTATGAAGGATTATGTTTCGGTAATTGAGAATGGGAAGAAAATCCAGAAACAAAAACGATTATTATTATATAATGTTCATGAAATACACAAAAAATTTACTGACGCTTATCCTGACGAAAAAATTGGACTATCAAAATTTCAACAAATCCGACCTCGAGAATGTATATCTGCCGGCAAAAGTGGGACTCATAATGTGTGTGTGTGTAAAATCCATCAAAATGTTAAATTGCAATTAACTGGATTTAAAAATGAATTAAAAAAAAAGGGGATAATTTTTTCAGAAAGCTCACATGACTTAATTAAATGCTCTGTTTGCCAAGAGTCTGCATCATTGTGTTACTTTTCTGAGTGTACTAAGTGTCCAGGAGCTGAGAATATTATAAATAAATTGGAACTATTGCTCAACGACCATGAAGTAAATGAAATTACATACAGCCAATGGAAAAGTACTGATAGGTAAAAAAATTTTCAGTCAAATGTTCTTTTCTTTTAAAATTCATTTTTAATTTTTTAGAACTGAAATCATTGAAGAAACAAAGACAAAAGAAGATTTTTTTATTGATTTAAGACAAAAATGGCCTGAATTATTAAGACATGATTTTCTTGCACGATCTCAAGCGTCATATTTTACTGACAAGAAGAAATCTGTTGAGGATGGAGAATTTATCGTTTGCCTTGATTTTTCTGAAAATTATACATTTTCTGTTCAAAATGCCATCCAATCTCATCATTGGAATAACAGTCAGGCTACAATTCATCCTTACGTTGTGTATTTTAGAGATAATGGAGAAATGAAACATATAAACTACGTCGTTATTTCGGAAAAAGTTAGTCACGACGCGAGCTCTGTTCACCTTTTTAATTTTAAACTTATTGAATTTCTAAAAAATAAGTTTGGAGCAGATAAGATAAAAAAAATAGCCTACTTTTCGGACGGAGCTGCTTCTCAGTACAAAAATAAATATAATTTCGTGAATTTAATAAATCATAAAAAGGACTTTAATGTGAATGCGGAGTGGAATTTTTTTGCGACTTCTCACGGAAAAGGGGCATGTGATGGTTTGGCAGGAAGTTTTAAAAGACAAGCTCTTCGTGCAAGTCTTCAACGGGAAAGCGATAATCATATAACCAATGCACCTTCATTATTTGAATGGAGTAAGAATGCATTTAAAAAAATTAACTTTGGTTTTTGCTCCCAAGAAGATCACGACTTCCATGAGAAAAAGTTCAAATCTCGTCATGACCAATGTGTAACTATAAAAAATACACGCCAATATCACCATTACAGAGCTGTTAATAATACATCACTCGAGTGCAAAGTTTTCTCCAAAGCCCTTAAAATCGTTACCAATAAAGTTTTAAAAAAAAAGAAATAAAGCAATAAGTATGAGTTATAAAATTAATTTAAAAATTATTTAACTTCTTTGTTTTTTATTTATAAAAAAAATATATGATTTATTATATCTGTCATTTGTTTGAATAAAATTAAACATAAAATAACGATATTTTTAATTAAAACATTAACTATTATTCCTTACCTATAATTACGGAGTAAATCTAAAGGTAAGTCAATGATACGGGACAGAGCGCTATACCGGCAGCGCTGACCGCCCGTCTTAAAAAATTTTTTTTTGCTTAATCTAATTGTGATCAGTCAAATTTTTTCGCGGATTTCGTTACTTGAATATTTATTGCAAAATACTGAAAAAAACTTTTTTTATATTTTGAGGGAGAAGTCATTAAAATGTTCATTTGTTAATTTAAAAGTTAATAAACAATATGAAAAAATAAAAATAATTAAAATTCATATATATTTTCTGAAAGTACAAGTATTGAACTATAACTCCTGAAAATTTTATCAAAAAAGCACCAATAGTTTTTTAATTATTAATTTTTTAAAAAAAAGTAGTAAAAATTTTCAATTAAAAAAAAAAGGTAGTTAAAATTAAAATTTAAAAAAACTGGGAGGGGGATTATTTGTTTATGGTGACTACTTTATGAAAAAATACTCACATTCAAATTCGATGACCAAGTGGAAAATGGGGGGTCCACTTGACGTGTTTTTACTCAGCAGTTAAAATTCCGAAGTGTTAGTGAAACTACATTTTATTATTTATATGTAAGAATGTATAATGTTAGTAATATATTAGTAAAAGTTATTTATTGTTATTTGCTTTTTTGTAATACAAGTACACAAAAAACTTTACCTCGTAAATATATATGTATGACTTGTATGTATGTATGCTTGAAAATGCTAGCGAAAAAATTGGTGTATATTAGTATGAAAACTTGTTGGCTTATAAAAAATGCATATATATTTTAGTATATATTATGTAATTTTGTATATATATGAAAAATAATTCAATATTGTCGGAGCTCTGCTGAAGAACTTTTACATTTTTGGTTTTCGTTCTTACTTGTGTATTGACAACCATTTTACAACAAAATGTTAAACTGAATCTACATAACTTATGAATTGTTAACAGACCAGTCAGAGCAAAACCAAAAAAGAGATATTGAAGTAAAATAAAAAAATTAATAAAAAAATTTTATAAAAAATTTTAATTTTTATTCTAAAAAAATTGATAATATTAAAATTATTGCAAATTAATATATATATTTTTTCTTGCATCCTCTTATTATTTTATAATGCTATTCATACTTTAAATTGGTAGAAAAAACTACGTTAAGTTTAGTGAGATCATTTTGTGTTTTTCATTGAGCAAATTACTTTTTGCTTTTAGTGTAAAAGTGAATTGCTTTGACTTAAAAAAATTTCTACGGTATGTGAACTAGGTTTCTTTCTTACAGTACTAGTTTCTTACTCAAATTACTAATTTTCCGATACTAGATTGTGCAAGAAAAAAAAAAATGCTCGAAACATTAGAACACTTCCTTGAAAGTGGCTAAGTCCGATTGTAAAATATTAGAAGTAGGACTAGCTAAGTTTGGTGTAACCGAAAATTTTATACTCGCGCTACTTGCAAGGATTAAAGAAGGGGAAGTACCTTCAAGTGCATAATGCTTGTTAGTTATATGGGGTCTCGCCCTTTTGCCCGATTTTATTCGTTCTACGCACAAATGTCCATTGCTATAAGAAAAATACGATCTCTCAATTTTATTAAGATAGCTCACATATTGGTCGATATAAGCGCTATGAAGTCATCCGGATGTTTCAATATTTTTATACGAGGTGTGTTCAAAAAGTATTGCGAATTTTGTGTTTTTTCAAAAATTATTTATTTATTCATGGATATCTATTTTGTCCCCTTCAAAGTAATCCCCATGAGATATTATACACTTGTACCAACGGTTTTTCCAATCTTCGAAGCACTTCAAAAAATTATTTTTTTTAATCTTCTTCAGTTCCTCCTTCGATGCCGTCTTTAACTCGTCAAGAGAAGCGTAACGTCGTTTTTTCATGGGCCTCTTCAGTTTAGGGAACAAGAAAAAGTCACAGGGGCCAGATCTGGGGAATACGGTGGCTGCGGCATCATTAGTGTGTTGGTTTTGGCCAAAAAGTCGCGCACAAGCAACGATGTGTGTGAGCAGGGGCGTTATCATGGTGCAAAAGCCAATTTTTGTTCTTCCACAAATCCGGGCGTTTCTGGCGGATTGCTTCGCGCAAATTGCGCATAACTTGCAGGTAATATTCCTTATTGACCGTTCTTCCCTGTGGCAAGAACTCATGATGCACCACGCCCCTGCAATCGAAGAAAACTGTCAGTTACGATTCGCGATACTTTTTGAGCACACCTCGTATTTTTTTGGTTTTCGAATTTTTAATAATTTTAAGCAGCAAAATCTTCTTGTCATCAGACACTTTTTCTTGGAGTTCTTCCTGGAGATCGGCTTGAGGATTTAGAAAAACCAAAATTTTTCAAAATGAATCGCCGAATAATTAGGACATTAAATTCTGTGAATGTACGCTATTAATATTTTTTATTAAATAAAATGCATAGTCGAAGAAACTTCAAGAAAAAACGTTTTTTCGCGACTCACAAGTGAATTAACCCCTTAAGATAAGAGCTGATTGCCTTTAAAGAGTGTTTTATAGAACTGACCTTACAATACTTTCTAAATGTTGTTGATTATACCTTTTCTAACCACTTTTACAGATTCTTAATAGTTTTGTTTGGGCAGTGACTATAGTAGCTGATATAATTTTTCATTAAAGACATTTATTTTTCCGTACTTTTTGTTGGTTTGATCCTCGAATTTGGTTTTTAGCATATCCTATATCATTCCAATCTCTTAACTATTAGCTGATAAAGAATTACATGCTGTCAGCTACATATACATACATACTTGTATTATATAGTATTAAAAGACAGCTGAAGGCTTTTACGCACTCCCTGATTGGAAACTGTTGGATTGTTCGGAGTACAGCTGTCCCCCTTAGCACATAAGATAATTGATTGATTGGAGTACAGCAGTCATTCCAGCAATAATTATTCTTAGCACATGAGAGAATTCATTGATTGGAATACAGCAGTCCTTCCATCCATTATTCTTCTCAGCATACATGTAAGAGAATTGATTGAAGGATTTATACAAGTTCGGTAGATTTAGTAAGATTAGTTCTTTCTATGTTCGGTAGCTTAATTAAATATGCTTTCATTTCTCTGCTTCACTGAGTTTTTAGAATGGCAGTATATCTAGGGTTTTTTATCAATAACTGTTATTTTCTACATACACCAACTTCTGTATTTTTATTTTATTATTTTGTTATTTTTCTATAATTCCATTAAATGTTAATGTTTGAGCATGCAAAGCGAGTTTAATATGACTTAGTACTTACATAATAATGTATAATTAAATAATATTACACCCTAAATAATATTACATTATCTTGAGCATAGGTTTTGCTGTTTTCACTAGCGTTTAACTTGAATTGTAAAATGTTATTTAAAAATTGTGTTACTCATCACTTAACCACAAGTAAGGCTTGTTTAGAAAGTGTATCCATGTGTACATGTGTATATTTATATTTAGGTTAGTTAAGATATTTTATATTTAATAAAGTGTTTTTAAAAAAAAGAAGAAAAAAGAGAAATATAATGAAAAATATTAAAAAAAAAAAATAAAAAAAAAACAATTTTGGCTTGGGTTAAAAATGAAAAATTAGGACTTCCGCCAGCTCTCTCGGATGATAGCAATCCACCGAGTATCTTTATGACACATGCAATCCATTAGTCTTCTGGGGATGTCTTTAAATTTCAAGGACGCTTAATTTGTTGTGTAACATCGTTATTAAGATAAACTCCGTCAAAATATGTACGTGTGGAGAAAAGACAGAAAATACGACTAGTTTCTCGAGTAGCCCTCTGGCGGTGATGGGCTCTTAAACAGTCAAATTCATCTCATTTTGACATCTCAAAAATATATACTGGGGTTGCTGAAACTTATCCATCCTTTTCTACCCTTTGAAAAACATTTTTGAGAATTTTTTCAAAATTTTTTGTCCAACTTCAAAAAAGTTATGAATTTTTCAAAAAAAAAAATGGCTTTTTTGTTTTCAAATAGCCATAACTTTTGTAAAAATTGACTTTTGGGGACTTTTTTTTTTAAATTTTTGTTTTTGAATGAACTTTTCGAAAAAATACACGAAAAAAATTTAACACGAGCAATTATATAAAATAATTGGTTTTTTCGTCATTTTTTGGAAGTTCGCCATTTTTGTTTTTTTTTGGCTTTTTTTTTTCTCAAAAAAAAACTTCAATTAATTTGACAACTATCCCTGCTAATCCCGGAGTGGGCCGATTTTTTTTTATTTTTGTTTTTTATTAAAAAAAAAAATTGTCAAATTTTCAAAAATGAAAATTTTTTTTCCGTAAACTTTAACTTTCACTGTATTTCTTATTTATGAATAGTTTGGACTATCCTATCTTCTAAGTTGACTTAAACTGGACACAATGTGCTAAATTTTGCTAATATCGGTTCAGTAGTTCAGGAGTCTATTGCGGACAAACAATGTGAAACGTAATTTTTATATATAAAGTTTATATAATCACAAATAAAAGTATTCTCACATGTTTAAGATATTGCCTACCTATGGCGCTCTCTACGTCATTATGGCTTTGACCAGCCCAACGCACCTAATAAATCGAAAAAAACCGAATTTTTGGGGTCAAATTTATGTTTTTTTCTCTTGGATATAGAGCATTTAAATATAATACCTGAAGGCGTACTCAAGTAGATAGGCGAGATATCTTGGAAAAATATTTAAACCAAATCAATTTGAGCCAAATTTTGACTGACTTGAAGGATACCCGTGTATCACAGTCGAAAAAATACCGGAAATTTACATGTTTTTACGTTTAGGGAAACATTTTGAACACTAAAGTCTTGTGCTTCCTTTGAAAAATGTGTCCGGACATCTGTTCTATCCTATTCCATTAAAAATCTTAGAGTGATATTCCTTGTAATAAACCCCAGAACAAAAATTAGTGTCTTAAAAAATTCAAAGAAGCCTAAAGAGAGGCACTTTCTATCTAGTCAAATGTTCTAATTCTAGCATTCATTATTGAAACTGGCACTGAAACACCTTTTCAGCGACAGTAAAGCCAAATACGAATTACTAAATTTTAGCTGAATGTAATCACTTGATTTTTAATATTTTTTCGAATTTGGAAAATTCATCAAAATTGTATTGGCGATATGACTTTCTACAGAGTGGATCGTAATAACGAACACCAGAAAACAAACTATAGGAAAACCGTTACTCAAGTTTCTTAAACCTCTTTGGTTAAGAAAAATTCTACTTGTTTAATTCCTTAAGTATGAGAAGAAAGAGGAACTTGTATAGAATTGTATTGACGAACAGGTCTTTAAAAAATTATAGTAAAGTAACGATCTTCATAAAGCGGTGTTCTGTGGAAAACTACTCTCCGAAAACACCACCAAAAAACTTTTCGAAAACCGTTACCTATGTTTCTTAAACCTTTTTGGTCAAGAAAAACTCTATTTGTCTCATCCTTTAATTATAATTTTAAACAGAGTATAACGATCTTCATAAAGCGGTGCTCTGAATAAAACTATTCTCCAGAAACATTGATAGTTTGATGAATTGAACTCAAACAGATTATAATGAAGTATTGATTTTCATAAAGTGGTGTTCTGTGGGAAACTTTTCTCCGTAGGATTGTATTGGTGATCTCATCTGAAACAGATTATAATGAAGTATTTATTTTCATAAAGTAGTGTTCTGTGGGAAACTATTCTTCAGAAACATTGTGCTGATGATCTGATATATATGAAGTAACAATCTTCATAAAGCAGTGTTCCGAGGAAAACTCTGCTCGGGAAAAATTTTCGTCATGAAAATCTTTACTTGTTTTGTCAACAAAAATCCAAAACCTTCAATTACAACGACAGCAATTCATTCTATGAAAGTTTGCCTTCATTATTGCCGACTCAACTATTTATCATGAACATAATACTTTACGTACTTGAATATCGTCAATAAATGTGTCCCAATAAGTACGTTTTTTGTTTTTACAAATTTATAAGTGCCTGCAGTTGATTAAATATCTCAACTATTATGCTAGATACTTCATAATTCTAATATCAAATATCATATGCCTTTTCAAAAGCCAACTTTATTGGTCTCACAATTGTATGCAGAGATACGACTAGCGGTTATTTTTTGCCATAACCAGTGTCAGCTGCTTACGTCGTTTGTGATTTTTATCTTGTGGCCGGTTATAGGTACTCCATACTGATTTCATTTTCGATCCGAGTTTATCTTATCAATACGAGAGATTAGCGCAATTAATGGGTTGCGTAATTGAGATAAAACAAAAAAGAAATGAAAAGAATATAAGAATATCAAAATAAATAAAATAAGCAATTGCTGCGGCTTTTTCATGCTCAGTTTTTGACGACTTCATTAGCTTAAATTTTTTATGAGTTTTATAAAACTACAAATTATTTATGTGTTTATGTATGCGCGTGTGTATGTTTGTTTAGTCAGTGTAGATAAATGCTTGTAACCTTGGCGCTTTTGGTGCCTGAAGGAGATACTTTTGTTGTTGTTGGTCTTTAATTGTTTTATTCGTTTTTATTACAATTTTTCATTATTATTATTTATAACTGCTTAACTTAAAATAATTGCTTGTCAATGAGTTATTTTAATTATTATGATTTGCTTTTTTGTTTTTCTTTATTTTGGATTGAACTACTTGTACATTGCTAGGTGTATGCTTCTTTACCGCTAAGTTATTTGTTGCTGTTCTCATTATGTTGTTGTGTGTGTTGGCTTGTTGTAGTGGCCCGTGTGGCGGTTGCTCGTTTTCTATATCGTTATTTATTATATTTAATTATAAAACTAAGCAAATTAATTATTAGTTTACAAAAACAAAAAACCATGAAGCGATGACATTACCGTTGTATACATTTAATTTCACTTTTTTTGCAGGTGATTTAGTGAGAATTCTTTCGATTTTGCGTTTATAATCATCTCCTAAAAGGAAAATGCTTTTATGCCTATAATGTACATACATTAAAAAACATTTCATTCGTCGTAAATTTTTTTTTTTAAATGTATTATATTTTGCAAAATTTTTTAAAAGTTTTTCGAGATCCCGAAATTTTCCAAAACTTGATTCTCTTTGCTTTCAATACTGAAAATGCTTTATAAAACAATTTTTAAAGTTTCAGACTTGCAAATATCAAGATCCCGAAAATTTTCAAAAATTTCGAAAACGAGAATTAGTATTGTCGGCACTGAAAATGTTTTATAAAACAAATTTTCAAGTTCAATGCTTTTAAATTTCGGGACCCCGAAAATTTTCTTCAGTCAATCTTAAATTTTTTCTATTTTCGCCACTGAAAATTTTATACAAAACATTTTTAAAAATTGAAGGCTAACTCTTTCGAAATCCCGAAATTTTGAAAACCTAATTCTCTAATTTTTTCAGCACTGACAATACTTTATGAAATAATTATTTAAATTTAAGACATACAAATATCGGGACCACGAAAATTTTTTGTATTCTCGTTATTTCGGAACTAAAAATGGTTTATAAAATAATTTTCAAAACCTAACTGTCGCTTCTTTACAGCACTGAACGTTTTACATAGAAAAATAAAGACTTACTTTTCGAACCAATCGCTATTTATGGTTTTTAAATCTTGATATTTTAAAAAATTTTAGAATTTGTGTCCAAATATAATAAAGACATTACAATGTTTCGGGATTTCGAGTTATTACAGCAAATAATATTATTTTAAAACTTCATTTCAACGTTTCATGGGGGAGTCCATCAATGCGTAGAGCTTGACCTACTATGTTGGAGTCCCACCGTTCAAACTTGATTGCATTCCAAAAAAGCATTTCAAAACAGCCAATTTCCAAATAAAATGTTAAAAATTATAGATCAACTTGTTTCAAGATTCTGAAACTCCCTTTAATATTCTTCTATTGAACAATCTTTATATTTCTATGATTTCTCAGGCTTTGCGAAGACATTTTTCTAATCTCCTCCAATTAATTAAATCATATATAAATAATATGTTAAAAAATGTAGATTAAACTTATTTCAAGATTCTGAAATTCCTATTAACATTAATTTATTGAAAATTCTGTTTATTTCTATTATTTCTCAAGCTTTCCGAAAACATTAAAAAAAAGTCGGTTTAAATATTTAAAAACTATTGCCAATAAACAAAAAAGTTGAAAGACTCAAAAAATTTTTTCCAAAATTATTATCAGCTTTTTCCGAAATTATTATCTGCAGAACTCCCATAAATGCATAAAGAACAACGCTATTATTCTAATACACTTTCTTCATTCTGAAATTACCATTAATTTGTCTGACTAATCTAATATTTTTCTTGTATTTATTAAATTTTTTTCGCATGTCCTTTTCAATATAATATATTTAGCATACTTTTATGCGTTACAGTATAGTAAAATTAAAAATCAAACTTATTTCGAAATTTTTAAATTTTTATTTTCAGAAATTGCTTAATTTTTTTATTATTTCAGAACTTTTCTCGAAACAAAAAATCAGTTTACTTTCGTAATTATTTTGAAAACATGGAAATAAAACCAAATATCGAAATACATAAACATTTTCAAAGGAGATTATCGGCAGGCACCTCTAACGGTGTATTATAATATTACTAAAAATTCGAAAGTTTGATTTTCGATAATATTATAATATTACTAAATAATCTAATATAATTTTTTCATTTTGAAATTCCCATTATTTTTGCTGACAAATGAAATATTTTTCTCGCATGTAACTTTAAATATATTTAGCATACTTTTATGCGTTATACTACAGCTTGTCGACGTGTGAATGGCAGTTAACTTAAAATACAAGTTTATACACACATATGTATGTATGTAAGCTACATTTGTTGGTAGGTGTGTTGGTAATGCATTGAAATATACTTTGGCTGTGCATTTGGATGAGTTGGCTCCATTCAAGCATTTACTTGCTCCTCAAAAAAAATTTTTTTTGTTATACGCTGCAGATTTCGAAAAACTATGTGTGTGTATGTATGTAGCTTCCAGTTACTTAATTAACTACATATATGTTCGATTATGTACGTTTTATCTAAAACAGGAGAAAGATTGTCAAAAATTTGTGGCATATACATATATACTTTTACGTTTGTATATGTGTATGTAAGTATAATTGTATGCTTGGCGCTAGAGATTTTTGCAAAGTGTTCTAAAATACATACATTTGGTATTATTTATTGGTTATTTAACTATAATTCGCTCAATTTTTTCTTTTCAACTTACACTTAGTTAAATATACATGTTCATATATATATTTATATATACATACAATTTATATATGTATATTATCTGCTTAAAAGCTAAACAAAGACATCATACAAACTAACAGAAATGACATTTTTAAATTAAATTAAATTAAATGAAAAAAGAAAATTAGCAAGAAATTTACATAACTATAGAACCCAACAATTGTCTCGAAATTCTTTATACTAAATGTTAAATATACTTTTGTATGTTTGTTTGTCTGTATACATATGTTTGTGGGATTGTTTTTGTTGTGTATTTTTTGTATTAGCGAGTAATCGTTCGACTGCATAGCTCCTTGGTATATACTATATATAAATTTGTGTTGATTTCATTTTTGCTTTAAAATGTATGCTTGCATGTGTGTGTGTATACAATACAGCTGGCTGAAAAAATCTATGATGCTCGTGTGTGGCATAAGCGTTTGCCAACGCGCTTAAATGCTCTTTAGTTGTTGTTGTAAACGTCGAACATCTTTCCCACACTCTGTTAATCGATCAGCAACTCGAAGTGCACGGAGCCTAGTCGCTCCTTGCGATCGTGCAAAATATTGCGTGCCCAAGCCTTGCATTCGATATTGATGATGATGCCACCTGAAAAAATAATGGGTTTAAAATGCTGCTACGTAATTATAAAATCATAGATATTTAATAAGATAGATTTCGCTGGACAGTTATAACATATACTCAAGGTGTCAAATAAAAAAAATAAAGTTTTTAATATAAGGAATTGATTTTGTTGGGTATCTTTTTATGACAGCTACATACACTAGTGCTCCGACAATGAGCAGCTTTTTTGGGAGAAAAGGACGTGTGCAAAATTTCAGATTGGTACCTAAAGCTCCAAGGGAGTCGTTCTCATGATAGTTGGAGACACGAACATGACTCAACTTTAGATGGTCTTCTTCTCAATGTTAAAATCTTTGTAGCCTTGTTCAGGGCATAAAAAATGTCATAACACTCTCTTAGAGATTTTTAAACTTGTCATTTCAAGTCCATTTATCAGTAAACATATTTCTGCTCAGTCCACTTCAGTCCACTCAATATACTATTGTTTACGAAATTATAGATATCTGATTCAATAAAATCTGATTTTAGTAACGAATTTGAGGTAACGCTAGGGAATATGTTTCGACTTTTAATCGTACACCTCGAATGACGATACTTCTTTTTAGTTAATTTTAGTCTGAAGTTTTGTCATTGATTAATAGTTGATATACAAATCCATTAATCAATATAATACATCCCTTGATTTTCTATATGTTGATATTAAGGTAGTATTAAGTAGAAAATGATGGATGACATATGTATTCGGATTTCTTCTCTTATTTTTGTCGAATGGGATACAACTCTCTCTCTCAAAAACCGCACCAAGTACCTTGGGGTTGTCTTGGACAGCAATTTGTTCTGGAAGCACTACGTGGAAGAATGGTGAGGAAAACCAGAAATGCTGGCAGCTCTCTCCTTCTCTCATGTACTGGTGCCACACAGCTATAGTTAGACCAGCTGCTCTACGTTGCAGTAGTATGGTGGACAGACGGTACGGAAATCCACCTACCGGAAGCCAATAGAAAGGGTTCAGAGGCTTGCTGCGCTGTACACAACGGAATCTTTATGAACAACTTCAACAGCTCGCTAGAAGATGGGAATAATAACTGGTAGCGACACACACCAACAAGATGTGGCTGACAGATCCAGAAGATTGCAGGAAACGCCTAGAGCAGGGCACCAGGGAAACAATGGAGCATCTTTCGTGTGCTTGTCCTGCATTGGTGCAAGATATCGACAGTGAGGCCGCAGAGTCTGTTAAAATTCTCGTCAAGCGCAGGTATCCTAAACTATGACTGCTCCTCTTGGACTTAGCAAGTGAACTCCATCTTGCATCGCAAAAAACCAAAATGGTCTATGCACGGCTTATTGGCCTACCAGATTAACCAAACCTAACCTAACTTTTGTCGAAGGCTTTGATAGAGCAATTTTGCAAGCTCTGTGAAGCTTGTAAATAATTGGCGTATTTCTAAAGGAAAGTTTTCTCATAGGAGTTCATTTTCAGAAAATGCTTGTGACACAATCGTAAAATCTTCCCTGAGTAAGTTCTAGTCTATGAATCAGTTGACGCACAGTCAGAACTCTAAGTAAACCAAACCCTATGAATTTCTTCGAAGCTTCAGTTATATCATTTCGAAATTTTTGAATCTAAACTCGAATCACCAATTGATCGAGATCGTATAACTGGAACCAAAGTAAGGTAATATATTCTCTAGCTCTCTGATTATATAGTAGCTACTTCTCGTAGGATGTTCAAGTCTGAATATCTTTGTCACCACTGAGCGCAAAGCTTTGCTACTGTCTCTTTCCAGTTTCTCTCAGGTTTCTTCATTATGTTTTCACTAATTCAAGCTTGACGCCCGTATGATTACCCAAACCGATTGTACGTATAAAAAAGATATTACAATTCCCTACATATAGTATGACTATATAAATACAAAAACATACGCTTCGGTCGCTCGAAGTGCACAGCGACGAGTGGGCTAAGATAACCCTCTGAGTTCTGGTAAGGATAGAAGTAGCCAGGGAAGCCACGAATTGGCAAGTAGTTGACAGGACCGATATTCTCTTGATCAGCTGGGTTCTCGCCTTCGCATGAAACCCAAATGGTGTTCAACTAAAAATAAAAAAGAATATTATTTTATTAATTACAGATACTTCAGCAAAATATAAAGTAATTTAACCTTGTGATTTTGCGACTTCTCCACTTCACCAATATAAGTTTTCAAGCTGGTTGGCATGTCATCGGGCAAGTCCTTGGAGTCATTGTAATATTCTGGTATCCAACCATAAATTTTATTCAATTTCAAGAAAACACATGGTGAACTCTTGTGGTAGCTGTAATTGTTTTCCTTGGTGCAGGGATTCCATGTTTTAATGTCGACATCGCAAACCTGACCTTTTGGTGGTGGTTGATTGTAGTCACAATTGTAGATGTTCTGACCACGGCCAGGTGTAAGGCCAGGCACTTTGTAGACTGCAATTGAGTAGTGAATAAATAAATTAGAAAACGGTTATATCACAAAATGTAATTGCTGCAAGGAACCTCTCTACACACCTGCTAAGAACTCATCCAACGAATCCGTCCAGTGTTTGTAGTTCTCATGTTGCGTACCCTTGTACCAAATCAATGTGCTCTCAACATTGTCCGATGGTGGCAGCGGACGGAAACCAAGACCTATAAAGCGTAATTTGAGTATCACATTTGAATGTAGTTAGTCATATTTTAGTTTACCTGGATTTGTGCCGATTATGGATCTATCCAATGTCCACTTGGGTATACGCGGATCTAGTGTTTGAAAGAATACCCACATGCAAATGGCCACCAGCGCGGCCAATACGCCATAGAAAGCTGTGTAGAAGATGCCGATCTTTGCTGTGGACGAGAGTAGAAATGAAGTAAATAATTAGTTTAATATTTATTGAGTATATTTTGCAAATAATAAGCCTGAATAAAATTCGCTAAAACCTCTATAAATCCACTCCAAAGTAATCTGCGTTCAAATGTGGCACTAAAAGTGATCTTATCGATCATTTGAGTTTCCACAATCGTTCATAATTGCCTCTGTCTGTCTGTCCATTTGTCAGACATGTGGTCTCTTTTTTATATTTTTTTCCATAACAACATAATTGCCCGTTTCTACAGTTCCATTGTAGACTGGGCATTAATCAATGAATTGTATGAAGTCGTTAGGGTTAAATGTATGATTCATTAAAGCTGCTCAGTCTCAGCTTCTGAGCTTCTGTCTTCTGGGCAATAATCATAATTAAATTACTCTATGACACTCTTGAGTTACAGCTGATCTACACGATCTTTAAATGAGACTAATTTAATTGAATAATTATTGCTTGTTAGGCTGGGCAGAATGAAGAGAATTAATAGTGTGGCAGTAAAATGTGAGAGCGCTGAGTATTTGTTGTATATTTAAGAAAATATCTTAGGAGTGTAAGTATAAGTGAGTATAAAAGTGGCTTATAGGAAAAATTAAAATATATTTCTTTAGCTCGACATACATAATTAGGAAATTTTTTGTTATGAATTTCAAAAGTTGATGTATTTCTATCTCCAGTCGCATTCAGAGACTGAATGACTACTACAGAATTTTACCACACTGTTTATTATAGATTTTGACATTATACCTAAAAGTCGCTAAGACAAAACCTTTCTTCATTTTCTATAGGTTTTTAAGGTTATTTGTTTATCTTTTGATACGTTTATTTAATACTAGATAATTCACGCAATCCTTTACCTTTTATTTTAACCAGTTTGGGTTATGTGCAAGAAATATTGGGTTAAGAGTGACAGTTATAGTACTATATTTCTGCTGCTGTTATGGTTCTGGAAAAGCCTCTGAACTAAAAATCAGTTAGTCAAGTTTTGGCTAATAAAATACCTTCGTTATCATTTCTGGAGAAGCTAATATCACTTGAATCTAGCTTGTCCGCGCTGTACAGCTTCCAATTGATATACGAATAATTTTCGATAAAATATAGAGTTTCTTACTTTTTAAAACAAAAACAACATTAAATTAAAGATTTGTGTGCAATATTTATTATCATTTGAAAGAAAATCTTTAGCGTTTAGTTTTTGAAGATTATCCCTTTCAAATTTTTTTTTTTCCTTTGAGTCCAATTTTCGATGAGTCGCTCGAACATTTCGACTAGTAACTGGCGAATGACACGCGTGATGTTTTGTTCTAAAACCTGAATCATAGCAGGATTGTTCGCATAGAGTTTAGACATTATATATCCCCATAGAAAAAGTTTGACGGTGTGATATCACACGATCTTGGGGGCCAATCTTTCAGACCAAAACGTGAAATTATCTGCTCACCAAAGTAATATTTCAATAAATCCATTGATTGATATGATGTGTATGAAGTGGCGCCGTAGTTGAAATCAAATGTCGCCGAGATTAGAAGCTTCAATTTTAGGCATCAAATAGTCGGTTGACATGGCGCAATAGCGGTAACTATTGACGGTTTTGTTCGCACCGGCATCATTATTGAAGAAATATGAACTGGTGATTTCACCGGCTCACAAACCACACTAAACTATTATTTTTTCTAGATGAAATGGCAGTTCTTGAATCTCTTTCAGTCTTTGTCCCAAATGCAGCAAGTTTGCTTGTTTACATGCCCATTGAGCCAGAAATGATCCACTTTGCTGAACAAAATTTGGCCTGAAAACGTCGAATCTTTTTTTAACTTTTCAAGAGTCCATAGAGCAAAGCGATGTCGCCTAGGTAGGACAATCTGTATTTTGAACGCTGCTAAATTAAGATCTCGACGTAAAATGCACCAAGTCGTTACATACATTAATCCGAGTTGCTACGAACGGCGCCGAATCGACTGTCCACCGTCTTCGTGTATACTCCCAACTAAGGCTACTATGTTTTCGTCACTGTGTTCCGGACGTGGTTTATTCGGTCGAATATTAGGTTGTCAAATATCTCCCTTTCGCCTTTTTGTCTTTTGAATTTCGCGGCTATGTGTAAAGCGCTACAGAGCTTTTTCTTCGTTAAAGGCAAACGTTACTTGAGATTAATGGTGGTTTGGGGGATGGTACTCTATCATTTCGAACTGCGGAGGAATGGTTTTGACAATTCAGAGCGGGTGAAAACGACAGCATGGATAAGCCAGTCGGCGGAAGACCAGTGATCAATTTATGGAAAACATCGAGTTAGACCGGTCTGTGGCATCCCGTGCCTTCGTCCAGAAGATGGGAGTTAGTCAACAAACCATTTTAAACCATGGGCAGAAGGCTAGATACACAAAACAGCTTGATGTTTGGGTGCCACATGATTTGACGCAAAAAAATAACCTTCTAAACCGGACTGAATCAACGCCTGCGATATGCTGCTAAAAGGGAACGAACTCGACCCATTTTTGAAGTGGATGGCGACTGGCAATCAAGCGAAAACGGTCGTGGCCGAAGGCCGGTGAATCGTCCCAACAGTGGCCAAGCCGGGATTGACAACTTATATGTAGAACTCAGTATCGTTATAATCGGTACCCTTCAACGTTTAAACAAAAACAAAAAAAAAAAAAAAAAAACACACACACAAAATATGTATATTTTATATATGTATGTTTTACAAATGAGCAGAAGTGACTATGAAACCGCAGTAAATAATAAATTTCCAAGTGGGTCTTCTAAAAAGCAACCGCAGTAAATAACACACGCTACATACAGTGACTCAAACTGTTGATGTGCATTCTCACTCATTTGTGTCGTGTGCAGACGCTCACTCATTTGAGGTGCAACGGCCATAAATCACTCAAGCGAGCGAAAATTTACAGTAAAACATTACTCAAATACTACCACTCCTGTTCTCGGCCAAATTGTAATAAACAAACTGAATTGTACACAACTTAACCTCAATGAATGCGATTCAGGCCAACAACACAACTACACACATACACACACAAACAACTACGCCAACGACAGTTGTCTCCGTCTAACCGGCATTATAAGTGACGCATGCTGAAATATGACAAAAACAGAAACTGTGCTAAATTTGAAATGAAAGAGGAACACATGCAATCACCGCGGAGTGTGGAGTATGCAGTGAGGAAACGAGCGTAGCTGCTACGAATGCACTGAACTCAACTTGGACACAGCGTTTGCGCTTGGCTTATTTCTGTGCTATTGACCGAGGGAGACAGTGGAAATGCGGAAAAATCCCCCACACCCCAAAATATACCGAAATGTTAACTGAATTGGAAACCAGTGCAGACCAAGCGATGAGTGTATACCGTTAGCAAGAAGTTAGGTTAGGTGTGGAGCTAAAATTATGCACATACACACATTCACACTTCTTTATTGCTCTATAAACACAAAAAAAAAAATCTTGTATTTCGACACAGGTAAACAAACAATCGAAAGTTAGAATGAAGTCAAAGGAAATTTTTGTGGAATGAGCAAACGTGAGTAAATGCCATCAAAGCGATATTAGCGCGTAAACAAATACTTGCAATAATAAATAATTGAATGAAAGGTAAACACAAAATTTACGCTGACAGTTGTCCACTGTGTACTGTTTACATTATGTGCCGTTTGACAGCTACGCACACACATGTAGGGTATACACACATACATATGCTTGAATATGCAATAAGCATACGATGCGGTACCTAAGCGCCGTGTATTCGTAGGCAGGTGCACTGCAGACTAACTTTTGCTGTGAGATTGAGCGCCAAAATGTGCAAGAAAGCGCAGATAAGTACATACACTTGTAAGAAAAAGAGTCCCTAGCACCTCTAGCAGACTCTTTGATACATTTCATAACATAAAATGCTCTCGCACAGCTCCCTGCCTTAGCTCTGTGAATATTGCATATTTTCATGTTGGCTTTTTTCGCTTTCTAAACAGTTTGGTGGCAGATATTTATGGCTTTTATTCTTCGATATTTTTAGAAGATGCCAGGAAATGCACTAAAATGAAAAAAGGTGCCAGCGTTGTGTGAGTACATAAAATGCTAAAAATACTAGTTAGATAGTGGGCAGGAAAATATAAAATTTTAATATATAATAAAAGAACTTCCTTTGAAAACAATAATTTTCCATTTGTGATTTTTTTTTTTTTTTGAAAAATCATCAGCTTAGATAATTTTTGAAAAATAATCTCGATAAGATGAAGCATATCGGAAACGGAAGATAAAACAACCAACATTGAGAGAGAAATAATTTACGTTCGATTTGAGGTCGGGAAAAACAAAAAGAAATGACCCTTTGTATAAGAAAAGTTACATGACAATGTTGAAAAAATCTATAACTTTTGTATACAATATTTATATGAAAAATTCAAACAATTCAGTTTTGAGTACTTTAATTAAATTTTATGGAAAGTCACCTTGTTATATCATAAATATATAATTTATTTTTTCTTATAAAGAGAGATCCATTTCAAGGTTCTCAATTTTTTGAAAAAACAAATAAATTTAAATTTAATTTGAACATCTCAGATGGTTCATCCGTTAATTCTAATTTTCGAAGTCTCGTTCGAACATTTCGGCCAGTTACTGGCGAATGACTCACGTGATCTTTTCCTCTAAAGCGTGAATCGAAGCAGGATTGTCCGCATACATCTTATGCTATACATGTCCTCACAGGGAACAGTGAGATATCACACGAACAGTGAGATATCACATGACCAGCCCAAAACGTGAAATTATCTGCTCACCGAAGTTTTCTCTCACTAAATCCATTCCGTCATGCGACGTGTAGAAAGTGGCACCGTTTAATTGAAACCAAATGTCGCCGAGATCACGAACCTGAAATTCAGACATCAAATAGTTGGTTTATATGACGCGATAATGGTGGTCATTGACGGTTACGTGATCACTGGTATTATTATTGAAGAAACATATATCGATGATTCCACCGACCCACAAACAACACCAAACGGTTGGTTTTTCGGCTTGTCTGTCAAAAAAGATCATTGAAGAAAATGACCTCTACTTGGATAACCAGTTATTGACCTAATGCCGGGTAAAAACCCCAATTTTTAGTTAAAAAACTAAAAAAAAATTAAATTTTTTTCAAATTTGAGGGGACTTGGTTGATATTTTATGAATTTTTGGTTTTTTTTTTTTATCATTTTCGAAGGCTTCTACACAAGTTTAAAAGTAAATTTACAGAATTTAATGTACTCGAATTATCGGTACTTCATTATGAAAAGTTTTGGATTCCTTTGGTCCCGACCCTCCAGAAGGATACCGAAACCATGTCTGACGATGGGTAGATTTTTATGCTCAAAATTATCTCAATTATGTTATTACCTTCGATCATTATTTGGCAAATACATCAAATTTTATGTGTTATATCTATGATATTTTAAGGGGTTAAAAGGGTTTACGGATTTCAAAAAATAATGATTTTTTATTGCCCTTTAAATTTTACAATATGTATAGAAAAATTGTTCTAAATTTTCAAATTAATCCCAGAAATAGTTTTGGAGATGCATCCTTGAGAACTTCTGCGCTTGAGGCAAACGCGTTTTCCTCAAACCTGTGTGTTTGAGGTCGGTTAGCTTGATTACTCGAGAGGCACTCAACCGATTTTCATGAAATTTTACACAGATTTTTGAGATACAATTTTAACTGCAACACGTATTTTAACTTTAGATGATCCTGTAAGGTGTTATACTGCCAACGCGGGCGTATCCTTTTTACGAGGGGTCACCGGAAATGGCGCCGCAATGGCCGAGTTTAAAATATTGAAATATTCTATATATTTTAAAATAAAAAAATCTAATAATGCAGCCCTAATCATGTAACCCTTTTGTAACACTAAATAATAAATTGAGGTTCTTGTAATATAATAGACGATTTCCGCAAATAAAACTTTTCTACTTTAATTGTAATTTATTGAATATTTTGTAGAATATTCCTCTCATTTGCGATGAAAAGATTATAAGTTGTTTTTAAACGAGTTCTTTCATTAGTGGATTGAAATATCTATTCTAAGAATTTATTTCCAAAATATTTTGCTGGGGTTCATACAAATAATTGGTCTGTCGCCTAAAGGTATGCAACTTTAATATATTCATCGCAGATGTTTTCTTTGATAATAGGTATACTTTTAAGCAACAGTTAGTATGAAAAAATTAGAAAAATTATTCAATCAAAAATCTCATTGCGGTCATTACAGACAGCATACATATCCAAAATATATTAAGTTTTCCTATTAAATCTATGTTACAAAAAATATAGCTTTTAAACAACAGGTATTTCGGATTTCAAAAATGTTCGCTTCTTTAGCCCAAAATCTCGTAAGATCGTTTTTTTTCCAACATTTCTAGGCCTTACTCTAAATTTCACTTATCGTGCTAAAGTAGACATTAGTCTATTTGACCCTTAGTGAGTACTATTACTATGTATACTACATGATTTGTCTTTCGAGCGAACAAGCCCTAATGGAAAACCTTTAATTTATTATAATTATGGAGTAAACTCAACTTCAGCTCAGCTGCTTAGTCGCTGGTGTGCCTTACGAGTGTGTAATAGCTATTGATAAAAACAAAAACGTGTTAGCGAACGCAGCTCCAGTGTGTGCCTAATTGATCATTGCATTTACTTGTCACGCGGGGAATTCTTAACACCTTAGTATATCTGAACCGAGAAAAAACAAATTTTTCAGCAGAAGCCATTAGTTCTCAGCCATTAAGGCAGTTTATGGTGAAATGCACGTGTTAGCTGTAGTTTTTTATTCCAATAATATGGCCTTTCATTATTCACGATCATTCGCAATCAAGTGAATTTTAATATTTCTAACGCCTAATTGCCAAAGATTTTAAGCTCCAATAATTATCTTCACTTTCTTTAGTTTTTGTGCCAATTTTGGCATACATATGTATGTACTTATGAATTTATGTGTGCAATGGATAATAATATTTGTGGCGTTTTATACAGCAACTAATGATCATTTAATGTCACGCTGTAAAAACTGATTGCATCATTTCGAAAAGCCGGTGCGACAGAGCTATAATGAAAATGATTTTGTTCATCTGCGAAGTTCAAGGTGAAAATTTCGTGTGCTTATGTATTTATTTTTAACCAAATTTGGTCTCTTTAATATTCTGACGTAAGTGAAAATTATGTAAAAGTTTTAACGAATTGGAAAATTTTTTGTTTTAATTATTTGCGTACAATGCAGAGGGTTTTCAAAAGTTTTTAATCTCTTGGTGAAACTGGGATTTTATTTTCGAATCAGATATTAAATTAATATTAGTTTTGGAGCAGCTGGTTTAACATTCAACATATTGCAGAACCCGTTTATGGTATAATAGATTGTTTCTAACTCATCACCCTTTTAGAAGAGTGTTCGGTTGGATCTGCTAACCTAATAACACACTTATCCTGACCACAGACCCGAGTAATTTTTTTATTTAAAATAATATTTAAGAAAATATTAACCTTAAAAAATTGGTAGTAATAAAAAAACATTAAGAGGGATCAACAGAAAGCTTGTATATCAGCTGATCAAATTTGACTCGGACTGGTCTATTTAAAAAAAATTAACTGTGTGTTAACCAGCTGTTTACTTACAGGTACGTCGCGATACATTTCTGTGTCAATTTTTACGATGAAAACGACGATTTTGAAACTTTGTTCTATGGAATCATTGTTACGAAATAATTAAAAATGGTGAAGAAAGATTTTGAGGTGTTTAGTTACTTTATTACGAACACAAGTATATGATTCAAAGGAGATCGTGAAGCTTTTGGAAACTTCTTCTATTCGAGTCGTCCATCCACCTCGACAATAACATCGAAAAAGCTAAAGAAACAGTGCCTGAAAGTCTTCCTGTTGGCATCAGAGAGACAGCAAGGTATCTCAAACTCTTACATGGATCGACTTAAACATACTGGTAAATGTTTTGGGTGTGAATCGTGTTAATGGCTAGACTCGTATCAAAACGCCTGAAGCTTTTACAAAAAACGATGTCGAGTAGAGGTCCCAAAAGCTCGAAAAATGAGTCAAACCGAAAAAAAAACATTTCTAAGTTGCTCCAAATTCAATTTCCTCAGCATTCTCTTTGATTACAATAGTTTGGTTCAGCATGCATTCGTTCCACAAGGTAAAATGGTTAATGAGTAATGCGAAGCCGAAAAAAATACTTCTAAGTTGTTCAAAATGCAAGTTACTCATCATTTTCTTTGGTTACCATGGTTTGGTTCAGAATTAATTCGTTTCACAGGGTAAAGCGGCCAATAAGGAATAATACTTGGATGTTTTGAGAAAACCGACCAGATTTGTGGGCAGAAAATTTATGAATTGTTCGCCTTGTCACATTCAAACAAATTTGTGACTGAATTTTTGGTCAAACGCCAAACTCGAATTACCGCCCAGTTTCCGCAGTTGGCTCCCTTTGACCTTTTTCTGTTTACGAAACTGAAAAATGTAGTTCAGTACAAACGCCATATATGTAGAACGACTTATCTGAGTACATATGAACATTTTTGAATATGATTATGAAAGTCATGGTGCTTGTCCTTACTTTTGGGAACCTCCTACATGTGTTTGTAATTGAATCTAGATCACTTGTATCCTTCGAATTAACTATAGATCATATTCATTTACTTAAAATCGTTTTTCAAAAACTTCTTCGGCATTAAAATCAACTAATATAACAGATTGCATACCTTTGAGAAAGATAATAACTAAAAGCAAGGGTCTTTAAGCTTACTGAGTGGGGTCTGAACTACACTCTGTGTCCTAAAAATTGTAGTATAGTTGTATTAAAAGCTGTTTTTAGTACTTATTTGATGGAAACAGCTCTGCATAAACTTCGAATAGCGTACTTCTGTTCGTATTTTATGTTTTATTAGAACCATTAACCAAATGCAAATATGTTACGTATAATATTTTCCTTCACCAAGAGCTACATCTATACTTCAAATGAATACGTTTATCATTTGTTAAAACTTACCCCAAGAGGCACGATCACGTCCCATTACGGTACCCTCCTCCGAATTGTAGATAAATCTGCCCATTTTAAAAGGCTCTGCTTTACGCTCGTGAAAATCTATATCCATATTGGACATTTCCATCGGCTGTGGCTTAGACATTTTTAAATTGGCTTTTACTCAACGCTGATGGGTATAAGTTTACAAAGCAACTTTTGGTATAGCGAGCTTGAAGCTCGTCTTTAGTGATGTCTAAGCAACTTTTCGCGCGCACAAACACAAAAACACTTGCAGTTTTGATACTCTTCAATATTGCTTATATTTGTATAAATGTATTGTATTCTTTACTAATCAAGCGATCGTTTTATTTATAAGTCCAATGACTTATGCAAGTCTGCGTCTCCTATTTCAGTAAATGATTGCAATAGAAAAAATAAGCACAAAAAAGAATTATCACAAATATGCCATTGCATTGGCTTTAGACGCGAATTTTCGTAATATTTCCGCGATGGCTGTTGGTTCGACCGAAGGCTACACACGCTAGGAAGCTGAATAGTCACCTAATGTTCTTTAAGCGTCCGAGCGCGTCGCTCATAGATGTTGTAAATTCTAACAACAACAAAAACAAACGGCAAAATATTGTAGTGACATTTATTTTTACAATTTTTGTAATACCACACACACACATACATGTGCAACTATATTTACATACATCTATACATATGTAAGTATATGGGCGGTGTCTGCCGTACAGGGCGCTGGTCGCACAGTCGTGTGCACGCGCCGATACTACGGAACTGGCCTTCTGGCGCGATTTTCGGAATTATTATCGGCGGTCAACTGATGTCGGCCGCCAGTATCGGGTCTAGAAATAATCCTGTTGTGTGAAAGTGAGTATGACGTTCGCATACAACTGCGTCAGCGTATGTGCCGTTGTGGTTTTGAATATTTTTGGCCGTGAATTTGCTTAACAATTGCACTCTTGAGAAAACAGCATTGAACATTGAACGTGTGCACTTTGAAAAATGCAAGAAAAGGTGGCGAACAGACGCGCTGCCGAAAATGCAATAAAACGAATGTGGTGCGCGGCGTGTGGTTGTAAATTGTGTAATAGTATAAATATTTATCGTTGCTAGTTTGGCAGCGATACTGCGTACTCTATGAGAAATTGGAAATGTTGTGGGGTTTTTATTTTTACAGAGTATGTATGTCTATTTTTCTAGTATTTTGTGTGTATATTCGGGAGTAATATAGAATTTTTTTTTTAATTTTTTTTACTTGTTAAATATATTATTTTAAAACGTGTTCGTTTAAGAGAAAATATTATTTATATATATTGTTTTGCATAATTTCCATTTTATTTCGTTTGCATAAGTATCTATTATATTTTTTAGTTTTAATTTTATTAGAAATAATTTTTAGTCACATTTTTTTTTTATATTTAATTTTTTTAATTTTTTTTATTTTTAATTTTTTAATGTTATTAAACATTAATCTTTAAGAAAATTATAGTTTTATATATTTTAACACTATATAGTATTCTAAAAGCTTGATTAGCAATATTTGCCTTCTTTAAGCTTGTGTGTTTTAATATTTATATACACACATATATACACATTTTGCGATTTTTCAACCCTATCGTTGCTATCTGGCAACTGACAGCTTTGTCGTAAAGTTTAATATTTTTTATGTTGTACCTACTCTGGTTTTTTGAGATAAGACTACTCTTTGTGTTATTTACAATAACTTAAAATATTCATCTCGGCCAAAAAATGGATTTAATCAACAAACATACTCAAAACCTTTTGAAATTTGAGCGCTATTTTTGTTGTGTACAGTAACTTAAAAAATTCTTCTCCACCCAAAAAGTGGAATTAAATTGCGAACTTTCTTGGGCGGTCGTTTTTTGCAACTTTTGACGTAGATTAACTCGGAAATAGTCATTTTATAATTTTTTTTTTTTTTTTGGCAATGCAGCTCCAACCAGGAAAAGTTTTTTCCGATAGTTGGTCGTGTATTCAGGCGACGTAGTTGATCGCTCTAAGACGAATTTCGTGAAGATCGT
Organism: Bactrocera zonata; assembly: GCA_037783105.1. Classification (NCBI taxonomy): domain Eukaryota; kingdom Metazoa; phylum Arthropoda; class Insecta; order Diptera; family Tephritidae; genus Bactrocera; species Bactrocera zonata. The sequence continues at coordinate 499,641 of JBAWJQ010001869.1, read as the reverse complement.
TCAAAATCAAGTCAGTTGTTTCGGAAATCGTGATGCTGTGCGCGAACTTGTAATAAATGAGCAAAATCGGACTACAACCACGATTACTTCCCATATAGCATAATTTTAAATTTCAGTCGTATCTTTCACTTTCGAATACATAAATCAAGAAACCATTGATATATCAGGTGAAAGAACCTTATGACCAGAAATTGCCCAAATCCAACTGAAACTGTTCAAGCCCCTAGGTATCGAATATGTGGATCCCCTATTTTATAGTTGATTTATGACGATAACCGGTCAATGTGTGAGATATGCAGTTGAAATTCAGACAGAATCCTTTCCTGAGAGTTTTTGTTTGTATATAAAGAAATGGGTTGAATTGGGACAGTACTGCCCTGAGCCCCCATATACCTATCATAAATATTTTTGAACTTCCAGGTGACTTTATGCTATATATTTGCCAGTATTTGAGTTATTTCAATGAAAATTACAAAACATGTTGTACTCATAACAGTATATTTTTGTGCCTAAAATAGATACAATTGGACGAAAACTTGACCTAGCCCCCATATAACTATAATCAGGATTTTCAAAAGTCTGTCTGACTTTACTCCACATGATGGGTGATTGTATATGAGGTACTTAAATGATAAAAGTTAATAAATAAAACCGGGTCGATACTCCCTAAACTACGTATAATGATTATAGTTTTTCTGACAAATTTTATACCGAATTTGTCGATCCAGTGTATGCGTTATACAAGTAAATGGTACGAGTATATGTACATACAAAATTGCTTATATTTTTATCCTCTGTTTGACGTCTTACATCATAAGGGGTTAGGGGTAGTTAGAATTTTTGAAAATTTATTTTTTTGCCTTTTCATTAAGGGTAATATCTTAAAAATATTCTCTGAAAATTTCACGTTGATGCGATAATTAGTTTTTGAGTTATTCGAGAAAAAACAAAGAGAGCTCGGGCACTTCAAAGCGCTAGCGTTTTTCTCAAAACCATGTTTTTTGAACTGGTGCCAACTGTAACTCGAAAACCGCTCAGTAGATTTTAATGAAATTTATACAGCTTTTAGAATATATAATAAACTCGGGCCTGATCGAAGGACTTTTTTCAGAAATTTCGGTTTTTTAAGATCAATTAACAGTTGATTTTTTCCCAAAAATTTAGAAATTAATAATTTTTGAAAAAAAAAATCAGGCCCAGGATTATCTATTTATAAAACAAATTTTTTTTGTTCGATTTATTTTAGAAAGGTTAAGGTTGTCACCGCAAGTACCTTTTTTTGGAACTGGGTCAACACAAACACCTGTAACTTTGGAAATAAATTTGTTTTCTTTTTGAAATATTCGTGACTTCAAGTCAACACATTCTTTAATAAAGCCATATTACTACTTTTGTAAAATAACAAAAATAAAAAAAAAATACTGAATATTCTCATGCTTCTGACTACCCCTAACACCTTAAGGTATTTCCCTGGCGTTGATTTGTGAAAGTTGTAAGAGTGTGAAGTGTTTGGTTGCACGCGAACTTAACCCTTCCTTAATTGCTTATTATTCATATTAAATATACAAATGTTATTGATTGTCTATTATTTTTTCACTCTTATAGATTTTCTCAAATTATATTCTCTGGGGGCTACTCTGTTATTTATTTATTTTTAGTTTTATAATTATATTAGTATTATCAAATAAATTTTTTTCAGTAATTTTAAAGATGGCGTTATTATTATTATGTGTACTCAATTTTTTTATTATATTATTATTTATTTTACATATGCTTTTTTACTCGATTTGAATTTTTTTTTTTACAAAAAAAATATATTATATTGTATACCACTTTTTATACCAAAATTAGTTAGGATTTAAGTAAAACAGAGACGTTTTGTTGTTATCATTAAATATTTTTTATTTTTCATAAATTTTATTTTTATTTTGATTGTAGCTTTATTAATTAAATGAATTAATTACTAAATTTAACATTTGTTAATTATTTTTTGTTTTTATTGTACTGTTTTCAATATTTTTAAAAGCTGTATATATTGTTTTGTTATTTCTAATATTTTCAAATTGTTCTTTTTACTCTTCGTCTCGTGTTTTTTTTTGATTTTTGATTACACTTTTTCTTTTTCAGAATTTGTTTGTGGACATTTGCATATTTTTTTTGCTGCGATTTTTTTTTTATTTTTAATGAAATTCTTTACTATCTCTGCGAATTGCCAAATATTATCACGTCAAACGGGCGTTATCACAAAATGTGCTCAGCTCAAATTAGTCATGCTCTTTGTAGGCGAATATCAAGTCTTAAACTCTGGCTTGCGAGCAAACGTATGCTTTTGTCTCAAGCCTATGCTAGCGAAGTTTACAAGTAAGTGGCTTGAAGACAGACAGCAGAGAGAGCGCTCGAAATGATACAACCACACCTTTTTTCTTTGAAGTTTTTAATTCACGTTCGAACGAACAAACGAGGTTTTGGGTGTGTGTAAGAGAGCTGCCACTGCTAGTTGGCTAGCATTTTTTAAGCTGAATCACAGAGCACGATAAAATGTAGAAATTGCTTGGAATGCGTGCAAATTGCAGCTGTTTTCTTCGAATTTTTAACAATTATAGCTTTTCACAACAAACTTTTTACTAAACACTTGTATTATTTTATATATTTTCCAGCATTTTTTCATATATATATTTGTATATATTTTGAAATTATGAATCAACACACTACCGTTTCGGCACCAACTCAACTCACTAAGCCAACTCTCCCGTAAGGTAAAAGACACACTGAAAAACGTGTCGTCGTCTACAACTCGCTAAGGCGGCAAAGCAGTCCAACAAGCAGCTGCTCAGCGCTGGTTTTTTGTTTGCTTGCGCGTTATTTGTATTATTTAGCTATTGAATGATGACGAATGAAGAAATAAAACACGCTTAGAGTGTAGCTTGCGTGCGCGTCTCAAAACACAAATGTGCTCAACTGGACTGAAACTTGTCTATACTATTGACTGTACGCGGACCGTGTAGTATGTGCCGAGCTAGTGGCATGAACAAGACTCAGACCACGTTAAAAAGCAACCAAGCAACCGGTCAACCCAGCCAACAAGCCTAGCCAAGCAACCAACGAACCCAACAACCAGCCAACCAAGCGATCAACAAAACTCAAAACTCGCTCAAACGGCTTGAGCGCGCTTTTGAGTGCACGAGTGTATATAACGTACGAAAAATCCGGGGGACCCACCCTGCGAATGTGTGCGCTGTTGGCGCTAACAGTGCGCTCAGGGTGAGAGCGCGATTTGGCATTTGTTTTGGTTTGCTTTGCAGTGGCAATAACTTCAAATTACCATAAAAAATACCCTGAACAGGGTATATTAAGTTTGCCATGAAGTTTGCAACAACCAGAAGGAAGAGTGGGAGACCTTATAAAACATGTATGTGATACTGTGGGAAAAAAATAATAAGACTTTTTTTAATTTCGCGTGCACCAGTTATCAGTGTGTCGAGCTGAGTCGATTTTGACCCTGTAGAAACGCTAACTAGTCGCTCAGTTTTAAAGATATCGCTCTGAAATTTTGCTCACGTACTTTTCTTACCAAGAAACTGCTCATTTGTTGGAATTGCTGATATCGAAACACTGTAGCATACAGCTGCCATACAAACTAAACGATTAGAACTAAGTTCTTATATGGAAAACTTTTTTATTTGATAAAATGTGTTCGTGAAACTCCACACAGATGAGTTTTTGAGGCAACGCTATAATATATTATGAAATCTTTTAGATCGGATCACTATATTATATAGCTGTCATACAAACTGCTCAATCAAACTCAAGTCCCCATATGGAAAACTTTTTTGTTTCAGAAGGTATTATCACAAAATTTGGCACATATTATTGTCTAAAATAGCGCTATAATCCACGAAGAAATTGTTCAGATTGGACTACTATAACATATAGCTGTCATACAAACTGCGCAATCAAATTCAAGTCCCCATACGTAAAACTTTTTATTTTAGCAGATATGTTTATAAAATTTGGCACATATTATTGTCCAGAACAGGGCTACAATCCATGAACAAATGTTTCAGATTGGACTACTATAGCATATAGCTGCCATACAAACTGATACTTGCAAATCAAGTTCTTGTAAGGAAAACTTAATGCTGTCAAGGGTATTATAACTTCGGCGCAATCGAAGTTAAAGTTTTTTCTTGTTTTTGTAATAAAATTTTTCTTAATATTTCTTCTAATGTGCTTTGTGGTGCCGCAAAGCTGAGCTATGTTATGCTCTGTGTACATTTGTAGTACACAAATATTTGATGGCGGTGAGGAGCAAATGAAGCGCGGCTATTTATGTATCTACACATATACATATATACACAAGTATTCACAGTATTCACCAAGAAGTTGAGTTACAAAACATTTCTGTATACATACATCTGTCAAGTTGTATGTATGAGGCGTTACATCTTCATTTCGCATTCAAGTAAAAATCAGGGCAACAACAAAAAGCATAAAAATAAATATTGTACCATAACATGCGGCTACTCAAAGAAGTAGAACACCCTACACACGCATATACATACATACACACACGTACGCTTGTTTGCAGGCACATGACCGGGTCACTTATTTGCCTGCCTGCCTGCCTGTCTGTCTATCAACCACCCACTCACCCTTCTTTAGCTCGCGCTGCTAAAAACTTTTGTGTTGTTGCTTGGATTCAGCGCAACATTTTAGTGCTTGACTCCACTTGCCGTCTTCGTGCTTCTACACACACACACACATACTTACATGTATACATACATTTATATAAACATATGTATGTACATATATTTGTGTATACACTTAGCATGAGTTTTGTTCCAGTCAGCATCGCATTGACCCCAATATGACGATGAACATGTCAACGTAGATACAAGAGCTCACAACAACAGAGAGCCAACCAACCACGGGCATACATACGTGCATACATACATATTTATATACACATTTATAAATATACCTATCTACATGTATATGCATTCATTTACGCATACTTATGCTCGTGTGCCAAAATAACTCTACTACAACAGCAAAAATGCCATAAAGTAAAATAAAGTGTCATCGACAGCAACAATTGCTTTGTTGTTGCTTGCTGCATTCGCTGTGCGTGGAGCGTTTCGTCGGCGCCACTGCAGACGAAGAAGTTGTGATGCAGTCATTCGCACATTTACTCTACGGGTAGAGTCTACGCAGTCATTCACTTACATATATATAAATACATCCACACACACAATGATTTATAGCTCTGACTTCAATTTTTAGTGCTAATTACATATACATGTATGATTACTAGGGTGAGTTGCTTTGGTTTCCAAAGTCCGGAAAAATTAATCTTTTTTTAATGCAATGAACAGACACACTTTGACACTATATTGTCTCGATTTTCGTAACGTCCTAGAGGAAACATCGGAGACTCCATATATTACGAGGGCTGCTATATATATTTCTGGCCTAATAATGAAATTAGGAATATTTATTAACGAAAATGGTTTTATTGTTTTTCAAAATATTCCCCATCAAGATTTATACACTTTTGCATGCGCTCAAACCAATTTTCGAAGCACTTTTTCCACTCCGATTGAGACACCTCCAAAACTTGGTTTTTGAATACTTCAACAGCTTCTTATGGCGACGAAAATCGTTGACCACGCATTATTTTCTTGGTGTGTGGGAATAAAAAGAAGTCATTGGGTGGCAAGTCAGGGCTGTACGGCGGATGACCCATCAATTCGACGTTTTGGCCGGTCAAAAAGGCGCTGGTTTGAGCCGATGTGTGAGAGCTTGCATTGTTATGGTGCACAATTATTCCTCTTCTTTTGCTCGTTTTTCGAATTTCTCCGAAGACTTCAGGCAAACAAATGGTGGTTTACCACTCAGAATTGACCAACCTACGTTGCTCAAGCGGAACAGTTGCCACATGACCAGTTTTGCCGAAGAAACAGGCGACCATTTGCTTCGAAGTGCTTCTTCCACGAACAACTTTCGTTGGATTTGGCTCGTCTTGGAAGACCCACACGGTCGATTGCTGTTTTGTTTCGGGCTCATACGCAGAGATCCATGATTCGTCACCTGTAACGATCTTATAAAAGTCTTTTGAAGCACCGCGATCGTATTTTTTCAGCATTTCTTTACACGAACCCACACGAGCCTTTTTTTTTTTTTGAGCGATTGTCAAATTGTGCGGGATCCAACGAGAAAAAACCTTTTTTACGGCCAGGTGTTCATGCAATATCGAATGTATGCTGGTGGGAGAAATGCATAAGCATGCCTCTATTTGAAGGTATGTTACATGACGGTCTTGCATTATCAATTCACGTACGGCATCGATGTTTTCTGGCACAACGGCTGTTTTTTGGGCGACCTTCACGGAATTCATCTTCGAGCGAGCGTCGGCCACGATTGAATTCGTTGTACCAGTTTTTCGCAGTGCTATAGGATAGTGCTTCATAGCCATACAAAGAGTTTAGTTCATCGATGCACTCTTGTCGTGTTAATCCACTTCGAAAGTTGTGAAAAATGATCGCACGAAAATGTTCACGAGTTAATTCCATTTTTTGGCCGAGATGAATTTTTTAATTCCCTGCAAATAAAACAATTCACCATTAAATGACAAAACGTTCTGAGTGATGTTATGCTAAAAAATGTCAAATTTTCCAATGGAAATGTCAGATGGCACCTGGGAACACTTAGTGTTGCCTAGGCCAGAAATATATATAGCAGCCCTCGTATATATATTAATGAACATTGTAATAGCCTTTTCGCACAATTGATTGTTCAATTAACCTGACTTTGCTCGATTAAATCACTAAATTATATCGATTTACCATAAAATGTAAAAATTTTATTTTACTAGAATTGGGTTTTTGGCAGACATTTTTAGAAAGATAAATGAAAATTTCGGTGAAAATTTCTCGATTTTTTTTTTCAAATAGTTGTAATCGAAAAAGAATTCTTCGTCCATGGTTTCAGTATTGTATTTCAAAGATCTGTGTAAAATTTCATGAAGATCGGTTGAGTGTTTCTCGAGAAATCTTGCCAACCGACTTCAAAAACACAGTTTCAACGCGTTTAAAAGTGGCGCCTAGCTAGGCTCGAAGCTGTATCTCCGAAACTATTACTCAGATCAACTTGAAATTTAGGGATTACTCCAGATATGTAGTAAAATTTAATAAGACAATCAAAATATCGATTTTTCGATCCCGTAAACCCATGGGACCCCTTAACGAGCTCATCATCGTGTCCGCGTATGTAAAGCGAATTTGTTCCTAATCTTTTGAAATATCTGTCGAAAAATTTGCACAACTTCTTCCCAGCTTATTTTTCAGAACCATCAATACTGATAAATAACTGACAAACCAGAAAGTTCTTGTATGGGAAAATTTTTTTGTAACGATATTTATTCAAGAAATTTTCCTGAATTTTCAAACGTGTGTTTTCTCAAAATTGCTTTTTTTAAACTGGTATTTACGATTCCCAAAAACAATTCAATCAATTGCTTTAAAATTTTTACCGCAGATTCATCATCGTCCAAACAGAGATTTTTGCACAATATTGAAACGGGGTTTTTCATAAAAAAGTAGTCCCAAAAAAGCAGTAAATTTTTGCAGTTAAAAGTTTGAAATCATTCCAAAAATATTTTTTCAAGATTTGTAAAAGAATTATGTTCTGGCGATATCCATCTACCCGCAAGTCAACATGCAAAATGTTTGTTCTGTTTGGTCTTAGAGTAGACCTGCTGCCTGCTGGAATCATTTACGACATGTGTCTACCTTTTTTACTTTTTTTTCTACATGGGTACTATTGGAACGATAATAACTGGCATAAATTTATTGCCAGATCCAAAATATATTCATACACTCGTGGCCACACAAACCTTACCATTCAAAATTTTCGAGTATTATATTTCAAGCATATTTGACTACATTTTATAGCGGTACCATTTGCGGTATAGAAATTTGTTATTTAGAAATAAGTTAATGGCATGTTTTTACTCGAAAATATTAAAAATTAAAAACAAAACACATTCAGCTATTTTATTTTTATTTTTTCATTTCAATATAAGTAATTCTTTGTTTGAAACCATGTTCAAAAAGCCTGTCACCCACCCAAGTATAAAAATATATTCGTTGCCGCTATTTGAGTACTGGTTTTAACGCAACAAAATATGTCATTTGCGAAAAAAATCGCTGAACAGAGCGTAGAATGCTCTCTTAATGCCTGCTACTTAAGTGCTTCAAAACCCAAAACCAAGCAACCGCTTACGGGAAACACAGTTGATCATTTCCATAACGAACAATAGGCAGAAACATAACAATGAATCAACAATTATCCACACAGACAGGCTCACAAAAATTCATACATACATACCTGTATGCGTGTGTTGTGTACCTGATGGTTTTCGCAAATTTTACGCGCCCATTCTTTATTGCTTCATCACTCAATCTGTGCCTCACAAGCGCCTTTTCGCTACGCTACTCCAGCGTTTGAGCGCAAATTTGAGTTTCTTCCTGTTTTCTGCATGCGGATTTACACACACATTCACATAAATTGAGTGCATTGCTTTGCTGTTATTAAGGGTTGCATGGTTCTGGCCGTTGCTCCGGGTAAACTCATTCACACACATACATATAGGCGCTGGTTGTACTCAACCAACTCTTGCATGCAGACTGGTGTGTATCTGCGAAACCGAAACACAGTTATGCAGTTCAGGTGTGCGGAGAGTGCTGGTACACAGCTCCGAAATATGTACCACTACTCGCAGAGTTTCTAGTATACACATAGTTCAATGCACTTAACTGTGCGTATGTTATGCACCACTGTAAATGCACTGTGAAAAATTTGCTGAGATTACAAAAAAGAATTGCAGCATATGCGAAAAATAATGATTTTCGGAATTTCGAAACTTTATACATATTTCCTCACAGGTGGTATGCGAGTCAACAATTTTTTTTTTTTTATATTGGTTTTTTTTTTTTAATTTTTGGGCAATATTACTTTTAATGAAAATTGTTGAAATTTTGTCCATAAATATGTAAATACTTGTGTATTCTATAGGATAACCCCGAATGTATGATTTTTGTTAGCACTAATGTCTAAATTTGTACCGTTGTTAAACCATCTATTGAAGAATGGCATTTAAGGGCCAAATCTAGAGTGACAACTTAAAGAAAAATGATTATTGAGAATCGTTTCAAAATTTTAAGAATTTTCATATATTCGTACAAAAAAATTAAGTTTTAATTAAGCGATCTTCGACAATGCTAAAAAGGATCTACACTGCTGCATGAAGCCGAGAAGAAATTCTGTACTATAAGATACTGTCGGTACAGTGACCTACTACCTCACATTTTAGTCGTTTCTGGCAAAGTCCAAATGAAATTACATGCAGAACATTCACAACAAATTTGATAGTGATAGGATTATTTGAATCCGAGTAATCACTCAAACATTTTGAAAAATGAAGTTTCGAGAAAAACTAGTTAAAGTTAAACTGATGAAGCTGATTGAACTGAAACTATTTAAAATATTAGTTTAAATTTACGCAAACTATTTTGAATTAGACTAAAAATATAAATTATCCCAGATTTTGAAAATATTGGTAATTGAGCTACTTCTCTCCCTTTAATTAAGTTTATTGATTCAAGATTGACCTAATATAGTGGATACAATTATTGTTAATAACCTTTGCTCAGGCAATAATCTTATGTTATGGATAGTTATCTCCGATTTATTCAGGTCAAGGTCATACACAACTGCAAGAGTTAATATACGTAAAGATCAAAAATCATTTAAAAAGAATACTGAGCTGGAAGCGTGTAAAGATAAATGCCTTAACCTTCGATCTTATAAAAGTTAAAGGAATACTGAGTTTTTAGCGAGAAGGGGTATATATGGGGTATTCCATACCAAATCAACCACTTTTGAACCCGACCCCTTTAGATTTTGCTGAAACTTATCCATCCTTTTCTACCCTTTGAAAAACATTTTTGAGAATTTTTTCAAAATTTTTTGTCCAACTTCAAAAAAGTTATGAATTTTGCTATTTTTTGCTAAAAAATGGCTTTTTTATTTTCAAATAGCCATAACCTTTGTAGAAATTCACTTCTGGGGACTGTTTTTTTTGAAAATTTTTGTTTTTGAATGCACTTTTCAAAAAAATACCCGAAAATAATTTAACACGGTCAATTATATAAAATAATCGGTTTTTGTTTTAAGTAAAATCGTCATTTTTTGGAAGTTCGCCATTTTTTTTTGTCCTCAAACTTCAATTAATTTGACAACTATCCCTGCTAATCCCGGAGTGGTCTGATTTTTTTTATATATTTTTTTTATTTATTAAAAAAAAAATTGTAAAATTTTCATAAATATGTATATATATTATAAAATATCACAAGTTATTGTGCGATCAGAATCATATGGTGGACTTAGGTGGTTCTTAAGGGTGATACATTTCGAGGTCCCATTCAGCTAATACCAAAAATGGGCAAATGGGGTTGGTGATGCGAATATATAGCCTATCCCTCCCAAACGTCAACCTCACCTTCGCGCGGTACCCCCTGTTCACTACAAACGAGGCGCTGTCGACCGAGAAAAGGCGGTATAACCTTAGCATCTGCGAGGAGGAAATTCCTACGCCATTGCCTGCCTAGAGGCGAAACCGGCAGCCCCGGAACTAGGCTCGGATGCAGAAGGCTAATCACCTACTCATCTTAAACCCTCTGATTACTGAAACCGATATAAACAAAGTGAAGATTAAGAACGATAAATTGATCACCTAGGAACTACGGGAAAATATATATATATATATACTTAAAAAAAAAACAAAAAACAGAAACTTCAAATTTATTGCGCAATATTTATCAGATTCAGAAGGGGAAATAGGGGAAATTCAAACCCAACATAGAGAAATTAGTAACTGGGAAAATATGGAGACAATGGAAAAAACAACGATACTCATCGCAGCCGATAATAAATGTTAATTTATATTTGGGACTTTTTACCTAAGTATGTGATATTCTATTTCTAACTCATTCATTCTTCAAAAAGAATCGAAAATTTGGCAAATGCATCAAATATGATAGATACGCTGCTTGTAACCTTCCGAAATCAAAGACAAAAAGCTGAGGAACATTATCGATCCATTTATTCAAACACGAAAAAATAGCGGCAGAGCCTGCGTCCGACAAAAAAACCCGAAAATTTTTGCGTGAGAACTTGCGAAGAATGGTACATGGTCTCAGTGTACATTCCATTTTTGCGTGAGAACTTGTGAAGAATGATACAAGGTCGCAGTGTACATTCCTCTGTTGGATACAATCGGCGAAGATTTGAAGACGCGCTTTTCTAGAGAAGTATTGGATTAATTACGTTTTCTGCTCCAGAAAAAGTATGTGCTTTGAAAACCAAAGAAATGGTAAACTTTATTGACTGCTTGATAGATATATTCAAAGACCTTTTGGTAATGACAACGTCATACGACGTTTAAAGCTCAAAGGTGAACTTGATCACTGTAGTGCAATTGGGCAGAAGTTGAAGACCTGCGATGTTGCCCTAAACCCCATAATTCATAGTTTTCTTCGCATATTCTGCACACTTTCTGTGACGAATGCGAGCTCTGAACGCTATTTTTCGAAACTTCACCGCATGAAAAAGTGGCTGAGGCCGAACATGCTTTTGATAGATTGATCGGTCTGGCGTTGCTGCATACGAATCATGACAAAGTTTCTCAGACTTGGCCAACGATATAACCTAACCTAAATTAACCTATTGCTGAACATGCTTAACATATTAGATATACAAGTAATCAGACAGTATAAAGAGGAAGTACCCCTACTCACATATTCCCCGAAAAATGGCTAGTCAATGGCATTACAATATAATTGTTTTTAATTCAAAATTATAAAACTTTGGAATAATCAACCTTGTCGTAAGGATATAAGAGTAAACAATAAAACTTTTGTTAAGAAAATTCATAGAAATGTTCAAGCGAATTTAACGACTAAGGACATTTGTGTCGACCATAAGTTTGATCTATTTTTGTTAAGCACAGCTTTAAATGTATTGAATGTCGATATATAGTCAGATAAGAAGTCTACAGAATTGACATGAAATTTTTTTTTAAATATTTGAAATGGCCCAGATTATAACGTGTTGATCCTGCGGTGTACTATATGATATATGTTTATGTTGAATAACCGATCAGAGTAGCATTCAAACTTTTTGATGCCTTTTTTTATAAACGATTATTCCGTTGCCTCAAAATATGCCTCACCGTCGGTAATTACTTTCCAGCGATCATTCCCTTAAGAGGCACACCGACTATGACAGCCTAAAAATAGCGATTTTAGGGATCAAAGTAAAACTGTTGTATCAATTGTATTAAAATTTTAAGGTGAGGATTTGAATAAACAAATAAAATATCCGACTTTGAAAAAAGGTCCTTCACTATTGCAGTAATTTTGGCTTTCTTCGTGGATAAAATCTAAAAAAACTCTCTGTTGGAAGATGTTGGCCTTACGATGACCTACGATCGAAAAAATTTCAAGTCTATAACTCAATAATATTTGAAATATGTATCAATTTTTAGTATAATATTTTTAAAGGATAGGTTAACTAAATATGAAAAAAATTAATTAATTTTGGTCTTTGAGCAGGAAAAAATCGCTGTGGATTATATCCGGAGAATTACAAATTTGTCATCGGAGAATTCGAAGCTTAACTGATGTTAATTTGGCATCTTTTCATTGGCATAATAAAGCGAACCGAGCTTTCACATAATGAAATATTCATAATCGAGATGTTCAATACTCTCCTCTGAGACCATGGCTTCAACTTTTTTTGTAACGTCAGCACGTTTTCAACAAAACTTGGTATTTATATTTAGTTTTTTTCATAGGATAAAAGTAAAAATATGCAAAATGTCAGGTACATTGGTTTAAAAGAACTTGAGATATTGTGACATCCGTATCAAAGAAAAAATAGTTCCCGAAAAACGTCTTGAAGTTTTAAATTAATATCAAACCAATCGAGTTGATGGGACACCAAAACGGTTATAGCTTTCAAAATAATTTAAATTGTGTGGAATCCTTTTATGGAAATACATATTTTTGATCTCTTATATCTAACTTATCGAAATATTAAAAAACAAAAAAAAAATATTGATTTTTTTGTTAACTTTTATCCTTTTAACTTTTTGTTTGTAATACACAATTTTTTAGCAGTTTACACTCAGGGTATTCAACACACCTAAGAAATCTTATTGATGCCTTATAAATGTTGCCAGTTAGGCAGTTTAGATCTTTCTCATAAAATGGCTATTTCTACTTAGTACTCACCCCAACTGTCCACTGTGCGACCACAGTACGTTTTTTCTTCAGGATCATAAATCACCTGTTTCCATGATCGCGACTTTGGGCGTTCTGGTGGACGCGAGTAGTAATGCTGGAAAGCATCGATCGATTCTTCAGCGGCTGTTGGCATACTGATAAATGAGTCTAACAGTTATCCTTGTTTTGAGAGAGTAGTTATCCTTGAGAATTGTTTTATAATCCTTTGCTTTATATCTTTTAAGGATTCGACTCGACGCGTTTTTCTTAGCACGCACGTGATTTTTCTTCGATTTTAACTTTTATCCTGTAAGGATAATGACGCAACGCGATGTAAAATGTAGTTTTCAAAGCCCGTATTCACAGCGCAACGATTATGTAAGGCACTTACAAATTAACACTGATAAATCAGAAATCACAAAACAAGATCACAAGAACAAGTTGACTGCCTATTCAAACTTATTGTGGCAACTCAAGACACACTACCGTTCGTTTGCCGACATCCGCCACAGTCTCACAAGTGCGTGTTTCTTAGGACTCCACGCTTAAACGAATGATCACCGCATCCCAGTCTGGATTCAATCTACAGCCTCAATCTGCATTGTATTCATCCAATCAAAAACAAAATCTCTTGTTGCTCGGTGATTACGTGTGATTACCGCCACCGCCGTCACCGGTGACACTTTGCGTTCGCTGCGTTGGCGTTCACTGCGCTATGTACGGGAATTGGGGAGCTGAAGGAACAACGGTGGGACGCTGTACATTATCCAGCACTCCATTGACTTGTATGGCTGAATACGGTTTTAGGGCTGTGGGTCGAGCTGGACGCCACGGTCGTGCTGCAATCAGCGTTAAAATACATAAATATACTATATATAATATAAACATAAGTATATAGGTATGTTTTTCGAGTCACTCACGCACACTCACTTGTGCTAAAAATTATTTTTTTTTATCGCGCTTCAACAAAAGTTAAAGTGCCATTAAACTAACTAAAATATACAATTTGTATATGACATTATATAAGTATGATATATATGTACATATATGATATAGATATATATGTATGTGTGTAACTTTGACGGCAAGCAATTTAGCTGTAAAGCTGCGCGCGTCTGTATAATGGACTGTAGACCATTCCAAACAGTAGCTTAATTCTTAATATGATCTACATAGTATATAACTGTAAGTATTTGTATGATATTAGAAGCGTGAATGGGTATACAACGTGCTGAAATGCTATGAAGATTCATAATTTCTCAAGTGTATGAGAATTCTTTGCTAAATCAGTGTGGCTTCAATGCCATTTATTATTAATAAATCTTATTTTTGACTTAGTTCACTGTATCACTGAAATTTTTAGTTAAAAGCTTGACCGCTGCTCAAGTTAGCATCTTGGATTGTTCATCGCTTAACAAGTTAGGCCACTGAGTCTTAAAATAAGCCTAACTTTGACAATTTATTTTCAGAGTAAAGAAAATTATTAAATTAAACCTGGACTAACAAATTAAACCTCGAACTCAACGAAAATGAAGCAGACTTTCCATTGCCTGCCTGAAGAACAACAAAGATCCGCAAAAGGAAGATCGACACACATCACCTCTTTGTAGACTATAAAAACGCCTTCGACATCACGAATACCCCAGTCGATGGTATGATGAGCTGTACGACACATACGACGGCATTGACATAGTTCAGCGAATTAAGTGGCTACGCTGGCTAGGTCATGTCATCAGAATGGATGAAAACACTACAGCTCTGAGAGTATTTGACGCAGTACCCGTCGAGGGAAGCAGAGGAGGAAGAAGACTATACTTCGTTGGACAGATCAGGTGAAGAAGTACCTGGCTACACTTGGAATCTCCAATTGGCACCAAACAGCGGAAAGGAAGAACGACTAGCGTTCTGTTGTCAATTCCACAATTCGGTAAGCGGTGTCTACGCCATTAAAAAAGAAGAACAAAAACACCGACAAACTAATGTTTCACGTATTTTAAAACAATTCTTTATTATCACCTTCAAAATAGGCTCTTGAGCCCATATAAGTGGGCCAATGCTTAAACCAATTCACTTGTGATTTAGCGAATTTTTGTATTCGTCGCATTTTTTTATACAATTCGCTAGATTGTAAGATTCATGATCTTACGTCTTGTCATCAGCAGTGGTGCGTTTGATGAATGAGGACCATCAACTACGTCGTCACCTTACTTGCAACCTCTATTTGACGTCGTTTTTGCAAAAAATTCAGGTCTTTTGATAGGATTATAACACGCAAATTTTCGAAAACTTCACGACTTTCACTCTGCCACTCAAATATATATTAGTTCTGGAAACAAATGTTTAATTTTTTTCATGATAAAAATCGGCAGATAAACATTTCGAATTTTTTATCAATCTAGGAATTTATTTTATAGATTAGCCGCGAGCGTTTACGAGTATTAAATTTGAGTGTATTCCAGGATAATACTTCGAATTTTTTTTTTTTTTTTTTTTCAAACTAGACAAATATTGGGAATAAAAAGAAGCCATTATACGAGTATGCCAAGGCAGTACAATACGTATTGGATGATTCGTTAACCGATGTTTTGTGTGCTTAAAAATGCAGTTGTTTCAATCGATGTGAGAACTTGTATTGTGGTGGTGAAGAGTGATTCGTCTTCAGTTTCCTTTGAAGAGTCTTCATTTAGTTTCTATATGGATTACAGTTGATTCATCAATAATTGTTTTCGTTTATCATTAACTAAAAGTGAAATTAGAACTTCCTTACGACATGCAAAATACTTAATTTTTAAGCTGCGAATTTTAATACTCAATTAAGCAAATTTCAAATCGACATGTGGCATGGACCATACATTATATGTCTGCTGTCAGCACATGTACCACATTTCAACAGATACAAATTCTTCAAATAAGTACATACATATACTTACAAGTACTATATACATACGTACATACATATAAACAAATCCTCATATTTTGTCACACACCGATCTCATTTGACTAAAACGACATTTACAGTTGCATTTCTTTATATGAGATAATCACTTTAGCGCAATTCATAAAGTTCAGTGTCAGAGGAAACAATATTTCATAGCTCATTTATGGACGTCCATTTCATGGACGACAAGAACAAGATACTTAGTATATAGAGAAACGCGATTTATGTATATGTAGTCATAAGTACACAAGTCTTCTAATGTTATAATAGAAAGTCAAAGTGGAAATGAATAAGTAGTGAAATGTACTGAGTTCTTATTAAGATATTTGCATGTGTCTGTATGTAAGTCAAAATTAAATTAATACTGAATGCCTGTCTGCTTATGCCATCAAACTAAAATTTTCCGGACGCCCTTTTTTCCCTTATATCTCGAAATCACCAATATCGGACCTGTATACGATATAACTGCCACATAAGCGGACCGTTCAACACCAAGTGTTTGGATTGAAAACTTTTTTGTTTTAAAAGTTATATTCATGAAATTTGAAATTTCCCCAAAACAATGCTAAAATATTCGAATAATTCGTTCAGATCAGACCATTACAATATATAGCATTTTATATAGAGCATTTTGTTCCCGACCCAAGAGATTGATTGCGGCATAAACTTATGGGATTCTGAACTTTCCTTTGAGAGATCGTACTTAAAATTTTCAGTTTCATCGAAAGTCTAGTATAACAGCGTTTTCTAAACTTCTGAAGAAAAAACCGATGAGATAAAACCTATCTGTTTCCCTTCAGACATATTAGGCTTCCCAATAATACGCATGATACTCGTATTATGTTAAGAAAACGAGATTATGTGGTATGTAATTGCTTAACTAGCCATATTAGAAACATCTATCGTTAAATTTTTTTATTAAGTTAAGTATTCTACTCTAGAAATCAAATTTTGGGCAGTTTTTTGAATTTTATTTAAAAAAAACCAAAAATATTTTTACCATCCATTTTTTATGGTGTTTTTATTGATATCTTTAGAATACAGAAAAAATATTTTACAAAAAAAATATTAAAAATTAAACTAATTAGAGGGGAGGGGGGAGAGACAGGTGTAAAAAAAAATGGCGCATCCTGGTGACATTGATTCTGACTCTCCTGGTGGTCTGAAAAAAAAATCAAAAGAAATTCTTAATCAGTAAGGATGCTGTTATATTCCCTACCACAGGGAACATGAAAAAAAAATCTTTGAAAAATGGCGACTGCCTGAAAATAAAAATAATTTTTTACGCTCTTTTTCAAATTCCTGATTTTTTTAAAATATTAAAAACAACAATTTTGACACGATGCTGGTAGGAACAATAAAGGATTATAAAAAAAGGTTCACACAAATTTTCAAGCAAATCGGTTGTATAGAACTTGAGGTAATGCCGGTACCGTGTGGAAAAAAGTAGTTTCGAGAAAAACGCATTTAAAGTTTAGGAGACAATTCTAGTGAACACGGACGCCACCTCACAAAATCGGCTGTATCTCCGAAAACAAGTCGAATTTTGAAAAATCCTTCCAAGGTCATATTTTTGAAAATCTAAACTTTAAATATATGAAAAAAATTGAATTTGTCAAAATTCTAAAGTAGAATAACCCTTAAGCAAAACACGGAACCATAATCATCCTACTTAATAAGATAGATATCTTTACGAAAATCTATTTTTATGTTATATGCTCCATTAAGGATCAGTGTTTATCGTTGGTATGATGAAATCAATCGTAAGGGTCGTCCAAAATCAGTTAATGTCCCTGAAACTGATGCTGTTCATTTATAAATATTGCCAGATCGTCATGTGATCTATAGTGAAATAGGGACAACTGTAGTCATTAGTATTAGTTCGAAAAGCACTCATTCAATTTTGTCTGTACATTTGACTGTAAAATATATTTGTTCACGTTGGAGTTCACACAATTAGTCGATGCCATGAAAAAGGCTCGTGTCGATTGGTTGAGAGAACTGTTAAAAACGATAACGACGCATCGAAACACGTTTATTAAATTGGGCGTATGCGCCCGAAAGTAAAGAGCTGTCTACTATGTGGACATAGGATAAGCCGTATCTTACAAAAGTTGTTCGCACACGATGCCAATCCAAGTAAATGGTTGTATGTTTTTTAAAAAATTCAATATACCATTAGAACAGCGCAGGACAATAAATTTTGAGAGGTATACAATAACTTGTTTAGTAGTTGTCTTTCAAGAAACCAGATAAACCAATCGCCGAAGACAAATCACTCTTCATCATCACAATGCGAATTCTCACACTTCGACTGAAACAATTGCCTTTTTGAAAACTCAAAACATCTATTTGATGGGGGCAAGAAAAAATGCTGTTTGCATGTACACATATGAGTTTAATAAAAAACGAGTAACTTTGATATTTTATATTTAATTATTAGATATGTATGTAAGAAAATGTAAATGCACTCGCTACGTGCACTTCAAATTCTACATCGAGGAGACTAGATGTAAAGGATATCGGTCAAATCAAATGCTGAACGCAGCGCGCAGAATTCATCCGATCGAAGTAAAAGGCGAAAGGTATCGTCGACGCGGTGCAGTGTGTAAGCGTATGTGATGGTCAAATTGTGAGGAACGAATTGACTCTGCTATCCTGTTGTCCATCGTTTTTGTTTAGTGGGTTGGGGTACAGGTGTGGTGAGTTGTGTTGGTGTTGTGTTATGATGTATGAGTACAGTGCCATCGGATGTGGTATATTGTGCAGTGTTTCCTTAGGGTGCGCCGGTTTTTCCTGTGTAGATTAGGCGGGTGCTTAACTTATTTAAACAGTCTTTCACAGTATAGTCCTTACTTGGCACCGAAATACTACTTTTAATTCCCGTACGTTAAAGATAAGCTAATGGATTAATGCTTTTCGACACCGGAATAGGCGGTTATTGCGTTCAAAACGCATCTTTTGGAGTGACAAAAGGGCTTTGAAAATTGGTTCAAACGCAGGCAAAAGTGTATAGATCTTAATGGAGAATATTTCGAAAAACAATAACGCAATTTTGCACAATTAAAATTTGTTTTTGTTTGTTGTTGTGTAATCTCGAAATATAAAAACGGCCTACATATGTACATATACGCGAACTAGTTTTTTAGATATCTATCTAAAAGTGATGCATATTCTTTTCTCCTCAAGAAGCTGTTCATTTGACAAAATCGCCGATATTCGGCCTTTATAATATATACTACTGTGCCCAAAAATAAAAAATAAGGTGACATTTGAATTTAAACTGCGCGCTTCGAAGGATTGGGAGAATTATTTTTTTTTAGGTTGGTAAAACTGTCAGTCACATTTATGTCAAATTTCATGTCAGAATATTCATTGGTGTTTGAGATACGTGTCGTTTTGTGAGCTGCTAAAAGTGAGTTTTTCGTTTTTTGCGATGTCGAAATTTGTTGAGCAAAGAATTTGCATTTTGTTTACGGAATCAATTTTCTGCTGCGGATACGTTGAGGATGGTGCAGAAAGCCTTTGGTGATGAGGCTATGTCTACAAAAAAAATTTACAAGTGGTATAGTGAGTTTCATACCGGCCGTGAACGTGTCGAAGACGAAGAGCGTCCTGGGCGACCATCAACCTCAACCGACGAAGCTCATGTTCAAAGATTTGGTGCTGAAAAACCGTCGAGTAACCTTGCTGATGAAGTTGGCATATCGAAAGACTCAGCCAATACCATTTGAAGGATGTTTTGGACCTCAAGCGCGTCAAATCTCGATTGGTACCGAAAACATTGAATTTTTTGGAAAAAAGGCGTCGCATTGAAGTGTGTGAAACGATGCTTTCCGACTACCAGGGCGTCATGAAATGCATTATAACTGGCGATGAGACTTGGATCTATGCTTACGACCCCGAAACAAGTGATCAATCGAGCGAATATCGTGCCAAAAGAGAGCCGAGTCCAAAAAATCGCGCCAAAGTCGCTCAAAAATCAAGGTCATGTTGACTGTTTTCTTCGATTATCGTGGTGTTGTGCATTATGTATTCCTTCCAACCGGTCAAACAGTCAACAAGGAATATTATTTGAACATTATGGCGGAATTGTGGAAAGACAATTCTTGGGTTTCACACTACGATAATGCACCATCCCATACTGCCTTCGTAATTCGTGATCATTTCGCCAAAAACTCAACCCATATCGTTCTGCAACCACCGTATTCACCTGATCTGGCGTCGTGCGACTTCTGGCTGTTCACCAAGCTCAAAAGACCGCTCTGGAGACATCGTTTTTATACGATAGAGGAGATTCAAGCCGAAGCGAAGACGGAACTGAAGGTCATGCCGGAAAGTGACTACAACCAGTGTTTCGAAGATTGGAAAATCCGTTGGCATAAGTGCATTGCATTACTTTGAAGGGGATGAAATTGATTTGGAAGAATAAATAAAGAATTTTCAAAATAAATACAATGTCACCTTTTTTTTTGGGCACAGTAGTATACTATGTGTATATACAAACTCACCGATCAAATCCAGGTCCTTGTATGAAAACTTTTTTATTTGACAAGCTATCGAAATTGTACACACATTGTTATTTAGCGCATTACTACAATGTCTAAGAAAACAGTTCCGATTGGACTGCTTTAGCGTGTAGCTGCCATATAAACTGATCAGTCAAATGCAAGTACATGGAATATTTTATATTTATAAAGAGTATTAAAGTTTCAATTAAAGTTGTTTTTTTGATTTTATTTTCTAATTGAAAACTTCTTTTAACCATACTCCATGCCAAATTTCAAGAAGATACCTTTATTGCATTTTGACTGCCTTTTGTTCATTTTTTTTTTATTTTATAATATTAGTTCTTATTTCCTCAACTCGTGAGAAAAACTGACTAAGTGTAAATATTTACTTTTCTCACACTTTAGTTGATCGGAAACGTGTTGCGCTAATTGTCCACTTTGACAAATCAGTGCACCGAAATCGGAAGCAACGATTCATTCAATGATAAATTACAAAAGCTGTTTTAAAATCCGACTGTGCTACGTCTACACTCAAACATACATCGGTGCCAACAAAAGAAAGGGAAATTCTCAATCAAATCAAATCAAATGAAAATCAATCGATCAGAAACGTGGCAAAAGTGAATTTTCGCTAAAAGCGCGGCGCGCATTTGAATAACGGCTCGGCAGTAGCGGGTGCGCAGCTGCAAATGACCAGGAGGTGCGGCGCGGGAAGAGAGAATGAGGAAGCAGCAGTGAACACTGTGACACAAGTCAACGAATATGTCTATCTCCGGGCAGGATGTTGCTCATACGTCTAGAACGCTGCCTAGCAAAGGCCGAGCAACAGTGTGAGGTAAGCGGTGGATCAGCGGTTCAGTAGTTGTGTGGGCGTAGAGCTTGTGAGTCGCTAATTGTAGAATTGTGGTTCTTTTTTATCGATATGTATGTATTTCATTTGTGATATGTACATATGTGTCTGTGTGTGTTTGTTTGGCATTTGTCCGCGCTTTTTCTTTTATGCTCGCATAGAGTCAATCAACGATTTCCTGTGCGCTGCGAGTCTACTGCGCCACATTAGATGCCGCGCGCCATCGCAAATACATACACATACACATATGTATGTAGTACATATTACACATATTTTATATTCCTATTACATATGTACTCATGTATGTGTAGGCGCTGTGGAAAGTGCGGTCAGCGGCCGGTGTTCTATGTGACGTCTATGCAACGCTAGTTTATAATGTGGAAAATTTATATTGCCGCAATTTGAACGCTTGAATAGTCGCAACCAGAAGAGTACATAGTACATACATATGTGTATGTCTGCCAGCCGCTCGGTTGGTCAGCTATTGAATTCGCTACTAAATGCAGCCTCAAGAACAATCATCTATATGACTGGTGTAACTGTCTAACCGAAATGTTAGCGATAAAATTGTATGCTTGCAAACAAATGCAAATGCAAATTGCCGCCTGCCTCATCATGTTGTTGAGCGGTTGCAGCTGACTACGTCAAAGCGATTTTTTGTCAAAGAAGCTATGTACATACATAAATATATAGCTATATAGCAGAGAAATCATAATTTTTTTTATCATTCAGTAATGTTTACAAACTAATGTTGCCTTACATAAATACTTATAAATATGTATATCATATCCCGCTGCATCGGCTTATAAATGTTGGTTAACCTTCAATTCCATCCAAGTGCTCATGTACTTAATGAAAATGTGCTTTCACGTTGTCTTTTTGTTGGCGCTTTGAATGCTGCCACATACAAGTTTCTGGTTTATTTGTGGTTAGTTGAGTTAAAGGTCAAAGAAATCACTCAAAAAGCGCCGTTCCGACAAAGCTTCGTCAATAGTGCGGCTGAAGTATTAACTAGTATGCCGCCCATAGACATCCAGGGAGACGAGTTCACGAGATTATATGAACAATCAGCGCCAGTTACAGAAATCAAAAAGAGGGAGCAGAGAGACAAGAGCATAATTATATGAAAGCAACGGTGGCAAACCTCAACTAAAGGTCGGTGGACCCACATACTTATATCTGACCTCCATACGTGGATAACTAGACAACATGGGTTCCTGGATTTCCACCTGACCCAAATATTAAGCGAGCATGGGTGCTTCAGGGGATACTATATAATTTCAAAAATGGCATCAGTCCGTATTTTTCGATGTGCATGGATTCAAAAGGAGAGTCTAAACACGTGTTTTTTCATTGTTCTCGATTTCTAAATATAAGGGAAAAGTTTACTGCGCCACAACAAACAACACAATGTGGTAGTTAAACGGTGGAAAGTTTGGCTGCACTTATGTGTCGGCCCGCTGAGAAGTTGAAAGCTGATCGCGAAGCGGCAACTTCCATCACGGCACACCTAAGACAGTTGCAGCAGAATAGGCGTCAGTTTGTCCGTGCTGTAGAGGAGACGTAAAATGTCTTGTCACTCCCACGAATTAATACCTTATTCGGTGATTCCGTGGAAGAGTCTTGAGTTGGGAGTAGCTTCCCTCATCTATAAAAAATTTAGGAGCTTCGCAGTTCTTTGATTTTTGATCCCAAGTTTCTTCAACTTCGGAAAAAGCGCTGATGACCTGCACGACGTAGACTTCAGCTCGTATTGTATGACGGGGCAGCCAACCTGTGTAACTTAACCTGACTTATAGAGCAATCAATTTTAAAGGAAATGTTGTATACCTTCCAATTGAGTTTTCTTTTGGACCTTATGATTCATACTTAAAGGGTTTATGACACACGTACTACAGCAAAAGCATCTTCGGTGCGTACTGTATGGCAGTTCATCAGCCGTTGCGCACAACAATTGGAGCTGTGCCTGCCCACTGCATGGTAGATTTTACGACAGGATCTTGATTTGCGGGTTCGCAAAATTTAACTGGTGCCAAAAGTGAAGCCGAATGATCAGCAAGTATGTCGCAATTGCGAAATGATCTCGTCCAAAATGAAATACCCACCGATTCCGCCGAGACGCCGTTAGATCCTCAAAAATTCACCGTTTGTTATGCTCTATAGGCGTTGGAAATTGTTGGTCAATATTACGAAAGAAAGCAGACCGTAATATTACAGTCAATGTAGAACGCTAATAATTAATGTAGAGGATGTTAATATGGACGACCGAAACTAACGACGATACAATCAATTTATTAAAGAAAACTTTTAGTGAGTTCGTTATCTCCAAAATTGTGTGACTTAACACTATTGGGCTATTTTTTGTGGGGTTTGGGGAATTCGCTTATCCACTCAAATAAGCCCGAAACGATCGACGTAATGGAGGAGAATGTTTGACACGATATTGTTGACATAACACACCAATCGCTGCAAGAAGTGGTCAAAAATTGAAAAGTAAATCGTTGCCTTTAATAGCGAGGTTACGCATTCCTTAACCAACCTTAAACGTACGGTTAGTGCTCTAAAGGACAGTAACTCTTTTAACCTCTTGGGTCACACGTTACTGTTGACGGTCATAACTTTGAGGTCGTAATAATTTCGTTCATCTTGGCAGAATTGCGGAGGCAATTGAGATGTAAAGTCCTCTCTCGACGAACAAAGACCAAACTCCTCAAGTACCTTATCATTACCGTCCTGGTATATCTGATTAGTCAGCGGTAGGAGTGTTCGAGAGAAAGGTTTTGTGGAAGGCACCACCAGGTGCACTATGGCACCATCGAATGCCGTAGTCAATAGAACAAAGAGTTATACGATATATACGGCGACATTGACTTACTTCAGTGAATCTAGAGATAGCAGCTACGCTGGCTATGTCGGATGAATGACAACAGTCCAGCTCTAAAAGTATTCAATTCAGTACTCGTCGGTGTAAGCAGAGGTAGAGGAAGAAGGATCGTTAAGAATGATACGAAAGTACCTTAACTCCCCTTTTAGGGGACTTTTTTAATACGACCAATGTCGAATCATAAATTTATATTCTTCGAGGCAATTCTAAATCAAAACGAAACCTTCAATACAATAACTAAAACCATCAAGTAACCTTCTGCTTGAAGCAGCACAACCGATCGACATTTCTGACGGTCAAGAGCGGGTGCCGACTATAATTAGTGTTCGACTAAAGGGGTTGCTGTATATCATTTGTCGGTTATGCGCTACAACAACAACAGTTGCATCTGGATTAAATTGCAACGCTACTAAATTCAAATTGAACGCAGGTAAAATTGAATTCAATGGTTTTGGTTGAACAAATCGCTTAATAACCCCTGCACTGGGTGCATTTCAATGCAGACAATTTGAGTTCGCAACAAATGCGGAAATCGTTCGAAATATAACTTTCTGGGGCTTTTTTTCGCGAATGAAAATGTGACCTTTCGCTAATTGCATTGCTGGTGAAATTGAAATTTATATAATTGTGTGTCACAAATTAAGAGATTAAGGGGAAATTTCGCTTTAATTGAGCGCTGAAATTTGCAATCGTAAATGTAGATAATTAAAATGTTGTTGTTAGGTTGATGTTGTAATTTTATATGATTTTTTATTATTTAAACTTACCCGCTTTCCGAAATTAATATGTAAGGAAACGTCGG
The DNA here is from genome assembly GCA_037783105.1 of Bactrocera zonata. NCBI lineage: Eukaryota > Metazoa > Arthropoda > Insecta > Diptera > Tephritidae > Bactrocera > Bactrocera zonata. Next base: position 474,310 of record JBAWJQ010001869.1, on the reverse strand, counting down.
AGAAGCTGAGTCGAATTAGCATTGTTCGTATGTCTCTATATACGCGAACTAGTCCCTCAGTTTTTGAGATATCGATCTGAAATTTTTAACACGTCCTGTTATCTCCTGGAAGCTACTCAATTCTTTCTTCACGGAAGGTGCTCATACCATAAAGGAGCTGCTCCGCAGGGAAGAAGGAATAGGCAGAGAGTGGTATTGGGAACTCTAGGGTATGTGACATGCCAAGTTGTTAATGGGGGTTACAACCTCGGCAGGTACAAATATGTAATCAACCTCCCTAGGGACAAAATTCACGTTATGAGGTGTGAAAAAATCCTTTTTTGTATGAAAAAAATCCTTTGTCTAAACTAGAGGTCACCTCAACTATTATTCTTCTTTTAATTACAATTGGAACAACGAATAAATACTGTGTGTTATGCAAAATGCATATTCTTAAGAATATCAAACTGTATTCCATTGCCCCATATTATTCATCTCCTAAATTTACATACAAACATATATGACACACAGTGACTTTAAAACTATATCCTCCACGAAATATTTTATTATCACTGCCGTACGTATATACGAAGGTATAATTCATAATTTAGTTTTGCAAAAATCAAGTTGCCTCCAGCTATCACCTGGGCGCCTGGTGGAACGACGAAAGAGCGGTTTCCAGGTGAATCTAGTTCGCTCAGTACAACAATGAATGAGTGTGAGGAGAGTATTGTGTGTTTAGTGTCCAAGGTTTTAATAACTATAACATTATTATATATATAAATATTATGGTATTTATTTTACTATATTTATAAGGTTCAAATAAATAACTTTTTATGAAAATGTATGAAATATTTACTTATTTTACTTTCTTTCAGAAAGTTGTCATCAACTGTGCTTTAAAAACAGGTGGTTTATTAACTAGAGGACAAATTGAACCAGTTTCATGCTTTTATAAAATATTAAGACATTCGATAACTAATCTTTTGGCAAATTTTATTCACTTATACCCATGTAATAAACACGTAATCAATATGAATTAATTTAAAAAAAGGATTTTATAAAAATTCAGAGTGCATTTTTATTGTCTACGAATGTTTGTCGGCGATGGACTCCTACCTAAACTACTGAACCGATTTTAGTAAACTTAAGCACACTGTGTCCAGTTCGAACCAACTTAGAAGATAGGATAGTTAAAACAATTCATAAATAAAGAATACAGTGAAAACTCTCTTAAATGGACGCCCTATTAAGCAGGCATCTCCATTAAACAGGTATATTTTTGATGCTTATTAAGTGCAATCTATTAAGCGGACAACTCTTTTAACTTTACAGAAACTGGTAATCAGACACTGAGAAAGTAATGTTAAATTCCTTTTTTTTCCAACGAAATTTATTTGTATGAACATATTCAAAATTAAACCTCAAGTACAGTCCCTTGGATTCTTATACAAACAAAAACGTTTTCGCACTTATTCGTTAATAAAATTTTCACTGTATTGAATAGTTTATTTATGAATAATAGTATAAAATATATGTACAAGCACAGCAACGTGTGGCCGGATCCCCTCGTATATATATACATACATATATTTAAAATATTCTATGCAAAATATATACATACACATATTCACCTTCCAAGTGCTCTCCTGTCCTAAAACTGTTTCAGAGCCGCTGTAGGTTGGTTACCATATGGTTCCGGACTCGCCTTTATACAATATTGCTGTCAGTTTCCAGTACAGATATTTTCAAAGTGTGCTTCACACCCAAAAACGTTTTCCTGCCACTGTATTTCGTTCGTGTAATAAACAATGGTTTCTGTATTCGCTATACACCGGAAATAGTCAACGGAATTCCTATTCATTATGTATCACTCAGACACAGAGCAATGCTATAGACGCCACTGTATGCCTATTGTTAGGCAACAAATTCTGTATTTAGCAATAGTGTTGGTCGCCTGGTCAAATGGAACAACGGCGTCTTATGATAATTTCGCGGCAAACTTTGCAGCTGGCTACGAATGTTTGCGTAAGTGTGTTGTGTGACCTGCATTATGTAAAATGAAATTACATACCGTTGCGAAAAAATATGAGAGTTAGTACAAAAATTTAAGTAAAATTTGGAAAATAAAAAAAAAGAAAAATAATTAAATGAAAGGAAAAAAAAATTAAATTACAGAATATTAACAATTATTATTTTCTTTTTTAACTTTCAATACGAAAACTAAAAATTTTTGGAAAACAATAATTTATAAAAATAACAAAAAAATAAAAGCAAGTAAGGGTATAACTTTACATAACTTTACAATATCTTAAATTGAAAGCTCGATCTTCCCAAACTACATCGCGTCGCTCTATCGGCTTTTGAAAAGTTCCCTGAAGATCCGAAGTTTTTGAGCCAAATTTTGTTCAGCGAAGAGGCCTATTTCTGGCTCAATGCGCTTATAAAATCAAAATTGTCACATTTGGAACGAGGAGAAATCTGAAGAGAGTCAAAAGCTGCCATTACATGCCGAAAAAAAAAACGGTGTGTGGTTTGTGGGTCGGTGGAATCATCGTTCCATATTTGAGTGGATAAAGTCTTTTTTATTTTTATTTTTAAATTTTAATTAAAATTTATTTTTAAATATTTAAACAGAAAATAAAACATATTTTAAATTAAACATTTTTTTGTCTTGTTTATAAATAATTTTTTTTTTTCAATTTTTTTCAATAAATTTGGAATAAAATGTAAAAATATTTCAAACAATCTTCCAATAAAATTTATAAAAAAATAATACTTAATTTTTTTTACAATTTTTAATTTTTTAACTGTAAATATTCACCATTCTACCTTTCCGTTGTTCCCTCTAATGAAACAAAAAACCTTTTTTTTAACTTGTTCATAACTTTTTTGCTTTATTTACTTGTAGTTTCATATTCACTTAAATGCAAACATAAAAAATAACTTAAATCCAAAAAAAAAAATAATTATAAATGTATATTTAGGTATATAATAATATCATTTGCTTAGTATATAATATTTGTATACAATAATAGTAATAATAATCATCGTTATCTTTATCAGCAGCATTTGCTGCGCATCAAACCGCAATTTCATCACTTAATTATTAAGCTAATTTTTTGTTTTTGCTTTCTTATTTGCCTTTTGCTGCGTTAGTTATCTTATATTTGCATTTTTGTTTGCGGATTTAATTTTTTATAGGTATGTGCTTTTAACTTATATATATTTGTGTTTTTTTACTCTTAATTTTTATTTTTTGTATTCGTTATACGTGGTTTTATATATATTTTATATATCAGTAATATTTTCATTTCTATCCTTTATTTCTAATTTTTATTTTGTATTAACTTTTTTCATATTTCCATTTTATTTTATTGTTTTTTTTCGGGTTTTATTGTATATAATCTTTTATATATACTAATTTCGTTTCTAACATTGTTTGTATTAGTTATTTCTGTACCTTAATTTTAATTTATACATTTATTTTATTTTAATTAATGTAATATTTATTAGTTTTTTGTTTTTTAGTTTTAATTTTAATATTTTTTGTTTGTATATAATATTTGTATGCTTTTGGTTTTAGTTTCTCATTCTATATCTCAATTTTTATATTTTATTATTTATTTCATTCTTATATTTTTTACTCGTTTTTTTTTTAAGTTACATTTTGTATATTTCAATATTCTAAACCAGTAACTTTTAACTTTTCCATTTTTAACTAAAAGTTATTTATATTTTTGTTATTATATAGTTTTAGGTCATATTTTGTGTTTGTATTATAGTTTTAATTTTTGCTAGCTTCCACATTATTTCCAGACTTAATTGTTTTATATATTTTTCGTTAGTATTTTTTTTATTAAATTAATACTATTATTTTTAATTTTATTTTTCAATTTCATATATTTTTTATTTCTATTTTATTTTCTTTTTTTAAGTCTCCCTTTTCCCCTTCTTTCTTATATTTATATATATATTTTATTTTTAGTTCTATACACTTGGATTTTTAACTTTTTTATTCTCATAATTTTATCCACTAACTGTAAATTAGATTAATTTTTGACATATTTATTTTATCTTTGTCATATTCTTCATATTTATATAATATTTTTGTCACTTATCTCATACCTTGCGCATTTGTTTCGTGAATATCTAAGTCAGCACTTATATAAGAACGTTTTCGTTTCAAATTTTTGGTTTCTGGTTTTATATGCAAATAATGTTCTTGTTATAGGTCAAAAATTTTACATTATACTTTCTGACGACTTACTTAAAACAAAAAACATTATAATACTAATAAATATTTTCTAAAACAATTATTTTTTAAAATTACTTACAGTTATAACAGATATTATGACATATAATAAAATACTTTAATCTTTTTTAATTAATTTTTAAATAAAGCTTTGATTGTAGTTGTTTAATTAATTAAAAAAAAGCTTTCAACTTATTTTTTTTTAATTATATATGATTTTTTAATTAAAAAAATATTATTTCAATACGTGGACAATTCAAAATTTAAACATATTTTATTCAAATTAATTTTTAAAACTATATTTGTTTCTAATTTTTGACATATTTATTTTTAATTAATTTATTTTATCATTAAAATTTATTAAAAAAAAATTAAATTAGTTATTTAAACTTTTGAATTTTTAATTAGTTTGTATTTTTTGTTTTTATTTATCTTAAGCTTTCTAAATTAATTTTTTAAAAATTTTGAAAACAAATTCTTAGTATTTTAAATAATTTTGAAATTTTTAAAATAATTTTTTAAAATAAATTTAAATTTCGGTTTGATCAATTAATTAAAAATAATATAATTAGTAAAAACAGATTTTTAAAATTTAAAAAATTTTAAATTTTAAAAAATTTGTTTTTAAAATTTAAAGAAAATTGTTTCTACTAATTAATTCAACTTTTTAAAATAATTATTAAGCTTATTATTTTTAATTGATATTTTTTTTTAAGTTTTTAAACAATTTATTTTTCAATTAATTTATTTAACTTTTTAATTTATTTTTTTTTTAACATTGTCATTTCATACTCTTGCGTGCTGCTACAGACCATAATAGTTTTTGAATTAATCATTTAAGTTCTCGAAAAAAAATCTTTTAACCATACTTTTTGAAATTATTTTTTTTATTTTTAAAACATTTTTACCAAATTCTTTTTCAATGAAATTATTTCACTTTAAAAAATAAATTCTAAGTATGGCTTTTTAAAATAATTTTTATATTTTTTTTAAATATTGTTTTTGTAAATTTTTTTTATAAATCAATTTGTTTGACTTTTAAATAATTTTTAAACATATTTTCCTAAATTAAATTTCGTTTATTTTATTATGTTGTAAATATATATTTTTAATTAATAATTTGTTTTTTTTTTAAATATGTTTTGAACATATTTTTAAACACAGTTTTTAATTTTTGTAAATGCATATTTATTAAATATTTCTCTTTGTAACAATTGCTTTATAAAGGAATTTATTTCATTTTTAAATAACTTTAAAAATATTTTCGTAAAATAATTTTTTTTTTACTATTTTTAAATACATATTTTTTTTATTAATTAATTTAATTTTATGAACATATTTGTAAACATAAATTGTTAATTTTTTAGACACGTGCTGTTTTAATTATTATATTATTTTTTAAAAATTTTTTCAAAATATTTTCTAATTAATTACATATATGTGCTTTTAAATTAATTTTGAAACATATTTTTTAAAATAATTTTTTTAAATATTTTTTTTTAATAAGTTTTTTAAATATTTTTTTTTTCAATTTTGAAACATATTTATTTGTAATTAATTAAATTTTTTCTAATAGTTTTTTTAAATTTTTTTCATAGTTTTTGTTGTTGTGTTAGTTTCTGTGTATCTTGTTTTGGTATTTTATTCCGAAACTTAATTATAAAAATTATTTAAACATACATGTACACATATTTTTTTTTCACCGGCATATAGGTTTGCATGTATTTAATATATATTATAAATGTTGTTTGCATAAGCCTTTTCTTTATCTCAAGTAGCGTTTCAGCTTGAGCTTATAAACATGAAAAATGTTACCAAATATAAATTTATATAAATTTTTGTAAGTATGTATGTATTTATAATAGTAAAGCCACGTTCCAGAGCATTTTGGTATGTATGTAGGTGTAAATGTGAATGTATGTGTTTTTGCAATTATTTATAATTAGCACATTATTATTTTTTCACAAAATCATTATGCATTTGCTGCCCTTTTATAAAAAGTTATAACCACACTGAAAGGAAAATAAAGTTATAAAACATTTTTTTTCAAAGTGTGGCTCTTCATTTGTTGCCACATCAATACGCGCACAATTAATAGTTAATTACTCGGTTTTTGCTTTTTTACCTACAATTATTTATTTATTTTAGATTTACAGTTAAACTCAGTAAATCATACCTTTTGTTGTTGCAATATTAATATTTTATTTTATTTTATTTGATTTTTCCCCTCTTTAAACACAGAGCGGCGAACTTTTTTTGTTGTTGTATACGTTTTTGCTTCAATTAAAGTACAAATATGTGAGCTATAACTGTTTTTTGTTATAAATAAATATTTAGTTACAACTTGTTTGTGTGTTTTAATACATACATACATATGTGTTGGCATATAATATCCTCAGCGGTGTTAATTTTTTTGTGGCAAGGACATTGAACTGTGGCATAAGTAATGTTAGTGGAAACGATTTGATTTTTATTAAAGCATTTTTTTCTTAGAATATTTTCCAATTGCATACGTAGTCAGACGTAAATAACTTTAGCTTTATATATACCCGTATGTACGTGCATATCTATATATGTGTGTTAATAAATTGCTCTAGAGCTTTTGTTGGCAGCTTTAATTATGTTTTGATTACTTGATTGGTCGCCGCAAATATTTCGAAAGAAAAAGTGAAAACTAATATTTGGTAGTAGTAAAGTATCGAAAATCGAGTTCGTACATATAATGAGCATTAAGAGGGGTTAGAGGAAGTACAAAGAACCCTAGATACTTGTAAGCCTGCGACAATAACTTTCTGCTTTCTCTATGGCGACTAAAAAAGTATTGTGATTATGAACGAAAACATTCATAAGCCTTGTTTTAGGACTAACTACTTGTTGGCTGTTAGCACATTGGATTTCAAAAAATAATAATATTCAAGCTATTCACGATTCACGTTCTCTAATGTCCTTAAGTGTAGAAACTTTATAGCTGACAAAACAAAAGGAAAAGTAAACACGATTTCCGCCAAGAGTATAGACGCTGCTTTTTCTCTTTCTTACCGTCTTCCTCTCTTTTCCCCGCTCTCTCTCTCTTGCTTTTTCTTACTCTCTCTCTCTCTCTCTTTATTTCACGCTTTTAATCCCCGTTTTGCTTCCTCCTTCTTGTGTTATCTAATTCTTTGAAGTCATAGCGTGGTGCTAGTCAGCGTCATTACAAAAAAGATGTAGAAAAGAGAGTACCGAAAACAGTGTTATACTGACTCCATTCAGAAAGATTATAATCTTTCGGAGGTGAGTTTGAAATTACTGCTCAACTTTCACATTTAGATGATCTATGAGAGATCTGCCTCCGTTCCTTTTGAACAAGCTGCTAAAGATGCGGTTTAGAAAACATGGTTTGCCTTAAAACATAGCCTTTGATATCGCCAAATAAGTTTTCTATAGGTTTGAGGTCCGTGGACTGAGCTGGCTATGGTACGTATATTAAAACAACTTTTTCTTGGCTAAGCCAGTTTTTAGGCAATTGTTGGACTGCTTTGGATCGCAATCATGCTGGAATGTTTTTTAGATGTACCTTTTTCAACAACCATAGGGCACCATAACGTTTCTTTATATCCCCACACACATATTTTGATTCAAGATCCCATTCAGCATATGTATTGGGTCTGCACAGCTATAAGAAAAACAAGCCCATACCAAACTTTTAAGGTCATCGTGCTTTACAGTATTGACCAGGTGCGGATTTATGTGGGTGGAACTGCGGGAGAGAAGAAAAAACTTTGACATAATGACGAGTTTCCGAACACTGGCCCAAAAAAAAAACAGTCATCAAGGATTGGTGTACTAAGTTTGAGGAGTTGAAATGAGAAATGAAGACGGTGGACGCCCAACGAAAACATCAAAAATGTCCACAAAATAATTTTGGGTGACCGTAAAGTGCAGTTGTTCGAGATAGCAAGCAATCTGAAGATATCAACTAAACTTGTACAGCATATCATTTACGAATACTTGGATACGTTGAAGCTCTGTTCAAAGGGTGCTGTGCGAGCCGACTTTTGACCAAAAATTTGGTGAAAAGATGAAAAGAAAGTGCTTTTGCACTAAATCGTTGCACAGTGTCAGTTCGAGCGGCCCCAGCGACTATTTCCTGTTATTAGATCACAAAAAAATACTTGTTCGGAAGAAACATTTGTCGACTGAAGAGGTGATTGTCCAAACTGAGGTCCATTTTGAAGCAAAGGATTAAAAAATAGTATTTAACAGCCTGAGGATCGAAACAGTAATTGTATTACCTTTGAATGAAATATTTTAAATTAAATGAATTTTGCCAACCAATGTGTTTTATTACGGTGAGTAGAAGACTTTTCAATTGACCTTTTAAGTTTATTCTCAAAGCTTTAGAAGGATTAGAAGGATATATTAAAGTAGATGTCAGATGAGAAAATTTACTATACGAAATTTCGCAATATAGTTTCCAAATCTCCTTATAAGAGTCTAGGAAATACAGTTAAGTGTCCAATTCTTGTACTTGTTTGCCCATTTTAGATGCAAATTTTTTAATTTTTTGGGTCAGCATTGGTTTTTTGCAGGACGTCTTCCAATCAAACCGGCTTCTCGTAAACTTCTTTGTACTGTTTTCACACTTATTTTCATTCCATAATGTATTACCAGCTCTGCCCGTATAAAAACAGTACTTTTGAATTTTCTATGCCATAATTCCTTTTTTTCGCCTCAGGTCCTTTAAAGAACTTTTTTTGCAAGAAACATATCACAGTTGAATGTGAACAGCCTACTCTTTTAGCAATGATCCCATAAGAAAGATTTTTCTTCATAAACGCATCAATATCATATTTTTCATCATGACTCAACTGCTTATAATTTGCACAAATTTTCTGTTTTTATAAATACAACTCAATTATAACAAAAGATAACTTGTGAATGACTTATATTTGCTGTCAACACATCAACAATACTTCAACGCGGGAAATTCCCTTTATTGCCCAACAAATTAACCGGTAAACTACCCACATTTTTACCTTCAATGACAGTGTTGCCACTATTGCGCTTTTCATGACCGCCAGTGTAAGCAGGTAAGAAAAATAAAATTTTTTAAAACTGTTACAGGAATTTTTCTTGGAGGTTGTGAAATAAAAATAAATAGCATAAAATAAATTATTATAATTTTTTTATTTATAAATTTATTATTGCAAATTTAAATTGATTTTTTTAAATTCTGTTTTATGGATTATTTTATTTGAGCACTATTTTTAATAACATTTAGCTGGTTTTCTTTATTTTTTTTGTTAATTTACATTAGTAAATGCATCGGATTTAGCAACCTGTAAGCGCTTAGCCACTACATGGTCATAACATTAGCACATTTAGGCATTTTTTCCGTGGATATTTTACATATTTCTAACTTATTTGAATACTTAAGATTATGTTATAGTTAATTGTATATATGTATTTATGTATATACATACTCCCATATATGTATATATAAATTTTTGTTGCAACTAACTTAAAATGTATTTTTATTTACATATAGAAACATTGTGCTTGTGTTAGTTGTAATATCGCTTAACTTTATTTGAGTGCACAGCGAAGTCAGCAGTTTTTTGTATGAAAATGTATGTGTGAGTGCTGCAGCTTGGCGTTGTTTAGGGTACATGAATGCGGTTTGAAAAATTGTTTCAACGATTTCTAGTTAGTTTTATGATTATTTGCGGTGCTTTCGGTTATTAATGCGCAAGTGCTTGAGACATATACATATGTATGTTTTAATATATATATTTTTATTTATTTATTTTTATGTTCGTCCTATTTGTTGTGGCTTTTTATGAAACTTTAATTAAATATTCTTTACTTTAGCTGTTTTCGTTAATTAGTTTTAATTGCTTTTTAATCTTTTTTGTTGTTATTTGTTGTTTTCTCCTAAATTCATTAAATTTTTTATTTTTTATTTTTTGCATTCTTACTTTAATTAGTACTCCTAGTCTTTCTCTTAATGCTTTGTTTCCTAAATTGTGTTTGTCATTTCTGCCTTTAGCTCACTTTTTGGCGGCTTCTTCTTTAATTACACTTTAAATTGCTATTTTTTAGTAATTACAAACCCAGCACACACCCTCACAAGCGCTATGTTTGTATGTATGTGTTTACTGTGTTGTATGCTTGCGTATTTTCTTTATAAATGGTTTTGTAGCAACAAAAAATGAAACTATAGGAAAAGTTATATAAAAACCGAAATATATACATGGTATATAATATAAGTAAATGTTTGAAGTATATGCACACATACTCATATCTACAACAAATACAATTACTCGTATGTGGCGAAAAATTTCAAAGGAATTTTGCAATTACCTAATGGCCTTCAGCAGTACATTTCCGCTGCGCTAACGGTTTTTCTAAACCGTTTTATTTTCCTTTATTATGCGTTTGCTGGCAATTTAAATGTGTGTGTGCAAGTGTATATGTGGCCTTAGCATATGCAAATTTTAGTTGAGCAAAAAAAAAAATTTTTTTTGCAGAAAGGGGTATTCCAGGAGAGAATATGTTGCGCTACAATAAAAACCGTGAAACAGAAATTTTGAAAAATGTTTACTATAAAAGTGAATAAAATAGAAATTGGACACTGTGTGAAAGTAAGGAAGTAGGGTGGTATGTAAAATAACATACTTGAGACTTAGAGAATCTGGGTGCACTATCAAACACACTATGATTTAATTTCATAATACTTGGATTAGCAGTTCGTCGAGTTTGGCTCCGGCTATCTTCCTCTGCTTGCATAATTTCTAGAGAAGCATGGGAGAGAAGGACACGCCGAAGTGAGCTTTTTAATGAATGGATCCAAACTTGTGCGGAAGGTTGGTGGAGGAGTTCACTGTCCAGACACAAGGTCGCCGAGACTAGCCCGAGCTGTCTTTTCTTTGCTCACATACCTCCTGGGGGGACCTGGGAGACAAGGACGCTCTGAAGCAGAGAGAAGATGAGATTTTTAATGGGTGGATGAAAACTTGCGAGGAGGGTTGATGGAGGAGTTCACTGTCCCGAACTTTTCACTAGTTCTAGTTTTGGGCTTCCTGACCACTGCAGCATCTTCATAGCGGAGATGGTTGCCATAAAGTTAGCAATGTATATGCTTCGGAGCGCAGTCTCCTTTAAAATGATGACTGTTTAGGGTGACTTACCTTAGCGATATTAGAGAAAATTATAAGGCAGCAAGGTCCAACGCTAGGTTTTCGACGCAGTACCCGTCGGGGAAAGCAGAGAAAGGCACTCTGTTGGAAAGACCAAGTGGAGAAGGACCTGGTTGCATTTTGAAACTCCACTGGCGCTCTGTTGTAAACTCGGCTATAACCGTGTATATGCGGTGTCTACGGCAATAAAGAAGAATAAGGTTCAACTTTCAATGCTCTCTTCGATCCGGAGTCACGAGGTAAGAGTGAATATGTTTTGGCGATAGCTGTTATCCAACTACAGGAGTTTTACGTCTGACTTCATAAATGATTGAACAAATAGTCTAATTGTGATTTCCACTACGCTTAGTGATTAGAAATGTAACCTAACCTAAAAAGATCCGAGCTTAATGGAAGCGAATTAAATTGAAAAAACTGGAATAAAATGTTAGTGTCAATTTAAAAGTAGAATGTTATCAAAACATAAAAATATTTATATTTATTTTATGTCCAAATTAACTACATCGGTATGGTGCCCACGGCCGGCATTCACCGTCTGCGCGCTGCCTCGTTCGTCGATAGATCTGTGATGAGAAAAGCCTTGAAACACTGAAAGCTTGTTTTACATTACAGGCGGCATGTAGGAGATATAGGCATAAGATAAAATTCTTGCCTGTCGACTATAGTCGACGCTTGGCCGTGCGCGCCCATGTCATGACCTTCGACTATCTCATGTTTATACATAAGTTAAGAGATCGATCCTAACTCTTATTTGGATAGCTCAGAACGCCGATACGTTGTGTTTCCTAAACAAAAGTACTGTATATTAGATCATAAGACTTTTAAAGATCGACAAAGCGCTTTGAGCCTATCAAGAAATTTGTTGAGATGACTAACGTCAGTGTTGGTTTTGTCTTCTGACTTGTCGAATGAAGACTGCAGAGAGGTGTCAACCTAAGTATTGTAAAGGCTGGACAATGGAGAAGAAAGTGTCTGGATGTTTCCACATCACTATCCCCCATACAACCATGGCAATTTGCGTCCGACAAGATTTTTAAGCTTACTTCAGGGTTGTCTATTGGTTAGTGTCCAGTAAGATGTTGACAACATGAACTTAATACCTAATAACCTTGGAATCTCTGATTAATTCTGGAACGACATATTATTTTTTGGAATAGTGTCGAATCAGTTTTTGTTCTAATTGTCACGACAAACGCAGTTTCTCATTTCGGCAAACTAAGACCTATCTCACAAATAATTTTAGACTGTTCTTTGGACGTCTCATAGCATTTAGGCCATTAAGCTGACAGCTGCTGTTTAGCGAACTGTTTTAAGCTCAACTCCACAGACTTCACTGATTTAGCTTTCTTAGAGCTGGTGTGCTGCAACAGCCCACAAGTAGTTGTAGCTTACGATCTAACTCGCCTGTCTAGTCGAAGAGACCGTAACACATATCGTCGTCTTGCTCTGAGCTCGTAATCTGAATCTGCCGTTGGATAACTTCGGCGACAATTTACTTATGGCTGGTTATCCATATAGAGTTTGCATGATCCCTACCATAAATATGGCAACAGCTCTTGAAACGTTTAAAGCTTACGGTTTTTCATTATAATTTACCATACGAGTAGAATAAGCCATTACTGCTTATAGTGTGTACGTATGAGTATGTGTTGTGTATGTCAGTTAGTCCGTCTGTGTAGTTTAGGGTGCCTTTGAAAGGTTAATTTTACGCGTTTATTCATTTCATTGCAATTACATTCATTATTTTTTTTACATTTTTTTTACATTTTTCAATATCAACTTTCATTACTTTAGCAAGTGCAATAATCTCCCATCGCAACATTGAGCTCAGTCCTTGTGACAGTGTGGCATAAAAGCACGTTTTTATCGTTTTCCTTACATTTCATTTCCCTTAATTTACTTAATTACATTTAACAACAATACGCGTTGGCTCGTTATTTAAATACGCACAAGTAACTGTATGTGCCTGTGTATGTGTATTTCTAACTAATTACATTTATGCGTTCGCGTCTTTTGTGGCAACATTTCGCGGTAAATTTTTTGTGTTTGCTTTCGTTTAACGTTTTGTTTGGCTTTTTACTTTGCAGCTTTGTTGTATTTTTTCATATTGTGTACAAAAAACATTCAGTGAAGTGCTTTTTGCACCCACACATACACGCGCTTGCACACACACTCACACAAGCAGACACATAATTGCGTTATTTTTTCATGCTTTCTTTTGTCTGATTGTTTTTTTTTTTTTTTTTTGGTATTCTTTTCGCACAATTCGCCATTTGCTTACAACAGCTCACACACACAATTGCATTTAAATCTTATTAACTTCTTTATGCCTTTTTGTTTAATTTTAATTTTGTATTGTTACATTTTGTCTGCAGTATATCTGTGTATGGTATACAGTTGTATACGAGTTTATTCTTTGCATATTTCATTATCAAGCATTGTCCTTGTGATAAGTGCTTAACTGCTTAAATACTTATTTCATAATTAAATACATACATTACTAACTATGTTGTTGTTGCATAATTACAAATTTATAATTGTATTGACTAATTTTTAATTCGTTGAGCTTGAAAAGGTTTTTATAATTATCTTTTAATTTAATTATATGTATAAATTGTGTGGAAAATATTGAATTCATATTTCTAACGATTAAATAATTATTAGTTTTACAAAAACGATCAAAATTGGATATTTAAAAAATAAAATTGAAAAACTGTTCTCCTTGTCATATGGATTTCTTATCGGCTTGTCAACTCTACTAGACACTGTTATAATCTTCCTCAAAACTCTAGGAAGATTATAGTTTCATAGAAATTTTAGAATAATATGGACTTAATAGGAAAACACAAGATCATCGTAAATAGGAAAAATGTATAATATTCTCACTCTTCTCCACGAAAAAAGGGCTAGTGATGCAGAATAGACTCTAATATTTCCGCATATACTCCAGTTTATTCCCGAAGAGTTACAACCAGTCACTAGAAAGCTCTAGGGCAACAAGTCAGCCGGCCCAGGCGGAATCCCAGTAAAAATCCTGAAAAAATAACTGCAGAGCGACTGGCAGTGCTATGTATAACGCTTACCTCGAAGACGGAATATTTCCTGAACTTTGGAAAAAGCAACGGCTGGTGCTAATCAGTAAATGCAAAGAAAATCTCAATTTACCATCAGCCTACCGTTCACTATGCATGCTTGACACAGCGGCAAAGCTCTATGAAAGGTTACTTAAACCCAGACTAGAAGCGGCTATCAACGCAGCTGGAGGATTTACTTTTAGACAAGATGGCTTTAGACCCAGCAGCTCAACTCCAGGAGTTATAAAATGCGCCATTGAAAGACGCACATCGAAGATGGTATAAATACAAAATATTAGGTTTCTGAGATGTCCGAAACGTCTTCAACAGAAAGCTTTATCTTATTAACAGAAAACTGTTGTGCCAAACTAGAGAGGAATCACGACAGATAGCGGTCTTGTCAGGAGTAGCACAAGGATCCATTATAGGCCCAGACTTTTGGAACATTAGTTATGACGCTATATGAAAACTAGAAATGCCAGATGAATCGTATTTTATTGGCTACGCGGACGACATTGTAGCAGTAATCACAGCAAGGGATATAGAAGAAATGCGAAGATAGCTGAACCAGGTCATGGTACGGAAACAAGCGTGGCTCGACTCACACAGCCTCCAGCTCGTTACGGAGAAAACAGTGCTATGCTAACAAACAAGCATATACCTCTCGAGATAAGTATGCATACGACTACGGATATTCTTAGGACATAAAAACCAGTAAACTATCTAGCCGTAAGGCTGGACCCAGAGAAACCTTCTGGGTAAAAATCCAGCACGCCGCAGGAAAGGCAGCGAAAATCACCTCCCAACTCAGCAGACTATTAGCCAATATCGACGGTAATGCTCCAATTGACCTTGTGGCATACGAAAGGTAAAAACTGTAGGAGCTAAAGAAAACATACGAAAATAACAAGATATAAATAAACGCAATAAACTTATTTACAATGAATTTGGAGAAGTCGATTTTTACACAAACCAGCTGTTATCTGAATACGGATACTTATAAAAGTACCTCCACGACGCGACAGACCACGACGAAGCTGAACACCATTCTTTGAATTTGTGCGATGGCAACGGGAACTTACCGCCGTAGAAGACCTGTTTGGCTCAATAAACGCAGACAATTTAATCTACGACATGCTGGAGAGTGAAGAAAACTGAGGGTTATCAAGATATTTCTTTAGGGTATTTAATAGTAAGTAACTTTCCAAATTCTCGACCATCATAAATAAGAAAAATGCATAATATTCTCTCTCCACGAAAAAAGGGCTAGTTCTACTATCAAAAATTTAGATTTTGACGAAATTAATTTCAAATTACAATTAAAAATTTCAAGGAAGTTAAATAAAGTTAAATATTGAAATAACTTTTCACCAAAAATCAAGTATATACAATATTCTTCTTCTAACCTTCTTGAAACCACAGAGTTAGCAAGCCAACAAGTAAAATTTTAAACGCGTTTTTAAAATATTTTTGAGCTACAGGCTTCTGAAGTGAAGCCGCTCAGTTTAATCAGTTCATCAGCCTATCTTTAAAAGCGCGCTTCTCAAAACTAAATTTTTCTGATTTGCTTGGGCGACAAAAGTGGCAATTATTCGGTTACAAATGACACGATCACTATAAAAATATTCCGCATATTCTGCAAATATTTCATACCATGTGTGATCTTTGAGTTAGGCTAGGTTAAAATAGGTATATGCGCAGATTCTTGTGAGGCCATGAACAATCCCACTAGCACAAAGCTTTCCCTATTGTGATGCCCTGAACTCTTAGGTGTACCCCTTAATAAAGCAGAAAAATATATCAAGGTCGTACACATCAGCTTTATTTAGTCAATTAGCAAATTGTTTATACTAATTAAAGTGGGTTTACGAGTAAAGTGCTAATTGACACACTTAAAATTATAGGTTAAATTTTTAAAAAATATTATGGCATTAATTAGAAATAATGATCACTTATGCACGTAAAAATTACTCCAAATCGAAAATAAAAATTAGATATATCTTAAGGCGGTTTTTTATATCTAAATTATGCTAAATTATCATATAATTGTCTCTTAAAAATATTTATATATTTACACAGGCATAAACAGACATTCGCTTTATATTAATACAATAGCTTTTATGAATGTATTTGTATATCTACGCATGCATGTAACCACAAATACAACGATTTTTGTTATTTTTGGTGCATTTTTATATGTATCTATTTACTAACTGCATTTCAAATGAGGCTGCTGCCAGTATAATCGCATTTGTATGTATATGCATATGTACATACATTAGTATGCGTGTATCCACTTGTGTGTGTAAACAGGCTTGTATAAAGCAATCTATAGTCAGTTAGTTTTTATTTGGATTTGCCTTGGTTATTATTATTTACTTGCCTTCATTCGAATCGTTTGGTCGCACTCACTCAATATACTCAAATATTTATTTTATGAATAATTTATTATTGAGCGGTAATTTGTTTGCCTTCAAATCATGCGCTTCAGTTGCTTGGATTGCGGTTCGCACAGTATATATTCATGAAAGTATGTGTTTGTATGTCGCTCTGCTTATTTAACATTTTCGCTTCATGAATTTGTATGGAATTTGTTTAGTACCGTTATTATTATTATTATTACTATTATTATTATGACTTTCACTCTACCTCAATTTTACATTAATGTTTGGTAAACCGTTGAATATTCGCAATCGAGTATTCCTTCGCATATTTCTTTGGAGCGTTTTTGTTGTTTGTGTGGGTTATTTGTGTTGTTGTGTTCTTTGCTTTCGCACTGCAGCCTTGACTTTTACACTTTTGCTTAACTTTGCCAATATTTGTTGTTGTTAATTGTAGTATGCATTGAATTGGCAGGACTTGCAGCATTTCTCTTGGTAGCGATGTAATCTGCACAAACCCATCGAGCGTACATTGCGGCAATACCGTGAAGTGTCCTTGCATTGATCAAACGCTGTAAAAGTAGAGGGAAAAATTTATTTTATGGAAAATAAAGCGATTTAAGAAATATGCATTTTAAAGTAGCGGTTTACGTTAATTTAAGGTTATGTATTGGTGCAAATTGAGGACTTCGCAAAATTGTTCTTCGACATCTCAATAGATGATGGTTGACATTAGTATTTTTTCACTAATTCAAGACCGAGAAACTGGGAATCAATATGGTCTTACCTTCATCTTAACCAAAATGATTCAGTGACTTTAGAAATTAAGACATTTTTCTACAACTTGAGCGCTTTTTGATTTTTTATAAATGGTTCGAAGTTAAACCTAGAAATTAGTTAAAAATATAGCTTTATATTACATCAGAGGCCTATAGCAGTTTTGAGCTATACCAGTCAAAATTTCAACAACGCTGATATAGTGACTAAAAGTGACTGAAAAACTGGAGTGCGTCGCCTGTTCATCTGTAATGGGGAAACTTTCATACATGCGTGACTGCATACTCACCTCAAACAGAATTGTCTCACTAATCTCAAATTGAAAGGTCCTTGACGATGACTGGTATTCTGATCATAGGTATGTCGGGTTCAGTGTAGTTGGGGAATGTCTGCTTAGAAAGTCTTTTAGAAATCCTAGCAATGCAAATTAGGAAGTGTACCCTAAAAGGCTCCCACAAACTCTCCCACGCGCGCCGGGACTGCACTCATTGGTCACCACCGACACGGTGGACAAGTGGGTCGAAGTTTTCAGCTCGGTGTGAAAAACTGTACTAGAGAATTCCTGTCCACTGAAAAATGTGTTTATGTGAATTATAGAAATTTTGGAAATCAGAGCGTCTTGCATACGTTGAATCAACTAACGACGGGACTTGCAATATATAAGTTGGAGTTAAGAAAGGCAAAGAGGAGCTCATTTAAAAGCTTCTGCGAAAAAGTGAAGGGCTGTTGTGAGTCCTCGAGGTTCAGGCGTATTCTCGCAAATACTCCGTTTGCCCGGATTTTCATAAGGATGCAAATAAGAAGTGGTGAAGTAGTGAAGATACACATCAGATGCTCCTTGATGCTCACTTCAGAAGCAATACGTTCTCTGGGGGAGATATTCCGGAGTGCTGTAAGATGACTGTGCGGCCATTGTCAATTCGTTCACTCGATGAACGACACTGACATTGGCGATCAATTCATTCAAACCTTTCAAGACCCTGGGGCCAGATTGCATCATACCAACGTAGCTGCAGCAGGTTGTTAAGATGTCATGCAGCTGGTTGGCACCTATCTATGCGAACTTCATTAGACTGGGTTACATCCAGGGGGCCTGGAGACGAGTCAGAGTTACCTTAGCGTCGTAATAAATTGGTCGGCTGGAAGTGATGTCATCAATCCAAGTAAAACCGATATTATTTACTAGAAGATATAAGATCCCAGTGGCACCTCTGCCGCAAATAGGAGACATTTGTCTGCAACCGGTGGTTAAAATGAAATATCTAGGCCTCATTCTTGATAGGAATCTTTCATGGAAGCCGAACATCGAAGAAAAAGGCACCGATTGCCTTATACTGCTTTAGGGGAGTCATTGGCAAAAGGTGGGGTCTCTCACCGAAAGTGGTCCCCTGACTCTACGACATCATAGTCAAGCCCATTATGTTCTATGGAATCTTTATGTGTTGGAGGGCTCTATAAAAATTCACACTTGCAAAGAAACTCGAGAGCGTTCAACGGGCGGCCTTCATAAGCATATGTGCTGCCCTAAGGTTCACTCAAACCTTGGCACCTAACGCCATCTTGCACATAGTGCCCGTTGACATCGTCGGAAGATATATGGCTGCGAAAGTTGCTATCAGACTCAGAAATCTGGGTTCTTAAAAAACACTTTGACTTCATACCGGATCACTTTGATTATGGAGTCGCCAAACCGAACTCTGCCGGGTCCTTCTCTGCCCATACACCGACGAGGGGGTTGCGGGTGGGAAGACACATGAACCTTAGTTGATAATCCTACATTTGTCACTAACCATTTCTATTAAACTACAGGTCTTAGTTTTGGACTGGATTCTAATTGAATACACACTATTTAATTGAATAATGAAGGAAAATGTATCCATTCAGACACCTAAAAAAGTATCTCCGCAAAAACACCAATCTGCAAATAATATTAATATTAAAATGTCTAAAAAAATTATTTACTCACCTTTTGCAAAGCATGGCGGACTCTTGCACACTTTCATAACTGCTGGACGTGGCTGATGGCGACAGGCATTGCCCGCTGGTCGGCGCGTGCCATACCAAACACACTGTAAAATGCGGTATTTAATTCCCTGACGACCGCATTGCGCATTGCACTACAGAAGAGAGAGATGCAGAGAGAGAGAAAATGTAGATAAGCAAAAAAATTTAAAACGAGTCAGAGATTCCCACAAGCACACATACCTCAGACCATGGTTCGACACGCCAAACCCCCTTGCAACGCTCACTATAACATTCCTGTCTACTAATTGGACGCTGTGACACACTGCAGGCATCCGTCGCCTCAGTGCCATTTGCAAAGCGACATTTAACTTCACGCTTTTGTATGGCCGTGTTGCGCCCAAAGCAACGCGAACGCTGACACAAAGTCCACTCGCCAGCCTCCCAACGGGCACACTCTTCCTGGCCGCACATTTCAAACGTGTCAGGCACGCTTAGTCCATAATCCTCACAGTACGCATTGTCGACCGTTTCGATGTCCGCTTCCACGTGTGATTCCAGCGAATTATAGGCGGGCGTGTGGTGGCGCAAACGTAGGCACGTTACTGAGCGACGCTGTGGTAAGGAAAAATTGTTGATTTAAATATTATAAAACTAAATATTTGAGAAGATAAAATTTCAACATGTGAATGTGTTAGCGCACTCACACATATGTACATACAGATAAAAATCGTTTCATAAAGCTAATGGACGGTTAAATTGCAATACAAACTGTGTGTCGGTTACTCATACGCCATGGTGTACGATTTGCACACAGTTGTCTGCGTGTGCAGAATAAAAAAATATGTTGACAATGTGCATGAGCGATGCAATGGTTGCAACTCAGTTGAATAAATAATTGATATATACATATGTATGTATTTCACTGTGTCTATTTTGGAATAATTGTCGCGTTTTAACAAGAAAAAAAAATGTCACAACTGGAAAATTATCTAAGGATTGTTAGACCAGTTAATGCCAATATTTTGCAAATTTGATACTTTTATCAATTTTAATTAATTGAAATTTTTAACAGGTGGCAACCACTTCAGAAAATTTAAAATTTAATAATTTTTGAAATTTTTGTTTTGGTCGTTACTTTTAATTTTAAATTTTTAAATTTTTTTTTCACAGCTGGCAACTCTTGCATAACAGGAAAAAATGTAAATAACTGTAAAATTCTTGACAATTTTTTAAAATACCAATATTTTAAAAGTTTTATACTTCAATAAATTTTAATTAATTAAAATTTTCAACAGGTGGCAACCACGTCATAAAATTTAAAATTTAATAATTTTTGAAATTTTTATTTTGGTTGAAACTTTTAATTTTAAATTTTTAATTTTTTTCACAGCTGGCAACTCTTGTATAACAGAAAAAAATTTACACAACTGTAACATTTTCTAAGGGCTCTTAGTCCTGTCGATACCAATATTTTGAAAATTTTATACTTTAGTCAATTTTAAGTCAACCTTCCTCCATAAAATGTTTAATATTTTATTTTTTTTACTTTTGAAGTTTTTGTTTTGATTTGTGACATATAATTTTAAATTTTCCTAATTTTTTTTTTACACAGCTGGCAACTCTTGAACAAATATGTATTTTAAATTCTTAAACCGCTCAGAACTTCTTATAATCACTTTGTCAACATTCAGTTGTGTTATTAATTTTAATGACTTAAATTTTTTAACAGGTGGCAGCCTTATTCCAAAAATGTTAAATCGAATATTATTTCCTAAAACTTTACAGTTATTTTGAACTTCTTATCACATTTATTTTGGAGCCACAATTTTAATTTTTCAAATTCTTATAGTTTCAAAATTTCTTAATTTTTTACACAGCTGGCAACTCTTTCAAAAATATTTTAAATCCTTAAATCTCTCAGAGCTACCTACAATCCTTTTGTCAACATTTTTATTAATTTTGTCAAAGTAAACTATTGAACAGATGGCAACCTTCTTCCAAAAATGTTAAATCTAATAATTTTCCTCAAACTTAACAATTATTTTGAACTTCTTATCACTTGTATTTTAGAATCACAAATTTAATTTTTCTAACTTTTGTACACAGGTGGCAACTCATCTGACAATTTTTCAAACTCTCAAGTTTCTTACACTTCTTGAATAGTGTAAACATTTTGTTGACTAATAAATTTTATTAAATTAAAATTTTTGTACAAAAAATTTGAACTATAATAATATCTTTTGATGAATGCCATCAGTTTGTGAACTTTGTTTTTGTCTTATTGATTTTTTATTTTAATTTTTAAATTAGGTTCCATTAAATTTTGAGCACGTGACCACCTACTATTTATAAAGTATATGTATAGTGCAAACAACAGCGCTTAACTAAATTCCCTTGCATCGAAATTGTGCAACACTTACCCGTAAACCGGCACCGCCCGCATTACCACACTTCTCTGAACACTCCGACCAGTCGCCGATGCGCCATTCGTACGTGACATGGTTACTCGTGGCCACTGTGGCTGTTTCTGGCTCGCCCTGCTTCTGCCACCTGGCGTGCGGTGAATGTGGTGAGTCGTCCTCATGTGTTACGCCAACGGCATTGCTAACTGTTGGTAGCGTTGTTGTTGTACTAGTGATGACGCTTATATGGTCTGTTACTTCCTGTTCGTGCCACACATTGCCGTCAGCGTTAACGTTGCTGCTGCTGCTGCCGTCATTTCTATCGTCTAGCGTTGTAAGTGATGAAGAGGCAATTGCATCGGACCGTGCAAGGGTTTGCAGATCTCCAGTGTCGATTTGTGGTCGCATAGGCTCGTCCTGTTCGAAATTTTCCAAATCGATGCCGAATTGTAGACCCTTGTCGAACAGCATGTGGTGACCTCTCGAATCGCCAAATTTCTGAAAAGGCCACAAATGCTGCGGTAGCGAAAGTGCGAGAGAAAAAGGAAACGAAATAGCAAATCGGATTAGCAAAGTAAGCGGCTTAAAATGTGCACGATTCTATTCTACTTTGTTTTTTGTTATTTGTTGATAAGGCAAGCAGCCTGTGGCCAAAATACCGGCAAATCACCAGAAGCTGAACTGAGTACAGATACAGCCGGCATGCTTTAAAGCGTACGTGAGGCATGCAATAGTGTCCAAATGGCACGTAATTTGTGTACATTTATGAAATTGTATGTGTGTGTACATTTTGTGCGGGTATATGATCACAGCATGCATTTGTCTACAAGTAATTTTTGTTATGAAAATAAATAAATGTGTATGTGTGCATGCAAGAAATGTAAAGTTTATGTTTTAAGTTGTGGTTACCCGCATTGTGGACGTTTAGTTGACACAGCAGCCGCCACTTTCTTTTCTTTTAATGACCATCTCGTTCTATTTATATACAGTATTATAGTCGGCTTTATCTGGCTTCTTAGAGGCCTCATATTTTAACTTATCAACTTGCTATGTGTGTGTCTGAGCACATATTAGCCGTAATAGCTCTTCCATTACACAACTGACCTATTCGTGATCTTTCTCAACTCTCTTTTTTAGTACTCATCTCATGAACCACAACGTCTTTTCTATGCTAATTTTTGAAACTTATCGCCTGCAAAATTACCTTGTAAACTCATATGGCCACTTTTTGGGCATTATCTAGCAATTTTGACCAGCAGTTGGGATCAGTAACTCCAGATAACAAGATAATTTCACACTTGTACAAACAAACAATGAATGTAAAGGAATTAGATGAAGAAGTCATTCCTGAGTTTATATTGGAAATCCCCAGTAGGTGAAATTAAGTTTTTTTCTCTAATTATATAAAATCTATAGGTTTTCTTCACTACGTACTTATAAGCAAAATAATTTTAACTCAAAGCTAAAAAATATTATGAAAAAATACGTACTCCAATTTCATAAAAAATATTTCACTCTAAAATCATTATACATCTTCAATAATTACTGAAGATTGCCCTTATCAGAATAACACTGTAAATATGTAATATTTTGGGCAAAAAATAGTAAGACCTTTATATATAAACTTCGTGAGAAAACCCATTCGTCGAATTTTTTTTTTATATATTTGAATGACTGCAGTGACATCGGTGCCAAATATCACATCAAAATAATCACTAGGTTTAGTATACGCTTGTCTTTCTAAAGTACATAAAATGCATTCATCGATTTTTTCGATGGATCTATGCTTACGACACGGATACTGATGGTTCACGGTCCAAATATCGCGGCAAAGGTGAGCCGAAGCCGGAAAAAAAACGTCAAAGTAAGTTAAAAATCAAGGTTATGTTGATTGTTTTCTTTGATTTTTAAGGTTTGGTGCACTTCGACTTTCTTTCGACCGGCCAAACTGTCAACAAGGAATACTATTTGAGTGTTATGAGTCATTTGCGCGAAGCTATTCGTAAAAAGACGTTGGAATTATGGGCCGACAACTGTTTTGAAGATTGGAAAAAAACGTTGGCACAACTGTTTTGTGGCTAAGGGAGATTACTTTGACGGGGACTTCATAAATTTTTAAGAATTTAGAAATTATGTACGAAATCTTACTATACTTTGCTCATAGTAGCACCTACAAAGATGTATACATTGATACATTTAATTTGTAGTTTATATATCGAGACAATACAACGACTTTACCAGTACAAGACTTGCTGATTTCCCACGAGTACTGTCCATATCGACAGGTAGAGCGAATGACGAAATTTGTTGATATATAAAATGAACCAACATTACTGTGAATGCCAGCAAACCGATGTAAATTGCCGCAACTGTATGCTATTGCTGCTTTGCTGCAGTTGTGTTGTGAAGCAATTTGGTATACAATGAGTCAGGATAAGAGGGAATTGATATTGTTTCACGCATACAAACAGTCGCATTTTAAATTTTCGTGTACTAGGGAAGGCGCTTACAACTGATTCCACAAGCCTTAAGCTTAACACCATAACCACCATCACCCCCGCCACAACTGAATGAGTGGCTCTATGAGGGCGAGTTCTGTCAAACGTTGTTAGATTGGCATGTCGTTGGCCGCATCTATGTGTGCACTCATACGCAACATATGTGTTCTAGTTATGGGGGAAAGTGTGGAAAAACATGTAAGTTAGTGGGACTGTCCTTAATTACTATGCCAAATATAATATGAACGCGTTCTGTCGAAGCAATTTGCTTACAACAGCTGCTTAAGGCGGTACACCTCAGTAGTGCCTTTGAGGTGGTCGAGAGATCGTTGAAGATATGCCTCGTACTGGACGATCTTTGACCTTTTCATTGATGAAAGTATTAAAAAAGTGAAGTATATGGTGCTTGAAAATCGCCAGGAAAGTGTTACAGAGATGGCCAGAGAGCTGAACAAGTCTCACCAATCCGTTCGAATTGTTTTGGTAGATATTTTGGGTATGAAACGTGTTATTGCTCGTCTCGTCCCGATAAAGCTGATGTTTTTTTTTAAAGAGTACTGTGCTTGATCGTGAGAATTGCGATTCTACATTCATGGAGAGCATTACAACTGCCAATGAGACATGGATTTATGAGTTTGATATGCGAACAAGTCAACAAACATTGGAATGGAAGGAAAAAACGAGTCGAAATCAATAAAAAAGGTAACCCAAAACTGCTCAAATATCAAGGTGAATAATTTCGGAGGGACTACGGTCAATAAGAAATTCTATTTTTGTGTGTTGAGGCGTTTGCGTGAAAACATCCGTCGAAAACAGCCAAAATTGTGGAAGACAAATCCATGAATTTTGCACGATGATAATGCACCATCGCATCGAGCCACGAATGTGATCGATTCTTATGCCAAAAACGCAATAAATACCATCGATCAACCACCATATTTACCAGATTTTGGCTCCTCGTTGTATTTTTTCTTGTTCCACAAACAGAAATTGCCACTCCGTTGAACCCGTTTTCAGTAGATCGAAGAGATAAAAAAAAAATAACTAAAGGAGCTAAAGGCTATGCCAAAAATTGCTTCTGAAGAGTGTTTCGAGTGTTTCTTTTATGAAACAATTTTTCGTACTCTAGCAAAAAAAAAAAAAAAAAAAAAATTTACATTTTTGTTTTCCTTATCAGTTTCGTTTTTGGACGTATCACTTAGGTCCCTATAAACAAGTGAGCAGCTTCTTGGAGAGAAGAGCACGTGTGCAAAATTTGAAACTGATATAATATCTTAAAACCTGAAGGACTAGTTGGTGTATATATAGACACACAGACAAAGGGGCATAGCTAAATCGACTCAGCTCGTTACGCTGACTATTTATATACTCGTACATATCACTAAAATAGTCCCTATACATATATGATGATACCGAGTCACCTGCACTATTTCGCATGAATTGTGAGTTAAAAATTTGAAAATATGATAAATTAATTATAATCTCCAGCGTAAATGGGTATAAATTAATTAGTGCAGAAAATTTAATTGTGCCACTTTGCAAATTATGCAAAATTGAATTGCACTTGGCGTTAAAAATATTACTGGATGCCCGCTAATGCAAATAACTATTTATGGTAATCTGCTTAAACTACACATACCCATATACGTATAGACACACATACATGCTTACATATATGCTCGCTCATATATAATATTTAAAATCCTCTACAAATTTGATTGTTCGCAACAGCAAAGTGTCAGCGCATCCCAAACGTAACGCAGCTGGCTGAAGCGGACGATAATACGGAGGCTGCTCAGTGGCTGCCATAGCTATCATTTCTGCTGTTGCTATTGGCATTTTGTGAATGTTGGCGCGCTTCAATTGCCAAATGTGTCATTGAAAGTCGACAGATAACTAGAAGGAACGCCAACTACCACACCGTGTGCTTAGCTCTGCCTTATGCGCACGCCGTTCTATGACATATTCATATGGAATATGTTTATATGAACGTGTAGGTGCATTTACGAAATTGCAATTTCGCACTGCTCTGCGCTTGTCATTTGACGTTTTACACTTTACGTTGATAGCCATGAGCGAGAAATTCCAAGCTGAATTTAGCATTTACCAGTTCGGGTTACATATTTTTGTGTGAATTTTTTTGGATTATTGTAATAAATTTGTCATTTATGGCATTTGAATTATGAATAGATAGACATATAAATAAATGCATAAATGTAGGAAAGGATGGTCGACGAGGAATTTGAAATGAAAATATTTAACTTAAGGAAGAAATGAACATTTTATGCGAGTCACACTTTAAACTTAAAGGGGCAAATTCGGTTAGTTAGTTCAAAAACTCGAATTTTTATTTCATCAATTATATTGTACGATAAGCAAACATATTTTTTGGTGTAGCACAAGTAAGTTTTTTCGTGAAATTCATTCATATGTAAAAGAAATAATAATATTTTCTCCGTTTCTCGCGCTACATCCCAAATTCGAAATATTAATATACTTTTTGTTTAATTATAGTTACCAAAAACAGCAAAACATAAATAGATTTTCAGGGTTTGCCATCATTGCTGCTCAAACTATCACTTGGATGACACTGCGTATGAGTAACATTTATTGTGATTGCCTACTCTAGGTATTGTAGATGCAGTAAAATTATGGGAAATCAGCCAATATATTAAAAAGTATTTGCATTTTCCATACTTTTTGCCTTCTTTCACGCCTAGCGAGCTATCAGCCAAGCAAGTAAGCCGGGATTACAACATTAACAAAAACACATATACTACTGTGATCAAAGTGAAAGGTGAATGTTGGACATTCAATCTCCTTCAAGGTAATCTCCTCCCGCTGCAATACTCGTAAACCTATGCCTACGATCTTTCCAGTCATCATAGGACTTGGAAAAATTCTTCGTCGTGATGGCCATCAGGTTTTTCTTCGATTCAGCTTTTATATCCTGAATGGAGTCAAAACGGTGTTCTCGGAGTTATTATGTGAATTTGCTGAATAGCCACAAGATACTCGAAGGTAAATCAGTTGAAAATGTGGCGAAATGACTACACTACAATCGCATCTCTTTGTTCAATAAATTCAGACGTAGTAAAAATCGAAGAATTCACTTTTAGACCCTCACAAAACGACGTGTATCTCAAATACTAATGAATATTTTGACGCAAAATTCAGCATAGATATCATAAATGTCACTAACAGTACTGCGAACATACAGAAAAATAATTTACCGGTTCGAAAATCACGCGAAATATAAATTAAAAATTCACCTTTCAATTTGATCACAGTACAAGTAGTACATATTTGCAGTGAATTTTCGCTAATACTCAGTTGGCAATTCAGTTGGTGTTGATAGCATGCTTCAGTTAGTTAACTGGTTGGTAATGCAGCTCTACCACATACATACATATACATATGCATATAAACATACACATGTGTGCGCTATCAAAGTAGTGAAATTGGCAGTTAATAAAATAATTTAATTAACTTGCGGCGGTTAAAAGCATTTTTAG
Source organism: Bactrocera zonata (assembly GCA_037783105.1). NCBI lineage: Eukaryota > Metazoa > Arthropoda > Insecta > Diptera > Tephritidae > Bactrocera > Bactrocera zonata. The sequence continues at coordinate 446,286 of JBAWJQ010001869.1, read as the reverse complement.
CTGCAAGGATAGATTGTATGGTATATAATATTAATACATCATAACAGCATTTAAATATGAAATATTAATCATACGAGTCAAGGGATGTCTTTTAAAATACAAGTTGACTGAGACTTAAGAACTTTTCTCTTGGCAAGTTAATGCTTATCATTGTAAAATTAATCTACAAAATAGTTTATCTCACTTTTAAAAATTGAAAAAAAAAAAAATGATTTATTGAAATTTAAAATTAGTTGGCAATATTTGCATATTTTATTCCTTTCAAGCCATATTTCATAGAAGTAAGATGTAATTTTTAACTAAAAATTCGCTGAAAAAAGGTAAAAGTCAAACCTTTGTGGTCAAACGCACGCTACTGTGTTAAGAAATTTTAATTAATTCGTAATACAAAATTTATCTCAACATGGGTTTCCTGAGTTAGTCAATATCTTCAAATATTTCTGTATTTTACGCATAGATTAGAACTGCCTTAAGATAATAACGCGCAAAACAACGAAAGTTCTGCTTCTAAATTCTCATACTGAACTTCTCCGAGCAGACTTGTCCGCAAACACTCATATGTGACGTAGCACCGTACATGGTTACCTCGGTGACCACTGCTATGCAACCCCAATACATGCATACCGCTCATATTCATTCGTTTGCATGACGCGTTGCATGCTGCAAGTATATATAACTGGCAGCGAATGAATGAAAATTATTAATAAATTTGTGGCGGTGATGTTCTCACACACACAAGTACAGTTGCACACATTCACTGACAATTGCCTACATTTTGGCGCATAATATTCCTGTATATGTTTGTTAAGTTGTAGAAATTGTGTTTATCGGCATGTCATATGGCTTTGTATGCGTGTTATGCTACGCATCTATTGATGGTCACATCCGTTTCCTGTTGCATAGCATATGCTATGGTTGAACGGTTTTTGGCCACCATTCGGCATATGTTTTTGCACACAAATTCACAATGATATAGTGTGAAGGTGTTGACATAAATAAAATGAATGAAATTTTCGGCATATTTTGCATGTAGATAAAAAAAGTGCGTAGAATTCAGGAAGGGATTTGTAGAAATCAACAACATTACATACATTTGTTATGCATTGGGAGGGCTAAACACAATATTTATAAAAGTTATTGTTTTAAATTTTATTTACAATTATGATCTGCTATGAAATATAGGTTGTTTTGGAACTGTTTCGATTAATATAATAGTATTTAAATATCTTTTACAAATATCAGCTATTAAAGCTGAATAATTAACGCACTACAATATCCTAGCCACAGGAACGGATTATTAATAAAAAACAAGGTGCATTCCAAAGTAAACAGGACTTAAAAAAAAAATAACAGAACATATGATTTTTTCGTCAAAATCAATTTACTTTATTCAAAAGAGTCTCCTTCTGTTTCAATACAGCTTTTTGCACGGTCCAAAAGCATGTCGAACGAGTGTTTTAGCTCGTTGGTTGGTATGACCGCCAGTGTGCCGGTGCAAGCCTTTTGAAAGGTCTCTACGTTTGCATTACGCTTTCCTTTAAAAATTCCTGCCATTTAATTTATCATAGTAAAATCTTTGGGTATTAGGTCTTCTTATGAATGGATACTGGAAAGGACTCATACTCAAGACGACCTCGAAATCGACTTAAATAAGTAGGAAATTGCTAAATTCGGATGTCATTCAACATTTTATGCTCTTGCAACGTCCAAGGATCATATATCGGAAAATTCCTTCAGATGCTGGCCAAACTTTATATTAACTATCGACTTTAGTATCGACCCTATTTAATCTATTTTTGCCAATACCACATACTATTAACACATCACATACTAAAAACAATGTTCCCTGGGTTTCATTAAGTACCTCACATTCAATCACTAATCATGTGAAGCAAAGTCAGCAGGATGTTTGAAAATTCTGAAAATGTATCTGTTTTAAGCTCAAATATACTGTGTTATGAGTAAAACATGCTCTCTCATTTTCATTGAGATAACTCACATGTTGGGTTATAGTGATATAAGTTATAAAGTCACCCAGAAGTTCGAAACTCTTTACATGAGGTATATGGAGCATAAGGATTCAATCCATTTGTAGCACACAAACATGTTACTGTCAGGAAAATATTCTTTCTGAATTTAGATTGTGTATCCCATAAATTTCCATATTTTCGGTCAAAAGCCAACAATAGATACAGAAGCCCAAATTTCCGGTATTTGGGGGCTTCAACAGTTTTGGTTGGACTTGAAATATTTTTGGTCATAATGTGGCATACTTCAAAGGAATAATAAGTGCACAATTTTATTCCGTTAAATTTATTACCTCTTGATTTGTGTACTGGAAAGTGAAAGAATCAAATGGATTTTTAAATTGTGCTATATGGGAAATAGGCGTGGTTGAAGTCCGATTACGCCCATTTTTGCACTGCAATATAGAAATGTGAGAAGAATACCGGACGGACTAAATTTAGTCGACATCGGTTGGACCGGTCCCGAAATATATGATTGATAATAAAAGTGGGGGGTACCCCGCACATCGTCCAATTTTTACTCCTGCTCTTATACCATCTTGGGTGCAAAATTATGTATCTGAAGTTAATTATCGAACGATTTACTTTATTAGCTTTAACAGTACCATTATATGGAGAGTGCATGAGATTACAGTGTCGACCCCTGCTAAGGGGATTTTGCGTGAGCGAATTTCGTTATTGTTGCTTAAGTGGTGTAGGAGATATGCACATTAAGTCAAATAGAGGGCTTAACTAGAAGATAAATTATTAAAAAATATGAATCTTTTTCGAATTTTTTGTTTCCGATAGAAATTGCGATCTGCATCCTGCCCGCCGACCGTCAAATGCACATGCGAGATGCATCGGGCCATTGCTTTCCAAAGGCAGAATATTAAAGATTTCGTATCCAAAAAATTTGTGAAAGATGTTTAAATATATAACTATAAACCCTTAGAATTTCGCTTTAATCAATTATTTCTTTCACTCCCAAAAAAGTCCTCAAAAAAATCGATTTTTTTAAGCTCCCCCCTTAATGCTTAGTTAAGCTACTTTATAGGTTTTCGGTTAATGGCGTTTTGTGGCCGTGACAGTAATCCGGTAACGCCCATTGACGAATTGGACCTTACCTTTTCGTCACGGAAGACGAATAACACGTTTTGTCAAGATATGCTAACTTATACTCAAGTTACGGACCTACAGACTAACAGTCACCCTGATTTCAACTCGTCTCTTCATTACGATTACTAACATATACATAATCATAAATCTGTTCCGATTATTTTTAGGTGATACGTACACCGTTAGGTGAAAAAAAAACTATTAAATTCTGTTGCAACATGCTGCAAGAGTATAAAAACAAATAGCGTGCATTTCTACCACTTTTATTTGTATGTGAGTGTTTGTAGAATATAATTAGCTAAGTAAGGTCAGTTAGTAAATGGGGGTTTTTGGGACAGTTTTCGTAATAGCTGATATGTGTAAGCAGTCGAATGAATTGCACATTTGTTTTATTAACTGCATTGTATTATTTTTTAGTCGAATATAACGAAGCTTAGTGAAAATATTTTCAAGAAATTTCACATATAACTTGATTAGAGCAAGTATTTATTATACTATTCCATATATAAATATGTATGTATTAGCAACCATTTTGCATATATAGTGAATAATTTTCATTTATTGCAGCATCAATATTTTATCTCCTAATAGCATGCATCTAGCATAAAATGGAATTATTAGCTGCAGGAGTGGAAACAAATAATTGCATAAATAATCGAATGTGGAATTGGAAAATTGTATTCAACAATCAAATGTATGCAAAATCAATCAAGTGCAACTATTTCGCAAATTCATTGTGAATAATGCAATAAACAATTCAACTGTATAACTAACTAACTTATATATGCATAATATGCATAGCATATATTTGCCAATATCTGTTACTCAAGCATTAGAGATCACACATCTGCGCATGCGAATATGAAATCAAGCGAAATGAATTTCTAATGCACAAATAGTGAAGTGAACGCAAGCGCAATGCCTAATCATGACTAAGTAATATGATAGCTTATTTTCATGCTACTCATATATATTTACATCATTATGTAAGAATATGTGTGTATATTTAAATTTGAGTGTTTGCAGTTAACTTGGTATTATTTATCTGGAAATCTACAATTTCGAACTAAGTTGAGCTTTGGCAGAGATAATAAGCATTATAATAAAGTTTCGTAAAATCGGTCAATGTATGAGATATACAACTGAAATTTAGAGAAAATCCTTTCCTACCAATAGTAACTCTGTATGTCAAATATGGGTGGAATCGTGTCAACACTTTCCTGAGCCCTCATGTACTAAATATAAAGATTTTCGAATTTCTGGGTGACTCTATGCTGCATATATCGGCCAATATTTGAGCTATGTCAATGAAAATGGGAGAGCATGTTTTTCGCACAACAGTGTAAAAAGTATCCTAAAATCGATAAATTTAGGCGAAAACTTGACCTCGCCTCCATATAACTATTACAGGATTTTCGAACATTCGGCAGATTTTGCTCCATATGATTGTAATTGTATGTGAGGTATCTTAATGAAACCCAAGGAACATTTTTTTTGTGTGTTGCACGATAATAGTTAATAGATAGGGTCGATACAACTCCTACTTTCATATACTACTTATAACACTGGCCTACAAAAAAAAAAAAAAAAAATTTTGGTTTGGTGCAGCTCTGTGCGCATCAGTAGTCGGTATAGTAGGTAGGATGAACCACATTCCCGCTACTAGATGTCAGCTGCGAGCTCTAGGTTACCTACAATTCTCATTTTAATTTCTCCGTATACTATGTTTGCAAGCACTTGCCAGCCATCGCATCGCGCATCACTCATACGCCCTGGCATACACTAAGTAATGTAAGCTTATATGGTACTGTCCTGTATGAGGTCAGCCGTTTCAAATATTGCATTCTGGCAATTTATGTGCATAAACCAATTACACTGGCCTACAAAAATTTTTTTTTGGTTTAGTGCAGCTCTGTGCGCATCAGTAGTCGGTATAGTAGGTAGGATGAACCACATTACCACTACTAGATTTTTTTTTCTTTTTTCTTATGAACAAGAGCTGATATGGAAAATGTGACTTGTTTTCTTGTATCAACTCACAAAATACATCCAAAATCAGATATAAAATCTTAGGCACCAAAATGAGTGTAGGCCAGTGTAATGATTTTCGTTTCCCTGACAAATCTTATGCTGAGAGTTATATATACAATTTCTCAGATTCGGATACTCCGGTTGACGTTTTATATTTTACGGAATTTCTCTGGCGTTATTTCTTACAAGTTGGAAGAGTACAATCTGTTTGGTTGCACCCGAGCTTAGTCCTTTCTTACTTGTTAATACGCTTATTATCTTATTCTTAAAACGACAGAGGTTTTCTCTGGTTACAACAGTCCGGCAGAGGGTAATACATAAATTACATTCGGCGATTTTTACGATAAATGAAATTATTCAACAAAAAACTTTAATTAAAACCAAAGGTTGTTAGTCGCGAGCAAAGAAATCTTATTGGAATCGGAAGGATGTCAGCAACAATATACATATATAAAACGCGGTTAAAGCCATATTTCATTTCCCTACCTGAGTTTTTTCCGAGGTTTTGAATAAATGTTTATAAAGTCATTTAAAATATAAAATTATAAAACTTGTACTCTGTAGAAGCGAACAAATATAAAGTATGTGAACTAATTACTTTTTCTATATCCCACGTGGATGACAATAACAGCTGTTATTTAAAATGCTTGCCTAACTATTGTAGTTCAGTCACACAACCAACACATTTTAATGCCATATCACCGTTGCTCCAAAATTTCGTTTAAGTAGTTTTTGTGTGTTTGGTTACATTCCTAAGTCAAAAACACACGCGTATGCGCAGATAATTAGAAAACCTCACACAACCGCCGCCGCATACCATTACTGCATTACAATTGCAGTAAACAGCTAAATTTAGTGCTTCGCCGCAACGGTAATTTAATTGTCCACTCTAATTGTGCTGTTGCAGTGTGGAGTCATTTCATGAGTTTTTTATGTATTATATGTGCATGCGAGCGGGCCCTCGAAAAGTAACCGAGAGGATAATGTGTCTCTGTGAGGCCTACAAAGCAAGATAATCGCTGTTGTACGTACACAGTTGTCTGTGTGGAAGTGATTGTGCACCACATTAGCCTACTTGTTGTTGTCGTGCTACATTTTTGCTTTCATACGCGGTTTGGCGAAAGTAAATTGTTCGCGGTAGGCTTACAAGGCCATGTGCTGAATGACATAATTGTGAGTATTTATTTAGTACATGCGAGTATGTGGAGATGTTTATTCCTTTATGCTTTGCTTCCGTACGAAATTACCGGAATAAAACTACCCGAACAATGGTTTTGAAGTATTCCGCCTTATGACCAAAACTTACTAAATCCAATAACAATTGTTCAATACATACCGAATATGTGAACGCCAAAATCTATAGTTAACTTTTGACCGAAAATATCGGTCAATGTGTGAGATATACAATTGAAACTCAGACAAAATTTTTTCCTGGCAGTAGTAATTCTGTGTATCAAAAATGGGTTGAATCAGGTCAACACTTCACTGAGCCTCCATATACCTAATATAAAGATTTTCAATCTTCGGGATGACCTTATACCGCATATATCTGGAAGTATTTGAGTTACCTCTATGAAAATGATAGAGCGTGTTTTACTTACGACAGTGCTTCTTTGTACCTTATAACTATTCTCAAGATTGTTGGTTATACTGTGTGAGGTACTTCATTAACCCAGGGAACATTTTTTAGAATGTGGCATTATATTGGTATATAGTATTGTCAAAAATCTCGAAACTACCCAAACTCCCATATACCACATATAATGATTTTAATTTTTCTAACAAACCCTATGGCGAATGTGCTTGGATTCCGTTCCTCTGGTTGACGTTTTGCCTTAGATATTTACCGAGCTTTCATTCGTGTAAGTTGCTAAAGTATAAAATCTTCAGTTGTACCCGAAATTACCCCTTTTGAACTTGTCTCATTTTGGAACTTTAAAAATAATTTTTTTCTGTGGCGCCAATTTACGAACTAGCGTTATACCAAAACATAATCGATTAAATTTTACAAAAAATCATATGCTTGACATGGACTCCCAAGGAATAGTCTAACGTCGACAAATAACACGACCGTAGCTGACAATTGACTGGACCATTTCGTGAGATAACACATTAACCAAACTTGGTTTTCAATAAATCGACGGTGACACTCGGTATGTGGCTTGTGGCGTCGTCCTGTTGGTACCACCTATTCTTCAAGTCCATATCATCCAATTCGGGCCAAAAATATTCGGTTATCATTGAGCGGTAGCAATTCTCATTTACAGTAACGTGCCGGTTTTGATCCTCACGGAAGAATTCCATCCAATATCGCCGCTGACCCATAAACTGCAATTTACCATAATTTTTAGCGATGCAATGTTGACTTATGAAGTACGTATGAATGTACTTTCACAGGAATAAAGAATTTCATTGATATCCCAAACCGTGCATTTAAAAAAAATTTTGCAGGACTCTTATTGAAAAACTCGCTCTTAAAGTTGAGTCCACTGACTCCGAATTTCGGTATTAAATTTTGATAATTTCGACTCGTTGTTGAATAATGTATCTTTCCAAACTGTACTGAAGAGAAATGTCAAAAGAGCGGAAAACTTATGGTGTTGTTGTTGTTGTAGTTGTTTTAACGGATTATCTAATCCCCGTTAGGATGGTAAGGGTCCCTTGGGTTGTCATCGACGTCATTTAACGGGAGGCCCAAGAAAAGTTCTGTTTCAACGGTGTCGGACCAGAGGGAGGTGGGTGTTAGATGAGTAGGGTTCGTAGGGCATGCAAAGAGGTGGTCAGTGTCATGCGGATACTCTTTGCATGCAGGATATGGCGTCGTTTGCTGTCTCTACTCTTGTTCTTTTGTAGTGAGTGCTCTTTATTATTATTTGTTCAAAATAAAAATTCAGTTTCATCAAGGTAATAAGAGAGTTCTGGAGGAAAACATTTTCCATTCGTTCAGGAGTTATCAACTCAGTTGAATTCCTTAAAGTTTAAAACATTTTGTGTAAAATGTGACAATGACGAAGTGATAATTTTTAAGGGTTTGTAAATTTAATTCACTTCCTAAGAACTTTTTTCCAAACACTGTCATAATGAAAACAAAATATACCCCTGAACACGTACAGATCTGCGCGCTGATTTCCATGCTCTCCAGTGGACAATTTCGCGGCCTTGCTTTGGTGGCGAAAGATTTGGGTAATAAATGACGCTAGCTTAGCCAGTACTAGACACTAAGCTTTAGACAGCATTTGACCACGGTTTGCCCAAAAAGCTGCCATACACGGCGTATACGCAACCAATAAAGAATGTCATGCGGAATACCATGCCGTAATTTCATAAAATCGCTGGCGGTGTTTAGATTCATTTGGGAATTAGCAAATCTTAAATAACTAAATTTCATGCAGTCATGTGTGTTTGTGTAATCTTTAGTATCTGTGTATGTGTATCTGTAAGGTTTTCTCTTAAACCTACTTATACTGAAAAAGTTATAAAAAGTTATAGAAAATCAAGTGAATTTACCTATGAAAGAAGTTTTGTAAGCGTGTTCATGTTGTATTTGTAAATCATTTTAGTTGAGTGTATGTGTTGTACAGTTACAGCCACCCAAAAACACATGGCAGGTATATAGTTGTCCAAATAAATACACAAACGTACATACATATTTATTATTGTTTAGAAAAAACAGAAAAAATATATAAAGAAAAAATAAGGAAAAGCGTTAGAAAGTTACTTATAATAGTTGTGGTAATTGTTGTTATATGTTTTTCATTTTATGCACATTTTTTTATATCTGTTGACTATTTATTATTTGCATTCTGTGCATTCGTGCGCTGAACATTTTGCCGTGGTTCGTATATACTACACATTGTTTGTTGTTATTGTTGTGCCATGCAAATATGCCAGCAAATTGTGCGCCCCCCACCCATTCACTACATGCACACTGCCAACTAACCTAGCGATAGCATAGTACATAGCAGCATGCGCCTGCGGCTATGCTATTATTTGCCAAGTGGCGCGCAAATATTATTCTTTGCATTTTCAACTATTCTGCCTACATTTAGTTTTGCGCGTTTTTATACAAGTTCACTTCTGTTTTTATTTGCGCATTTTTCAAGTTTTCAATTTCATTTCCATTTAGATTTGTGTGTGGGAAATAGCAATTGCGTTCAGTGGTTATATGCAACGGAAATGATTGTTTGTCTGGTATGTGCGAGTGAGTGAGTGTGAAATAAACTATTTATTTTCATAAAGAACTGTGCGACTGTGTGACCAGAAAGTTAAATTAAACAGTTGTGCACAATAAAAAATATATTAGGTGCATTTCTAGCTAGTAATGTGTTAAGAATTAAGGAAAAATGAATTTCATGAGAAAAAGAACGCCTCTGATTTTTTGTTGAAGTAAATATCTTTAAAAATTTTAAACTTATAAACTTCAAAAACTTTGATTTTATGATATTGATTATTTTTTAAAAAAAGTAATTTATATTTCCTTTGCATAAGAATGGGTCATCCATTGGAAACTATAGGGGAATAGTAAAGTTGTCAGCAACACCTAAACCGTTTGAAGCAATTATAACAGACAAAATATCATTCTGAATTTCTCCACTAATTTCTTGTCCTCAGCATGGTTTTCGTAAGGTAAATTTTTAAGAGCTTTTAGAAGAATAAGCATACTGATGTTATATACACAAATATAAGTAAAGCTTTTGATAAAACTGAAAAAAAACTGGATGTTCTTGGTTTTAAATCAATATTTTTACATCTTCTTATCTGAGTAATATTGGGTAGTCGAAAAAGTCTTTTCGTATTTCTAATCAAACCTCAACTTATATTTTTGTGTATATAATGAACTTTAATGGACCAAATATGTATCATTTTGGTCGACCACTTTTTGCCATTTTTACGCCAGAGTCATTATCCGATTAGTCTAAAACTTTTCTTATTTCCCGGCGAAAAACTGCGACAACAGTAGTTTTCACAGGCTGCTCTTGATGCCAACTTTACTCAGTTAAGTGAGATCTGCGTTGACTGAAACAAATGATAGTCCGATGCTGCAAGATCAGGCCTCTATGGTGTAGGCATCAAAATTTCCCATTAATGGATTGTTTCATATTATGACTTTACAATAAATTCAAATATACTAATATTAAATGTTATTGTTTGTATTATAAATATATTGTTGTTGTATTTATAATATCTATTTCTCTTTTTATAGCATCCTCTTCAATTGAAACGCGGCAACAGCTGCAGGCGTAACGCCGACTTGTACTCTTCTGGTGGTACTCATCTTTTGATGGATTTCAGGTTGCGCTGCATTTCGGTTTTAATACCTTTTAGGGGACAATCATTATTTTGCATTCCGCTCTGCTAAGTGTTAATGGAATACTGTTTGTAGTTGTGGGTGGTGATTCTCATATTCATTTCATTGATGGTAAATGGGTGAGTCGACGGTTCCATATGGAAATATTTAACAAGATTTCGTTGCTCATACGTCGCGTACAACATTACTACTTTTCTGGTGGTAGCAGCCTTTTTATTTAAATAAATATCACCGATTGGTTTAACGTACTTAGAAGACTTTGCTATCTACCCACTCTAGTTCTGGTTTCAAATATGATTACCGAAGGTAACAAATATTCTGATAGAATTTAAAGTCTACCATAACAAATTTTAGATGCTATGAATAAGTGTCTGGAGCGAGAATGCTAAGAGCAATTATTATTATTTTTTGTTTCCTTTTCCGAACCAAGATAAATGCTATGGAAATAGATCATCGATGAATGTGGTTTGAGTGGCAATGTTCATGCTTTGTTAATGATTATCTCTAATAATTCAAAAAAAAAAAAGGCAGCTTCTTAAAGAGGTTTTAAAAATTTGGTAGAAACAGACGCTGAATCACTTACATACAATGTGAGATAAAAAAAATATTGGCTTGCCTTGTGTTTTCTAAAAAATATAGATGCTCGATAATAAAAATATTTCATATAGAAATATGTAACATCTTAAGGCTAAGATTAAAATGCAATTTAGAAGTTAACACAGCTTGTTTTATATATTCTGGATAATATGTATGTTGAAACTCAGGAGGCGACCTATTGTCCCCATATCACAAGTCACAAGACATACAGCGATACTGACATAGCAATCCAAATGAATTTATATAGAATTTGATCGAAAGTATGCCAAACCTTGTACAAAGTATTTTGTACAATAAAGGACTTTGAATTAATACTAGAAATTAGCTATTTAGCATATTTAGTTTTAATTTTATTCGGATTTGAACATGAACTGAAGGAATAAAAAGCTTTTTAAAATCTCTTTGCAACTTCCATACTAAAGCAGAGAAAAAGACACGAAGCAAAAATTTTTACTCTTCACTCCATGTCCTTATCGCAAGAGCTGGGGTTTCTAAAGCAGAAAGCACTTGCGTTCTCGTAGTTATTTGCATCATCAATTGCTGTTGATAAGCGCCACTTCTACTCTGAGCTTCGATTTTACAGTTCTTTGTTTCTTGGCAAGATTTTTCCAAAACGTCTAACTAGGCATTCAATTAGTACAGTTTTATCTTCTAAGTTTAGGTTGAATTTTGTTAACAGCTGACTCAAATTGAAACTTTTTAGAACTTCATGGGAAACCCGCGTTTTGGTTGTTGTAGGTTTATTATAATTTTTGTGGCTCACTTGAAATAATGTATAAATTTCAATCTTTTTAGCTCTCCCGCAGTTCTCCCCCGAGGATTCGCCCCTGGGTGAAATCATCGGTTGGTTCTTCTTTCGGATGGTGACATCGTTACTTTCAGTAGAGAGACCGATGATAACCAATTTTTATGGCGCTAATTGACAGAAGTTGATCTTGCGAGAAAAGTTTAGATATTCGTTTATATTAAGAATTTGTGACATTGAAAGGCCTCCAAGAAGTTGTTATTTCACATTACTTCATTTATTTAGTTTATATGAAGCAATTGGTCTTTAAAATTTTTCAAAATTTAGAAGTCAATAACGAACGTGCTGTTCATGAAATACGACTTGATTTAGTGGAAAAAGTGCTCGAAAGTTAGGTTCATCGAATTCTTTCCTACAAAAGAAGTCGTGGAGGCCATTTGAATGAAGTTATATTCAGAAGTTTACTGCATTGATTGTACTTCACGTTAAATAAAAAGTGTTTGAATGTCCTTAACTAATTGTTTTTTGTGTTTTTTAAATAAATCTATCACTCTTCTAATAAACCTCTGTATATAAATGCCTCTAGTTACTACTCCAAACAATTTAATGTAATATATCCATCGATTTTGGTAACAAAACAATACCACTAGTTGAGTGATGCTCTCAAATTAGTCTATGCAGAAATTTTTGAATACATTATGTCTTATTATACTATCAGTATATACATAATATATTATTAATAATGAAATAATGGTCCGAAAATTTTACAATTCTAAACCAAAAAAATATTTTTCAGAACTCAACAAAAATATTTTGGAAGCAATGAACAAGTAATGGTAGAATGAACCAATGGAGAAATGAAGTATATATACTGAAATGGACGCGAAAATTAAGAAATACACTCAATGAAAAAGCTATTGCATGCCAAAAAACAATCCAACAACAACGGGTGAAAACAAAAGTAACAAAAACTTCACGAAACTAAATTGAGATTGAAAGAAAGCAAACACCTGACGAAACAAACTGTGCGAACAACAATAACAGTAACAGTAACAACAACAACAACAACAACAATGTTGTATGACACAATGATGACGCTATCTGTGCAAAATGCAATGCAGTGATGTATAAAACAACAATAACAACAAACGAATGAGCGAGTATATTTGATGTTGAGTGAAGGAAATAAAACAAACGAACGAACGAACCAACCAACAAACAAACATAACAACAACAATTAAATGAAGAACAAAGTAAATTTACGAGAAGTAGTAATAAAGAAAAAGCGACCTGAAGAATTAGGTAAACAACAACAAAGCATATTAAATGTCGATTAAATTTGGTTTGTTCCGTATTTACCATTTTCTTCTTAAATTGGCGGTTAAACTGTCAGTCAGGCTCGAAAAAATAGATATGTTAAGGGGTACATGGGTTAACGAGTTTTAAAAAATTGATTTTTTTGTTGTCTTATTAAATTCTAAAACACCTTTAGAATATTTTGCCAAATTTTTAAGTTGATCAGTGTAATAGTTTCGGAGTTACAGTCCTGAGAACTTATGCGCTCGAAGCTGGCTAGGCTGAGTGCGCTGTCTTTAAAACCATTTTTCTCGAAACTGCGTGTTTGAAGTCAGTTTGCAAAATTTCTCGAGAAATGCTCAACCGATCTTAATGAAATTTTACACAGGCCTTCGAGATAAAATTCTTAAAGGCTTGGGCGAAGAATTTTTTTTCAATTACAACTAATTGAAAAAAATTACACAGCTCTTTGAGATATAATTTTTTTTAATTTGGACGAAGGAAAATTTAATTTTAATTTTTTTGTAAAAATTGCTGCCAAAAGTCCAATTTTAAGTTGTTTCTTTTCCTTCGTCCAAGTTCTAAGTTAAGGTTTAAACACATATTTTTTCACTTTAGATGATCCAAGGGCCGAGTTTAAAATATTTGTTTACAAAAATTTCATCGTTAATAGTATATGTTTGTAACAATAAAAAATTCTAAAAATATTTAATTTGTTATAAGAGATTTTTTTTTTTTTTTAAAGACTGTTTGTTACCCAAGGAAACCCATGTAACCCCTTAAGAGCGAGAGAGATTGAGAGAAAACGGCCATACAACTGATGGTCAGCCTGTTGGTTAAACAAAAATAAAAGCAGAACTCAAACCAACTCAAAGTCCATCAACTGATTGCATCTCCCTTTGCTGAGATGAATGGCCATAACACTGACAACTCGTACGACCGCTTGCCTGACAGTTTGACCAACAACTAGTGCTGTTTTCTTTTCTTTGTTTACTACTTTCATATTTTCCACTACTTCGACCTCTTCACGTTGGATCAGCTCACCTGCAAGTTGCTGAGTAGCGCCTGAAAGTATGGCATTGTCAGCAGAACGTTGGCACGACTACCGCCATTGGTGGCGCTTGTGGATTTTGGCGCGCCACCGCCATCCTCGCCGACCTGTTGTACTAATTGCGACTGCTAAGCGATGATACGGAGTTCAAAGGTATACGTCGAAAGTGATGAGCGCCGAAATAGAGCGGGATAGATACATAGGAAGAAGAACAATATAGGTATGTATTTGGTGTGAGTGAAAATTTATGAAAAATACATTTGGTAGAGTCTTTTGTATTTTTAAACAATTGAAAATGAAACGAAGATTGTAATTATTTAAGTTGAAAATAAGAAATATTTTCATTGTAAAAGTTAAAAGTGCCATAAAAAATAGCAAGCAATTGAATAAGATTAAAAAACCACATAATTCAACGAAAAACAACCCGAAAGTCACAAAGGAGAAATCAGAAACAAAATCGAATGGAACAAACAAATTGCGTTTTGTGACAACCAAAGCGACAATAAAAAGAATGAAAACCAAAATAGAATAACATTTACAATTTCATATTTGAACGCTGACAACATTATATTCGTTTACGTGTAATGCTTGTTGTCATTGCAATCAGGATTGCACAAGACCTCGCATGCGCTCGTCGCTCACATGAAAAGAATGCGCGCTCACTAGCTGGCATGCTGCGCTGATAAGTGGATTGACGAAATCTGATTACAAAAGCAATTCAGCAATCCAGCATTCAGCCATGTGAGCACTTCAACTCAAAAAAAAAAAAAATAACAAAAACTATGCAACAGTTCTACACAGTTTCGCAGTTTCGGTGCAAGTGTTCTTTGTAGCAAGGCAATCGTGACGTAGAATGTAGCAAACGAAGAGGAAAACTAACAAATTACGTAAAGTTGATAAACATTGTTGTCCATAATAGCAATCCGTAAATCCAATATACTCTTACAAGCAACTGCCAGGCGTGTGCAATCGTCCAACGGCTAGATACTAGTATTTCTTCCGACAAATCTCAATATAGCGGACCCGGCACATAAAATCAACGACGGTTCAAGAACTCCACACAAGTTCATCTCAGTAATTTTGCTGTATTGCCACAAACACGCCCTCTGCAATAAAACTGCACTGCACAGTTGCTTGTTCAGCTCGGAATGACTTACATATATTCGTGCGTTTTTTAATTCTAAACTGAAGTTATTTGCTTTTGCGCTTTCAATTTTGGCATGTCCACACTTATATACGTAGTATGTGTAAATAAGAAATATGTAAGAAATACTCAGTAATGTTTGGTGACTCACCTCATTCTCCATGATGCTGCCGTCCACATTTTGTGCCTGATCATTTTTGGAACGTCGATTGCTTTCTCGTGCTCCTTGCTGTTTGCGACGGGTGTTTTGGGAGCTGGAAGCAGAGAAGATATGAAAATATGATTATGCAATCCGGAAACTAATAAATAAACTTGGAAGAGTAAGAATAAGACATTCAATTAAATATTAAGAGGGAAGAAGGTAAAGTTCACACACCAAATGAATTCTATTCTATTTCATCTCTCTGTAAGAACATGGTAGCTCATAGAAATGAAGCTATACAAAATGTGATCTGAAATTTGTCTAGCCTCAGGGTATTGATAAATTCCAAAATATTGCTAGGTGCTAGTGAGGTGGTGTGATCTCTATTTGGAAACCTGAATCCAAGAGCCTTTATCCTGCGTTTGTGGACTGCTTTGCTGTCAATTAGTAATCATTCTGTCGCAGAACCGGCAATTTGCACAAGAAGCTAGGCCCATGTTCTATAAGTTCCTCTTTAGCTTACAGTGACCCGAGCAGAATGCGTCAAGGTGCCTGAGTTTGTCCCTGCTGAGGTTGATTGCATATCCAAATCTGCTGAGGTTGTAACCCGCTTGACTTGACTTCACATGGCTCATGCCTTGGAGTTGTTGCCAATCCCTCTCTCTGCCTATTCCTTTTTCTTTGCGGAAGAGCTTCATGGTATGCAGACCCACCGCAATGAAGAGTTCAGATAATACCATGCTAGTGGATGCTGCGGAGGGAACGAGCTCATCAGACAGTTCATTCTCGCCTATACGTTTGTGACGGGGCACCCAAATCATGTGCACTTTGTTACGTTCTGCTAGACTGCAGCCGTTCTCTATACTCCCGCACCAGTAGCGATTTGATCTCGTAGGCACAAATTGCTTTAAGAATCGCTTGACTGTCTTCAAGCGTTGTTGTACGTTGGACGTTTAACTACTACACTACACTAACTTATGGCAAAGACTTCTGCTTGAAAAATGCTCGAAAAACTTCCCATAGGTATAGAGTCGTGTCATTCCTGCACCAATTTCCTACGTCGTTTGCAACCTTAGGATTTACCTGCTAAACGATTGCACTTCATTAGTGCTTTAGTCCCTTTGACAATGATCGGGTCGTCAGGCAGCGTCCACCGCAGAGTGGAATCCAGCATGAGACCAAGATATTTGACCATAATAGTCATCTCTACCTGTCTGCTACCAAGGGTTGGGTTCCTGAGGCCGGGCGGGAACTAAGTCCCGTAAACGGGATAATAGTCGTCTAAGAAGGGTCGATGTTCAGCTCAACCCCACTGCACCATCGTTTAGCCAGGTTTAAACCCCTTTGTATTAAGTCGCAGAGAGTGTCCTCGAATTTGCCTTTAGTTATAATAACAATCCTTGAAACCGGATTCTATTATCAGTTAGCAAAACTAATAGGCCTTGTAGTGCCGAGACGATTTATGATATCTCCAACTGTGGTTTCAGGTATTCTGGTGCGCAGTACTGCCTCTATGCGCATTCCTTTCTTCCAGTGGTCTGGCCACGACCTATGTTAGTGTATAATTAAGTTTTTCTGATTTAATTGCAATTGAGTGTTTTGCTAAATCTTTTAAACGAGAAGCTTCCAATTTCCCGATTTTATAAATTCAATCAAGTTTTACTTTTCTTAAAGTAACATTATTTCCATAAAAATTGTTCGAGATTATGAGAATGTTACTACCTTTAAAGTTTTTCAACAGTTATTTCACTTTCATTCTTTTACCGCATTTTCCTTCATTTGTTTATCTTAAATCCCCATTGTGTACTCCAAATGTACCCAACATATTCAACTTTACGACACGTGCAGGATTCTGAGTAAGGATAAATTGAAGGAAGCATCTGTGCTGATGGCTGAACAATGTCCAGTGCAAGTAAAATGTATCAGTGGATACATAAATCTCTGTTCGAAATGGATGACAACGAATGATGCGAAGCCAAGTGACTTGGTGGCTGGCTGCAGCGTAAAAGGTGACAAAAAGTGACAAAGCGGATAAAAGTATTGAGAATATATCTGATTCTAAATCGACATCTTCAGTACTTTGCATAGGGATTGAGAGCAAAAGTAATAACTTAAGACAGCAAAAAAGGATCACGAAGACAGGGCACATATAGCACGATGTCTCTGTATAGATGTAACTATGTGGCTATTGTCACAAATACAAATGTAAAAGCACATGAAATCCTACAAGTGTAAATTTATTGTGTTTTCTTGCTGCTGCTCGAAAGGGTTTGCCATAGAAAGGATATGTGACGAGCGCACTTGTGTGCTTTTGTTAAAAGCAAAAGCTTCGCACCCATACGACTGAATACAAAAGTAGAGACTAAGTATGTTCCTGAATGCCTGTATGCTTGTGTGTATTTGATGTTTGCCATTTTAGAGGCCACAAAGCACAAAGTGCAGCTGTTTCCCTCTCAACAAGAGGGAGCAAAGTTCAATTTTGTGTGAAGCATATTACCACCTGTTAAATACATACGGGCTTGTCAAACAAAAATACATAGATATTTGTTCATATTTGCTTTCTGCTACCTCTTTGAAAATAACTGTTTGTGCACGTTCAAAATTGTGAGCAAATGTGATTTTGTAAAAAGGATTTGGTTGACACAGATGTGCACAACTCGTTCAACTGAACAACAGGTATTAATTTTCGGTCAGCAGCAACAAGTATTTGCACAACATCAACAGTTGCTCAACAAATGTATATATTGCATGAATATTGTTTAGATAGTGTGTAGCAGATGTTCAAGAACTCGTTTATATAAATATATAAAAAAATTAACACAAGATATTTTGTAGAATAATATCCATAACAAAAACCAAAACTACAAGTGACCGCAAAATGTTAACAATCAAGTATCCTCTGGGTAGCCAAAGAACATCCGTTTGAAGGCGAGCGAAGGGAGAAGGTGAACCATCTTTCGTTGGGTTTGAGACCCCCGTCCTCTCCAAGCATGCTAAGGATACGATTTAAGAGCATGCACCTGGAATGCCCGGACCACTAATTAGGAAGTTGCCGCTGCCCAGCAAGTTGATGACCTCATAAGTGTAAAGGCTGACATCACCGCCGTCCAAGAAGGGCGATGGGCGAGACAAGGGCTGAGACGAGTAATCTTTGTGGTATTTAATAAAGTGGCCATATTTGGTGGTATTTAAAGGAGCACAAATTCGGTATGGGATTCGTGGTGGCAGAGAGACTCCGTCCCCGAGTTCACTTCGGTTGATGAACGTCTAGCCACAATTCGCATCAAAGCGAAGTTCTTCAACATATCGCAGATTTGCGTACACGGCCCGACGGAAGAGAAGGACGATGTGATCAAAGATGTCTTGTATGAGCGCTTGGAGCGCACCTATGAAGCCAAAATCGTGCTTGGCGACTTTAACGCCAGGGTGGGAAAGGAAGGTATGTTTGGCACAGCGGTCGGTAAATTCAGCCTCCATGATGACACAGCCCTACATGGGTTGCGGCTTATCGACTTCGCCGGGGCTCGAAATATGGTTATCTGTAGTACTATATTCCAGCATAGAAAAATTCATCAAGCTACCTGGCTGTCTCCGGATCGTAAAGTCACCAACCAGATCGATCATGTTGTGATAGACGGAAGATTCGTTTTGAACCACTATCTTATTGCAGCTAAGATTAGCGCGCTGTTGTAAACTTGGCTATAACCGCGTAAGCGGTGTGTATGCTACTGAAGAGGTGGATCTGGTTTACAGTGCGATATATATACCATAAAGTTCAGCGATCTTTCATTCTTATAAAATCCAATTTTACATAGTAAAAAAACGAGAGCTGAGTATATTTCAAAACGAGAAACCCCAAATAAGTATATTAGAAAGAAACTTAACTTTCTAGTAAAACTTAAGGAAATACGACTAACCAATGGATACGTACTTAAACAAATTGAAGAAGACTCATGCTTAAATGTTTACTGATGAAAACTGAAGTCGAAAGGAGCATAGGGCCAAACACTATAAGTTTTTATAATCACTCAAAAATATATTTCTGATGTGATCTAAGTTCTGAAAATGCTAAACCATAGACACAATGACATCGAGAGATTAAGAACTACTAAGGATCTTCTAATTTTTAACTGAAGACTTCGAATTATTGCTAATATTAACAAAAAACAAGAAAAAACGTTAACTTCGGTTGCACCGAAGTTAATACCCTTCACAGGTGCATTTCTGTTAGTAACTATGTGTCCAGTTTGTATGGCAGCTATATGTTATAGTTAACCGATCTGAACAATTTCTTCGGAGATTAAATTGTTGCTTTAGAAAATAATATATACCAAATTTTGTGAATATATCTTGTCAAATGTGAAAGTTTTCCATACCAGAACTTGATTCCGATCGCTCAGTTTGTATGGTAGCTATATGCTATAGTTAACCGATCTGAACAATTTCTTCGGAGATTACATTGTTGCCTTAGGAAATAATATACACCAAATTTCGTGAATATATCTTGTCAAATGTGAAAGTTTTCCATACAAGAACTTGATTCCGATCGTTCAGGTTGTATGGCAGCTATATGCTATAGTTAACCGATCTGAACAATTTCTTCGGAGATTAAATTGTTGCTTTAGAAAATAATATATACCAAAATTCGTGAATATATCTTGTCAAATGTGAAAGTTTTCCATACAAGAACTTGATTCCGATCGCTCAGTTTGTATGGTAGCTATGTGCTATAGTTAACCCATCTGAACAATTTCTTCGGAGATTACATTGTTGCCATAGAAAATAATATAAACCAAATTTGGTGAAGATACATTGTTAAATGCGAAAGTTTTCCATATGAGAACTTGATTCCGATCGTTCAGTTTGTATGGCAGCTATATGTTATAGTGGTCCGATATCGGCCGTTCCGACAAATGAGCAACTTCTTGAAGAGAAAATGACGTTTGCAAAATTTCAAAAGGATATCTTAAAAACTGAGGGACTAGTTCGTATATATACAGACAGACGGACAGACGGACAGACAGACGGACATGGCTAAATCGACTCAGCTTAACATACTGGACTAGTTCGTATATATACAGACAGACGGACAGACGGACAGACAGACGGACATGGCTAAATCGACTCCTCAACATACTGATCATTTATATATATACTTTATAGGGTCTCCGACGCTTGCTTCTGGGTGTTACAAACATCGTGACAGACTTAATATACCCTGTTCAGGGTATAAAAAGGTTCAAAAGCAAACGAAGTTTGCCTTAATGCTTTACCAGTACATATTCATATATTATAAATGCATGGATGATTATTTTCATTTCGGTCTAACAGAGCTCGGCGAATATATTAAGACTATCCAGTTCTTACCTATTCGTATTTTCTCCAGCTGTGGTCATATCGGCCGACGTTAAAGCTTCCGTGCCTTCACGTTCATGAACTAGACGTTCTGCAAGAAAAAAGAAGAATAAATGTATATTTATAATATACAAATCCTAGTTGTACTTTAACGTCAATTAAAAATACAAATAAATCTTCTTATGGACTTCTGCCCCACCTGATTCCTGCAGTTTCAGTTCTTCTGGTTGTTGTCCGGGTTTCGCCTTTACATCAATAGTGATCTCAGCAGAGCTATGCCCCGCATGACAGGAGTATACGCCAGCATCACGGAACGTTATGTCCAAAATGCGCAAAGCACCTTTCTTAGACACTTTGAACTTACGCGAACGTGCCAAGGGTTTGTGATCCTTACTCCACTTTATCTTAGTACGATTATAGCGTTTCACGGGACATTTTATTTTCACTTGTGTGCCAAAAAAAACCACACCGGCACCACCCACTTTCAACGTGATCTTCGCCTTTTTGGGATCGTGTTGTATATGCGTTGTATTGCTGACTTGTATGACGGGTTTGGGATCCTCCACGGGACATGGTTTCACATTACAAGGTTTTTTATCTGGCGGTTTGGCGCTCGGACACATCGATTCGGGGCGCTCAATTTTATGTTCCTGCGCCATAATCTGCTTACACTCCACTTTACGCTCCTTGATGCCATAACCGCAAGTGTGTGAACATTTTGACCATTCACCTACCTCCCAACGTACCGGACAGTCGAGCACATTGCAGTACTGGCGATCGGCTGGCGGTGGTTGTGGACACATGCTATTCGGCACAACCATGGTATTCTCGCCACCGCGCGTCACCTCGTGTATACACTGCACTTCGCGTGTTTTAATGCCAATGCCGCATGATTTCGAGCAGGGCGTGTAGTCAGAGTAATTCCAGCGCGGTGGACAAGGTCGGTCGTTGCAAGTACGCACTCGTGCTTCAGGTTTCGTTTCGGGCGTACACAGGAATGGTGATACTACGCGTCCATTATCTTCGCGCACACAATTTATTATCAACTCTTCAACGCCACCCAAACAGCTGGCACTGCACGAGGTGTAGCCTTGCTCTCGCCATACATATGTTTTGCCTGGTTCGGAGACGCCCACCTTAATAGAGTCGCGTAGATATTGATCATCGTAAGCATGTGAGGGCAGCATACACGGCTCCTGGACACAGCGCTCTACTTCATCGTGTGGTTTGACGCCTTCGCATAGCGAATCGTTGACGGTTGCGATGGTGCGCGAGTATTCGAGAAAGATTTTGCAACGATAAACTCGTCGGCGTACACCCTCACCACAGGTAACGCTGCACGGTGACCATTCGCTGTCTTTGACGAAGCTGAAATGGAAGTGAAGAATTTGATTTTTGAATCAAACCGATTTGAAAACTTTTACTTTTCTTTTGATCTACAAAATAATAAGTGAAAGAGCAATGGAATGCGACTATATTTAAAAAAGAAGATATACGATATTGATGAGTCAACAGATATCTAAGACATATGGTGCAACGTAAGTATATTTCTCTTGGGAGTAAAATTATTTGCTGACATCCAGTATGAGATATTAATATGATACCGGATTAATAGAGATTCAATACAGTTTCAAAGGGGGTGGCGATGTTTTCCGGTCGAAAAACTAGCTTTATTACTTTTCCATCAGTTTAGGGAACGAAATCCACAAAAATTTCAACAATTAGCGATTCAGAGTTTCCACAAATTCAAGAAATTTTTAAAGAAGTAAGAGGAGTTCACAATTTTTTAAGAAAACCTCCTAACCCACTTTCCATAGAACAGGAGAAACTCATCCGAAATGTCGAAAGGGCTTTCAAAGTCAGTTGAAGCATCATGCTAGGTTAGGTTAGGTTAGATAGCTGATCAAAGATCGCACGTGAACTAATATATGTAGGCCTTTGTGAGGCCATAGAAAATAAGAACACCTGTGTTCGAACTTATTAGTTAGCAGAACACGTAGTTAGGGAAATGGTCTGCTAAAAGCTCCAAAATTCGGGAAAGTCTAGCAAAATTTCGGAAAGTCTAGCCATACCGTGGGTAAAGATATCATTAGATCTATGGCGATCGATCCTTGGTCAAAAGCTTTTTGCGACAGCGCATGTACCAAGGGTAGCCCAACACTGGCCAAGCTTTCACGAAGCCCAGCTATCTAGTAGGAGAACACAAGAGAATACGGAAGCACCAACCCGCTTTAGTTCTACCGATAGAGGTTCTAGAGTGCTTGTTAGCTCATCAATAGTTTACTGCGACTCCGCTGTGGCATGGTATCCATACCAGTCTTATCATTAAGAAACACGATGCTATAGATAGCGAGGTTAGTTACTATTGTACCAGCCCTGAACGCAATGCTAATGAGTTCATGGCTACTATAGCCGCTCAGCTATCTCAGTGAATGGTCGCTTCTCTGAAAGAGGCTGCACTCTGGGACAGTAATGACTGCAACCTCGGTCTGGAAGATACCGCAATCTTCAGGAAGTCGGAAACTGGAGTTGATAACGAGCTTCTGTCAGTATAGATCAATAGCTTTGAAAGTTGCTATCAGATTCAGAGAGTCTTGGTTCCTAAAATAACACGTGTCTGAACATACTCGGAAATCTTCACTTACTTTGACGTCATACCGGATCACTTGGATAATGAAATCGCCAAACCGAACACTGGCGGCACCTCTGTACCCATATGCCGCGAGAAAGTTGTGGAATGGAAGAAGCCGTTGGAGCAGAGGTGCAGGGAGCTTCTTTAAGGAAGGGTCAAAGCTTGGGAAGAGTTGACGGAGGGGTGTACTGTCAGGGAACATGCTAAGTTTTATAAATTTTTTCGAAGATACAAGTATAAGCTACAAGTTGTTAGAGACCTGTTAGAATAACGAATGGACTTACTGGTGATTTCGTATTTTAAACAAAAATTACCAACTGTAAGTTTGCGGGATCGCATTAGCAATCCCCACTTAAAAAACCATAAAATAAATTTTTTCCTTCGATATGAATTTAGTATTCTAGTATTTCTAGACATTGTCTAGTCCTGAATATAGCAAGTTATATGGCTTAAGTTGTTCACCACTGAATTTTATCAATTCCACAAAATACTTTTCATCAATTAACCAATTTAACTGGCTCATAATGTATTTAACTGCAAAGTCTGCAGAAAATAAGTGTAGCAAAACCAATTATCAAGTAGTCCCAACAAAAAAAAAACCCACTTTCTAGTTCATCATTCTTCTAAAATGACAAGCAGACCCCGCTTCGTTGAAAGCGTCAGTTAAGTTGAATATAAGTGATGCGCACTCACTTGATATTTTTATTGTGATGGTATAGTTGTAACAACTGGATTTATAATATTGCGTTTGCAAAATACAATGAGTTGGGCTAATAATTTATTTTCTCTGAAAAAAAATGCTAAAAAGCAAAACATATTTCTCCCATAAAATGCTTCTATTTGGTGCTGACATCACATGTATACATAGCAATAGTAACTTTTTTGATGGCGACACTGAGACGCGCCACAAAGTCTGTTTGCTGTCAGCAGCAAATAAACTGGCAAATATCCTTGAAATAATAAAAATGCGAAACAATAACAACAACAGCAATAGTAGAACAGTTTATTATCGGGTTGGAATTGGCCTACTCCAACTGCCGCATATGCAAGATCTCAAGCAGTTAAGGCGACTGGTTGGTGATTGCAAAGCCGATTAAGCACAGTGATTAAGGATGAGTAAACTGACAGATAAAATTGTTAAGCAGTAGAAAGAGCTTTCAGTAAAAAAAATATAATATAATTAGAAATTGCGGATAAAGGTGCCAGAAGTTTTTTTTTTAAACTTTTTGTTATAAAAAATTTGAAATGATATTTAATTGGTAGAAGTTAGCTTAAAGCGGACCTTCTTTGATCGATTTAAAATAAATTTTCGGAAGAAAAATGATTTTTATTAAATAAGTCTACAACACCTCTAGAATATTGTCCCAAATTTTCAAGTTGATCCGGGTAATACTTATCTCCCAAAGCCTGCGCGCTCGAAGTCAGCTATATAGTCCCTTAAAACGTTAAATGGGGTTTTCTCGAAACTGTAATAACCGATCTTCATCAAATTTTACACAGATCTTTGAGATACAACCCTTGAAGACTTGGACGAAGGAGTTTTTTTTTCGATTACAACTATTTGAAAAAAGTGGCACGAAATTTTCACTGAAATTTTAAATTTTTTTCAAAAATGTCTGCCAAAAATTCAATTTTCAGTTTTTTTCTTTCATCCAAAGTTTAAATTAAAGTTTTAATCAAAACATGTATTTTTCATCTTAGAAGATCCTATAAAGAGGCACATCTTTTTTCCGAGGGGTCACCGGAATTTGCGTCGCAATGGCCGAGTTTAAAAAATTGTTTTTCCAAAAATTTCAAAATTTCTTTTTTAGTAATAATGATTGTTTGTATAAATAATAAATTCAAAAAAAAAAAAATGTATTTAATTTTTTAAATGAAAAAAAAGTTTTAAGGAAAAAGCTGGTTTTTTTTACCTGAGGAAATCCATTTAACGCTTTAAAGAGTCAAGCAATTTCTATAAAATTTCTAATATGTAGTTAAAAAAATCTAAATTTTCTAAGATTACGGAATCAAATTTCACTTTACGAAGACTTCAAATTTCTATTGAAATTATGTATGTACCATATTGTTAAGTTAGTTTCACAGTGCAAAAGGGCTCCACAACTAAAAGACGACCTATATTTTTGCTATGCGCCCGTAGATATGCCTCGCTGGCGTAGGCTATGCGGATTGTGAGGCTGTGCAGCAGGCAAGAGAAAAAGCGCAATGCCGTAGAAGAAAGTGCTACACAAACACTAAACCAAGTCGCACCAAACGAAGAAGGAAAATAACAACAAAAAGAAAAAAGGTTACTTCTGGCATACAATTGCTAAAATATAGTAAAACCCAAAGAGTGTGAGGTTGGCGCCAAACTTTCGCACACAAAGGGACCAGCCAGCCGCCAGAAAAAAGGGCAAATAGCCTTCGAAATGGCCAATAAATACTTACAAATAAAAAATTGCTTGTTTTTGTCTACTAACAACAGCTGCAGGGGCTAGGTATTACAAATAAATGTAATCAATATTATTACAATTCAAAGTGTAAGTGGAAATTAGTGGTGCTTGGGCAGCCGTAACGGCAACGAAAGAACTTGTGGTTTGTTGGTTGGGATCAGTATGGTTTCATGACTTTTCCCTTGGCGGTAGCTGACAAACAAATAATGAAATAATGAATTGGTTGCGGGTGACAAAATCCATTGCACAAAGTTTATGACAATAACAGCAACAAATAGTGTAATAAATTTTGTTTACAAAAAATTTGGCTTTGTTTTGTCTTTGTTTGTCCTTTTTGTGCTACCCCTTCTGCTGGTTATACGAGTGAGGCTTTTACAAAAATATATTCTCAAGTTACAAAGAAGAAAGCATTAGGACACAGGCGGTGAATTGAGAAAACTCTAACAAAAATAAGACGGTTAATGGGTTTCATATGTCATTTTCATTTGTCAATTAAGTCAATTTGATTTGTTATTATTTTCACTTTTCTCTTCTACTGAATTCATATAATTACTAGGTCAGTGTGGGGACGTGCAACTTTCGTACCACGTGCAACTTTCGTACCATAGAAAATAATGATAAATTCAACAGCAAAGAAAATTATATTTCTTGTCCCACTTATTTTGTCCGATTGACCGCACCAAATGCCCCATTCGTTGTGGCATAATGACGCTTATCGGCAGCAATTGATCTGATATGATTGAGAGCAAACAGGAATAGTGAGCACCAGCGCTTCGTAAATCATTGTAATAATAGCATAATCATTTGTGCTCCCAAAACACACCTCTGCATCATTAAATAAATGTTTGACTTTGGGAATAAGCGCTTAAGATCATTAATGGCGCCACATTTCATGTGCTTAGTCATTTTATTCGCTCGTTCCACACTGACCCACTCACGCTTCGGGACCTTTGAGCAAAAAAAGAAAGTAATGATAAATAAAACAGCAAAGAAAATTATATTTCTTGTCCCACTTATTTCGTCCGATTGACCGCACCAAATGCCACATTCGTTGCGGCATAATGACGCTTATCGGCAGCACTTGATCTAATATAATTGAGAGCAAACAAGAATAGTGAGCACCAGCGCTTGGTAAATCATTGCAATAACAGCACAATAATTTGTGCTCCCAAAACACACCTCTGCATCATTAAATAAATGTTTGACTTTGGGAATAAGCGCTTAAGATCATTAGTGGCGCCACATTTCATGTGCCTAGTCATTTTATTCGCTCGTTCCACACTGACCCACTCACGCTTCGGGACCTTTGAGCAAATAAGCAGTCATTTAATGTTTACCACCGCAATTCACTATTCTGTTTACCACACTGTCATCTAGCAAATGCGATAACTCTCGCCGTCATCAACGAGAGTGGCTCTCATGCTCAATGTTTCCGCCAGAATTGATTGCTTTGTCTGTGGTGCTTGGGATGTTGCACAAAACTACCTATAATTTCTGTTATTACTTCCCGAATTTTCGCTTATGTTGAAAGTGCAATGCAAATGTTTCACCGGTTGTTCATAGAAATGAGTGTGTTCTGAGTGGGAGGCACGAAATTCCGTAACAGTCGTTAAAACAAAGAGAAATAAAATTGTTGTGGGACTGAAAAGTGGACTAAGTGAAAAACTTAAACTCTATAGTAACGGGTGATTTTTTTGAGGTTAGGATTTTCATGCAGTAGTATTTGACAGATCACGTGGGATGTCAGACATGGTGTCAAAGAGAAAGATGCTCAGTATGCTTTGACATTTCATCATGAATAGACTTACTAACGAGCAACGCTTGCAAATCATTGAATTTTATTACCAAAATCAGTGTTCGGTTCGAAATGTGTTTCGCGTCCGTGTCCGATGAGCGATGAGGCTCATTTCTGGTTGAATGGCTACGTAAATAAGCAAAATTGCCGCATTTGGGGTGAAGAGCAACCAGAAGCCGTTCAAGAACTGCCCATGCATCCCGAAAAATGCACTGTTTGGTGTGGTTTGTACGCTGGTGGAATCATTGGACCGTATTTTTCAAAGATGCTGTTGGACGCAACGTTACGGTGAATGGCGATCGCTATCGTTCGATGCTAACAAACTTTTTGTTGCCAAAAATGGAAGAACTGAACTTGGTTGACATGTGGTTTCAACAAGATGGCGCTACATGCCACACAGCTCGCGATTCTATGGCCATTTTGAGGGAAAACTTCGGACAACAATTCATCTCAAGAAATGGACCCGTAAGTTGGCCACCAAGATCATGCGATTTAACGCCTTTAGACTATTTTTTGTGGGGCTACGTCAAGTCTAAAGTCTACAGAAATAAGCCAGCAACTATTCCAGCTTTGGAAGACAACATTTCCGAAGAAATTCGGGCTATTCCGGCCGAAATGCTCGAAAAAGTTGCCCAAAATTGGACTTTCCGAATGGACCACCTAAGACGCAGCCGCGGTCAACATTTAAATGAAATTATCTTCAAAAAGTAAATGTCATGAACCAATCTAACGTTTCAAATAAAGAACCGATGAGATTTTGCAAATTTTATGCGTTTTTTTTTTTTAAAAAAGTTATCAAGCTCTTAAAAAATCACCCGTTAGTTGAGAAATACTGTAAAAAGAAAAAAACTATTCGTTTATAGTCGATAGAGTTGAGTGCCGTAAAATAGTAATGACATCCAGGTGTCTAATATTTCAATTTATATTTTGCGAGGTTCTTTTTTAGCACTTTGTATTCAGATATTATCATAGACAAATCTTCAGGGTTCATTCCTTTTTTTTATTGAAACGTAATAAATTTATGGTTTTTCATTTCATTCAAATTGGAATTGGTGGCAAATGTGAATTAACAAGCAATATTTTTCTCATTTTATAAACTCTATTAGGAAGCTGTTTTACAAATTAAACTTTGTTTTAAAACTAAATATTATAATGTTTATTATTTTTTTTTAAAGGTTATGAAACGTTGTTCTTTTTATTTTGCGCTGGCTATTTCTAGTATCTCCTAGTTGTCGGGCTTCAGCGTTTACATGATTTTGTAACCTTGTGGCATGTTTCGTCGCATGCCGTTCATTTTTCTGTGAAGATCACGAGGTGGATCTGAACTACGTATTACGGAACACTTATAATTTTTCGCAGAACTTTATTTTAGAAACTTGTATAGCGGTGCAGCACATCCTCATATTTGAATTCTGTATGTCCAAATAGGTTTCAACGTTGGATTTTAGACCAATATTTGATGTTGTTAAGGGTAATTTCTTACCGATTAACCAGTTTATTTTGTTGCATGTTTTTATGGCAAATGTAAAAGAACTGCCTTCTTAACTTCTAATCTGCTTGTTATTCGATGAACTTGATCGATTGTGGAATGCTGAGATCTAAGTCCAAGCTAATGAATTATTATTAGGCTGCTTTCATTATATCTTATCTTATGTTCGGTGAGATAGACAATTTGACGAGACTTCATGTGAGCTTTTGCCACGTTTTTGTAACATAATGATTTCAGATACCTCCCATGACAATGCGAAATTTAAGCAAGCTAATGCTTTCAGCGTTAGATTTTTTAGTACATCAGCTGTCATCAAGTCGAAGCCGGGAGCCTTTTTTAGTTTAAATCTAGTTTTTATTGATATTTTTCACTTCTTCATTTGTTGCTGATTGGATTTCACCCTACATAATTGCTATGCCTTCAGCTGCAGTAAAGTAGCGTGGAACATAGAAAGACGAAACGTTTTAGTTAGTTTCTCTGAAAATACTTCTTCGTCGCTTTTGGTTCAAGTTGCGTTTGGTTATTCGGTTATTCAAGGTCCGTTTCTGATTCAGCTAATCCTTGTTCGAGCTGAAACCAGTATTGAAAGTAGTAGTTTTTTTTTCAAGTTGACACGACGTTCGATGCATAATCGATTTTTGCAATTCTCTTCTAGCAACAAAGATCTCATGATACCTGGAAGCAGGTACTAGTTCACTCGAGACTTAATCTAGACTAAAGCACAACTCCTAACGACTCCTCCGCAGGTAATATTAAACTTCTGAAGTAGTTATTTGTATAAAAATGAGACTGATAGAAATCTTAAAGGCGCTAGCAGACATTTTAATGCATGTGAATGGTAAAAAATTCTCGGTTAGAAAGTCAACAAAAAGAAGCACAATAATATGGGTGATATAATAGCCTAAGATATACCAAAGAAATTATATGCATATGTATATACTATACATACACGCATTACATACAATTATACATGGATCTAAATAAATATCCAAGTATACGGAAGAAAGTTAATTTTCTGTTAAAGTAAGTATAAGAAATAGCCTCACGCATATAAATAAGTGCATTTAAAAAACTCAAACACACATACTCGTATATAGAATTCTTCTTACCTGCTTTTACTGTCTGCTTCATAGAATTTATTTCTATAGCAGAGAAAACTGAAGAATGTCAACTAACGCACAAGTGATTAAACGATTAAATGTCTGCGCGTCTGTGGCGATGAAATGAAGTGGAAGTAGAAGACCGTAGATATGTCTATGAATGCGTAACACGGCCACTTCTGGTGAGTCAAGTAGACTCTAATACCGATTATGTAACAGAGTAAAGCTAGATTACAACGGTATGGTGCGGAATGTTGCACTGAACGGAGTTAAGCATGCGTTTTACCTACGAACGTTTTGTAAACAAGAAAATCTTGTCAGCAGACAGTAGAGACAGGCGAAGCTGACATTGGGGTGGAGAAAATGCTAGGAGGTGATTAGCAAAAATAAAACCCTAGGTGACAGCTATGTAATCCAGTATAAGTACGTCAACTTTGAGGTAATGCACATATACATGTTTATAATGAAGCAGACGAGGTTGTCTAATTTGCAGTAACAAAAAGCTTAGACTGAAGTGAGGTTTTATTACTGTCGGCAGCACACGTGTCAGAATTGGAAGACGAGCTTAACATTTTTTATTAGTTCAGTTAAAGGATTCAGAAAGATAAGGGAACTTAAGGAGCGTTATTGCAGTCATTTCAGTCATTTATTAAGCGAATATTGAAGTAAGGTTGAATATAAGCTAGTTACAGACCAAACAAACTCCCGGTTGGTACTTGAATGAGAAAAGGAAGAATTTAAACATTTTTCTCAGCTCAAGACCAAGACCAAGATCAAGACCCAGACCAAGACCAAGACCAACACCAAGACCAAGACCAAGACCAAGACCAAGACCAAGACCAAGACCAAGACCAAGATTAAGACCAAGACCAAGACCAAGACCAAGACCAAGACCAAGACCAATACCAAGACCAAGACCAAGACCAAGACCAAAACCAATACCAAGACCAAGACCAAGACCAAGACCAAGACTAAGACCAAGTCCAAGGCCAAGACCAACACCAAGATCAAGACCAAGACTAAGACCAAAACCAAGACAAAGACCAAAACCAAGATCAAGACTTAGACCAAAACCAAGACCAAGACGAAGACGAAGACCAAGACCAAGGGCAAGACCAAGACCAAACCCGAGACCGAGACCAAGACCAAGACCAATACCAAGACCACAACCAAGACCAAGACTAAGATCTCGACTAAGATTACCATAAGAAAAATTTGCACCAATAATAATAGCTAAAGAGGATAATAGAAAGCCTTCGAGATGTTATCCCCACTTCAGTATGAACTGTGACATGTTTTTATGAATTCATTAGGATTATATAGCGACTATTTAAGAAATTCTTTCACTCACCTTGGATCACCAGCAGGCACCTCTGACTCTGTATCCGCATTACTGCGATAATCATAAGCGCCACCGCCACCAGTAAGCCGTTCGGCACGTGGCTGCTGGGGTTCTTCATGATGCAGATGACTGACCGAGCGATGTGCATACTGTGGTGCAGACTCATCATGATATGTCACCAAGCCGGCATCGCCATTGCGAACATCACTAGGTTCATCCGCGCCCTCCTCAACATCATCTACATCCGCCGAGTCGTCGTCATCCTCTTCATCGTCCTCATCGACATCCGCATCATCCGACTAAAATGAAAGTTGATTATTTTTTATAGAAAAAGTGCCTGTTTGCTGGAGTTTTTTACACTGCATACATACATATATCATGTTCCCTATTTAAATGCTTATTTCCGGTTTTAATTACTTAATGCATTTCCTGATGTTTTATTTAATTTTTTAATATGTGAACTACTCACCGATGCGAGAGGTCCGCTGCTGCCGAGTATAATCGTACCGCCGCCGTTGTCACATGAGATCCCTGTTGAGCATTGCTGCACCGATGCGGGCTTCGTAAGTGGGTCGCATTTAGCGCTGTGCCTGCCATCGGCTGATTTGCATTCAACTCCACGCATCTGTAAGCCCTGCCCACAAGTTACCGAGCACTGTGTGTGTGGGACCAAAGGCAAAAACACACATACAAACATTTATGGGTATGTCAGCCGCAGGGCATTTTGGAATAGTTGAGTTGCGGAGTTGCATGGTTGAAGCATATTCATATACCATACGGACAGGGGTTGTTGTTTTTTTGGTTGGACCATCCCAAGTGAGATAAAAGGAAATGACAAGAAACGACAAGGAATTATGAATTATTTAAACGTGTTTGGAATTAAAATTTGCATAAAAAATATAATTGGTGCAGTGTGTATATAATTACGGCTGGAAAAGTGAAAAAGTCAAAGCTTTATGCAAATTCGTTAAAAGAACAACAAAAATGAAGGTGACAGTAAAGAGAAAAAGTGCCCAGAGGTAGACGGTTACTAAATTTGGGTAACAATTTATTTCGCAAAGGATGATAAACTGAAAGTATTTACGAGGGCGGAACGATATGTGCTTAGGCTACAACAGAAAAGCAAAACGGTTTGGAAACAATTGCAGTTTTAATCCTCATAGTCTTCTTTCGATCTTTTCATCCTATTAATGCTTTAACTTCTTTAACCTGTTTAACCTGATTATGATTTCTGGAGGTCGTTAAAGTAGGTATCCGCGATTGACCCAAATTTCTCGCTTGGCTAGTCACGTTTAGATACAAAAAGAAGTTGTACCTGGTCAATTCGACCAACGTGGCCAAGGCGACGACGGAGTGTAATCCGGTCCGTTCTCATGACAGAATAGTACTTTTTTCGCAAGTTGAGACCATATTCTTCTGTAATTCGGGGCTAAAGTAGCTACAAATTGCGACGTACTTACATTAGACCGCTTTATCCATAATTGCGCTGTAAATAACCAACCCCCTTCCGACGGATGGAACAGCATAGAACTCATCTCTCGTTATAGTGCCGCCATCAGGTGATTGGACTGAGTACTTATTGAACCCCCCTCGTAACCATAAGGGTCTTACTGGCTTATTTTAAACTATTTACATATGCTACTTATGTAAATAAAATGGGTGCGGCGAGCACCACTATAAATGCTAAAAAGGCATATAAAGAAGATGCTCATATTTTTGTGTGTTATTAAGATCCTTAAATACTTTATACATTTAATACATATGGTATTAACATATATGTGTACATAAATGTTCAGTAATGCTGCTTAAACATATGCAAAGCTCGGAACCTTCATAATCACAAACTCTGAGGAAAATTGTTTCTAACCGCAGTCCCATTTGTATAAAAAATTAAACAAACACAAAGGGTTGCCATAGCGCCAGAAAAAAATTTAAAATATTCATATTCAAATACGTGAAATGATTTTTTTAGATAACATAAAATACATTTCGCGGGGTTTTAACAAACAATTTAGAAATAATATACTCCCCAAAATAATTCTCTATGTAGATATTCGGTTGATGGGAGGATTGGGCGTTTACGAGGTATGACAATTAAATAATGAGACTGATTCCATAAAAACCGTATATTTGAAAATTATTCTACAACTCTACCATCCCCTTCAAAGTAGTCCCCTTGGGCAGCTATACAGCGATTCCATGCTTCGTAACATTTCTGGAACGCTTCGACTGCGATGTCCGCGAGTACCCTCGTCACGGCCGCCTGGATGTCCGTTATCGACTCAAAATGGGTTTCTCTGACCACCGATTTTGTTTTAGGAAACAAAAAAAGTCACAGGGTGAGATGTCGGGCGAATAAGGCGGCTGTTACAACACGGCGATCCCTTTAGAGGCCAAATACTGGGACACGCTGAGGGCAGTGTGGCACGGCGCGTTGTCGTGATGAAGGATACAGTTACGAGCGATGTCTGAGCGCACCCTGTTGACTCGTTTTCGCAATCTTTCGAGTACTTGGCAATAGTAGACTTGATTCACAGTTTTCTCCGGTGGAACGAATTCTTTGCGGACGATTCCACGGCTATCAAAAAAGGCAATAATCATCGTTTTCACCTTCGACTTGCTCATGCGAGCTTATTTCGGGCGTGGGGCGCGAGGAGACAGCCATTGTGATCCTGAGTACGACTAAGAGCACTATCACCATACACTCTTACAATTTTAGCGTACGTTTCCGAAGCTGTTCTGTTTCCGAAGCTGACGCGTTGCTCTTGATTTCGTTTTTCCATTTTCGTGACGAGCACTACAAACACACTTCCACTCAACTTGACGCAGCAGGCGAACTGAACAAGCTGGAACGATTGTACATATATCAATGGAGAGGGGAGGGATGCCGGCAAAAGAGAAAGGGAATTTCAAGGTCACAAGTTTACCACAAGCGCGGCAATAAAATCAGTCTCATTACTTAATTGTCGTACCTCATATATGCCTTTAATTTCTGAATGTTTTAATATTGCTTGTCTTACAATCCAATTTAATGTCATTTTGCCTAATATGAAAACGGATTACTTATCAATGTGTCTTCCTGTAGAGCTATAGCCATTCAGTTCATATACCTCCTAGTTCACCACATCGTACCCAGCGGTTAATGAAGTAATTTCTGAGCTGTTCAATGACTAATTATTCGAGAAAGACACTAGGGTTTCAAAAAAGTTTGGGTACTTTGATGTAAGCTTGGAAGGGAAGTTTTCTTGGAAAGCAAATATTAATACCTAATCTAAGCCATATTTTACAAGTGTGTTGGAAATTTTCCATTAAGATAAATTCTCATATAGCGACCCATTAAATTTCCATTCAGCAATCGTGACTCATGGTAATAATGTATTTGGAACTCATGTAGAACATTTTCTCCTATGTATATACAATTCCGGAGACAATGATAGCACATTTAAGGGAAAAACCAAACCATATCAATGCGAGTCTAACCAAACATCTGGCAAAATATGATTCATAGTACACTTTTTTAATGACAATTAATTTGAATTACGTTTCAAATCCATAACTGATGGCAACCCTTTGCAGCAGCAATCCTAAAGCCTTCTCGACCGCACGCAAAATAGTTATATTATATTCATAAGCTAAACCTTGTTATATATGCAAATATTTAGTTTTTTACTGCTATGTCCACAAATAGATGATCAAGCAAAGGGATGTCAAAAATGATGTGCCATTACGTAGGTTGTCTTTTATATTTCGCGATTAGGCAACAACAGTGTTGGTATCTAGCAACTCATAACCTTATCGCAAAGCTTGACATTTTTGCTGTTGTAAATATTCAGGCCTTTTTGATATTCAACCGCTACTTGTGTTGCTCACAGTAACTTCAAATATGCATCTCGGCCAAACGTGAACATTTCTCAGCGATTATTTTTCACAACTTTTCACGTACCCCAACAACAGTGTATCGATGAGTTTAATTCAGTTTTTGGCGATGAAGCTTCATCAAAGGCCAGTGTTTATCGATGGTATGGTGAATTCAATGGCGGCCATAGATAATTCCAAGATGGATTTCGGTAATTAAATATTGCCGGATAGTTATGTGACCTTTTGTGAGATAGAGGCCACTATAGGCATTAGTATGATTAGCATACATTCAATATAGCAGGAACACTTTTCACGGATCTCAGAGATCTCGTCCATCGATCAAATATAGACACGTGTCAGGATAAATGTTAAAAAACCGACAGCTGTGCTTCGGAACACATCATCAATTAACTGTATGGGTCTTTCAAGATCAGCCGAATCCAACAAAAATTGTCGCACAGGAAGTACTTTAAACAAATAGTTGTCAGTATGGAAAAACTGGACATGTAGCAACCATACTACTGGAACAACTGTATTTTTCAGCACTCAAACTTTCAATTTGATAGGTCATCCACCGTTTATTCTTGGGACCGCATGACTTTTTTTGATTTCCGTACGAAGAAGATAAACTAATTTGTCTACGCTCTTTTCTTCACCTGAAATTCTTAAAAAATTGGTTCAAACGCATGAGACAGTGTTTATAGATCTTAATGGAGAATATTTTAAAAAATAATAAAACGATTTTTGATGATAAAAATTTTTTTTTGTTCTCTAATCTCGAAATATGACAGGCACCCCACGTAGAAACATATGACAGTTTGCTGATTGCGGCTACATGTACGCCATAGAAAGTGAACCGCCTGGACGTATGTACTCATCTAGTGTCTTATACTGTTACACAAGTATGTGCACGTGTTGATAAAAATATTTTGAAGCACAACAAGTCATAAGCGAGTGCTCATGCCGGATTTACAAACTTTCAATGAAGTTGATTATGCGTTCGCGTGCGTCAACCCAGGAGTTTTATGCGCAATAACCCTTTCAAGCAGTTAACTTTAGTTCATCTCAACAAATGTGCACTACTTAGGCGTAGACGCACAAGTGTAGTAAAATAGAAAGGCTTAGTGAAATTGTTGGAGTGGGTTGGAACTACTTACAATATGTGTTTATATAGGTAGATGGATTAAGAGAATATGAGACGAGACTGTGTTTCCACAAGTGCGTCCTGTAGACTGGTAGGTTAGCGTAGGCAGACAGCGCAAAGGCTTTGCTTTTTAGAAGCTCTTCAGAGTCAGTCAGTGAGTCAACTTCATCAATTTGTAGTTAAATGATGTCGATGTTGTTGTTGCTTTTCGTGACTTTTCAGTTGTATCTCAGCTTGAGTGCAATTACGATATAAGATACTGGCAAATATTTAACATAAACACTTTCAGCCTGCCCTCAGGATATCTGTGGAATGAGATGGGCTGCTTGTTTGCCGAGTGCAAGTGAACATTGTGAAGGAGGTGTAATGACAGGCAAGATGTTTCAGAGTGTAATGGGTGGTTAGACTATAGTCTTAATATATTTTCATACAAAATATTGCATTTTCTGCACTGCAGTCGTCAGCATGTGAACCTAATATCACTTATTATTATTGCTTCATGGGGATATACAAAGTTTATTTAACTTTGAGATCTTATAATTAAAGCTTACTAAGACTTTATTCATCTTTATGAATTTAATTGCATACATTACTTATTTGAACTCATTCAAGAAGAGCAAAATTTATAATTTTACCTTGATTTACATGTCTTGAGAAACAATTAGGAGAATTTCGCTTTTCCTCTAAGCCGTTTTTCAAACTTTGGAAATTAATTTTATATGCATAACCCAACTAGTTAGGAGCTTTTACAATTGAATACTTTAATTGTCGCTTACATTTTCACCAGTATAATTTTTTCAAGAAGTATGAACCGATGATTCCACCGGCCCACAAACCACACCAAACCGTTATTCCTTCTAGATAAAATGGCTTCCCTTGAATCTCATCAGGTTCTCTTTCATCCAAAATGCAGAAATTTCCCTTGTTTAGGTACTCATTGAGTCAGAAATGAGTCTCATCGCTTGTCTGAAAATAATTTGGTATTAGAAGACATCGCCGCAGTCGGAAAATTGACGGACATTGCGGCTAAGGCCAAAGAGGTAACCAGATGGATGCATGACGATAAAAAAATATTGCCCAGTTGTCACACTTGAGATGAAAAATGCTTTAAGTTCTGTATCCTAATGATAATTAGTAGCGATTTGTCTATCAGACTGCTGCTGTACGATACCGCAGTGCTCCCTATTGGGTCCACTATACGACGAGATCCTACGCTTACCGCTGCCAAAAGATACCCAAATCATTGGCTACGCGGACGCCATTGCTGTGACGATCGTTGCGAAAGAACCTTTTCAAATTCGAAACGTCTGCAATTCGACCACAACAAAAATTAAGGATTATCTCACGGAAACTAAGCTAAGAAGGAAACGGTGTTTATCATGAGCGGGTAGAAACGATTACCTGAATTATCCCATAATTGCCCACAACATTACAACGCAAAATACCCTAACCTACCTTGGAGTTATAATTGATACGAGACTGAATTTCAAAGCGCATGTTGAAAAAGCCTGTGAAAAAGCAGCTAAAATGACAGTGGGCCTGTCAAGAATAATGGCTGAGATTGGTGAAGCTAGCCAAAGTAGCAGTCAGTCAACACTGATGTACGCGGTTCCTATATGGGGAAAAGCACTGCGCCAAAAAAAAAAAAAAAAAACATATGACAATAAGGAAATGGCAGTGTCCAGGCTATGCATCATTGGAGTTGCCTGTGCTCTTAGAACGGTCTCCCATCAAGCGATCCGACCTGCATCATATGTGGTCTTATGCCGCCGTATTTAATGGCCTCAGAATTAAGTAGAGCCTCTTAGAAAATTTAAAAATATGAATGGAGGAGTTTAAGACCAGTAGAATAATCCTGCAGGGAGTTTGTGAAGAGGCGTTCTTGCTCAGCTTGATCCTAACGGCAGTCCCGCAGGCCCAAATACAAGTTAAAGCAGCTCGGAAAGTCTAGTAAAGTTAGATAATGATAATTGAGCGTGATCCCGAAAGAGATGTATCTTTAGCGGGCATTATGAGTAATCGTGTATGCTGCCTTTCTACGAGTACAGCGGCATCATCTTTTGAAAGTTCCCCTGCGCGATCTGTCAAAAACAAGCTATTGAATAAAGTACATTTACTTGGATCACCCATTAGATTTGAATACAAGTGTTCCATAAATTTCAGAAATATGAAAATTTACTTTGAATAAGCGAAAACTTTTACACCCTGCGAGAGGGTTTCGTTTGCAAGTGCGGTGTTACTGCCCATGAATACACTCTGAAAACCTATAGCTGATAGTTTTAAGAAGACATTTCCTTTCTTTTTCTTTGTCACTGAGAAGAAACTGAGGACTGCTTGCTTCCATTGCGACAAAACTATTGAAAACAAACGCTTATTTAATGCTAGGCGTTTTTCTATCGTTACCATATATGACTTCATAGAAATTCCAGACTTAAATATTTTAGTAAAATCGAGTGTAATTTTCATATGACGCCTTCTGATCAACTCTTAGTCTACTTTATCCCCATAATTTAGATAAAGCTTCATGATTCATGGTCACTTATTATACTATACCCTCTTACAGTACGATCTCTCAATACCATAAATAATAAAGTGTTACCCCCCAAAAAAATATATTAAAAATATATGTACCAAAAATATATAGAGTTTAGCCCTTCTGGCTTAATCAAAAATTACAGCCGTGGGAGTCTGTTAAATAATTTTACGCAGAATAACAACACAAGCGGAAATGACGTGCAAATGAAAGGTTCACACTTATTAAAGGGCAAAGAGTCGCAAATGAAAATTTTACAACATAAAAGAAAAGTTGGTTGCTCAAAAATGTGAAAACTGGCAAACTTCAAAAATCACCCAAAACAACCCCAAAAAACTGAAAAAGCAAAAAGTTTTAACAACACAAGCTTTAATGCTTTCAACTCTACCATGAAAGCGTACACACGCCACATTTTATAATACTGAGCATACTCACTCCAGTCCATTCTTCCACCTCCCACGTTGGGCACTTCTC
The DNA here is from genome assembly GCA_037783105.1 of Bactrocera zonata. Taxonomy (NCBI): domain Eukaryota; kingdom Metazoa; phylum Arthropoda; class Insecta; order Diptera; family Tephritidae; genus Bactrocera; species Bactrocera zonata. The sequence goes on along the minus strand of JBAWJQ010001869.1, from coordinate 406,693 downwards.
TATCATGCACGGTTCCTGTGTGGCTGGCTTTGGCGCTCGACACGTCACATCCAGTACCTGTAATGATGTAATGGACACGATGAAAGAATAATACAAAAACAAAGTACAAAGAAGTAAAAGTGTAAATTATAAAAGAGAACCGCCGATGGTGGGTGAAAGCTTCGTGAAATTAGCCAAGTTACCGCAGAACAACAAAAGCAAAATACCAACACACTCCAGAAAAGAAAGGGGAGGGATAAACGTTTAGTAGCAATTATGAATACAATGGCGTACGTGCTGCTTGACACGCTTCCACCTGCGCAAAGAGCTGGAAGCACTTTTTGATGGGCTTCAAAGCGACCGAAAAGGAAAGTTCCAAAACAAAAAAGTGAGTTGAATGAATGAAGAAAAGCGCGAAGCTGGGTATGAATAATATTAAAACTTTCTTGTTACACGTTTTTGCTTTCTCTTCGTAATTTTTATTTTTGTTCAGTCGCTTTCTTGCTGCTCTCCAGCAAACTGTTGTTATTTTATTACTCAATTTGCGCTTACCGTTGTCTTGATGCCATTATTCTCCTCCGCACACACCACCATGCGCTCGCGGTAGCCAGGTCCACAGAGGCGACTGCATGGACTCCAGTCATCAGTGATCCACCTGAAGCGAAATGAAAACGAAATTAAAGCAAATAGTTTATTACTTTTTATAAAGGTACTTCCTATGGTAGGTAGTATGGTAGGTAGGTTGGTAGGTAGGTTGGTAGGTAGAAGGTAAACATGACGTTAAAGTACAAGCTCAATTCGTAATTAGGACAGTTTAAAAAATATCTAAACTCAGATTTTAATTAACAACGCTTTTCTGGGCGTTTAACCATCTAAGCTCAGTTTAGTGGCTGGAGTTCCAATATTTTCGGTACTGGATCCTAACGACACGGAGAAAATGTTCTCCACAGACAAAAATCTACATGCCTGGTTTAGTATGGATATTCTAACAAGATGTTATAGCCATTTTGTATTACAAATATTCAATAAAATAAGAAGAATGTGTTGAAAATTTGTTTTTTAGTTTTAGAAAGTATATTATTTTGGAGCGATATCTATCGTTGAGCCGGCTATTAGTTCGAGTTGTTCTGATGTTGCTGTTGCCGCTCTCGAAAACAATTTTTTTTATTCAGTTTGTATGCAAACGAGCCACGAAACTGCGAAGAAAAACAAGTCAGCTCATAAAACTTTAGCTAAAGTTGTGATGTTGTTGGTGAGTGTGCGGGTTGAGGCGCTAGCAGTTTCAATGGCTGTTGGTGGTGACGCGTTAACACTAAATTAAGTGAACATACAAAAAGTCCATTTAACGCATAGTCACAATGTGGCCAAGGACAGAATGTGTGAGAAGTAATAAGATTGCAAAAAATAATTTAAAAATGGAACGAAAACAATGGCAGTAAGTCAGAAGGAATGTCCAGCACTAAAAATGTAAATATTTTGAGCTAACGCTATTGGAGGTCAAAGTTTACATGCAACGTTTTTGTTTTGAGAAATTAGTAGTGACCTAATTTGATGGGCGGAAAATTTATATTAAATGGTAAAGATCTAATTAAATTTTAGGAGAATAAAATGTAAATTAATCCTTCGTAGTTACCAAGTTGTAGCTAGACATCTATATCATCTAGATACTATAAAAGAAATTATATAATGTTATTACAAAACCTATAAATCACCCCAAAAAACTCGGTTAATGCATATTTAGTATGGTTGCCTTTTATATTTTGTGATTTAGCAACCCTAGAGATACTCAAAACCTTTTGATATACTATATACCATTTTTTACAGTAACTTAAAATATTCTTCTCGACCAAAAAATGGAATTAAAACGCGAACATTTTCGCTCGATTATTTTTGTACAACTTTCGACAAAGATTAATTCATCAAAAGTGCATCGATGAATATCATTAAAATTTGGACGTTGAGACTCCATCAACGACTAGTGTTTATCTATGATATGTTGGCTTCAATCGAGGTTGTAGATCACTGCAAGACGAATCGTGTGAAGGTCCTCCAGAATCAGTTATTCTTCCGGAAGCTATTGATGCTGTGCGCAAAGTAATATTGCCGTCATGTGATCTATCTTGAGAGAGACTGCTATAGGCAGTAGTTGGACCAGCACAGATATTAATAGCATGAACATTTGACTGTGTGAATCATACTAAAAGGGCTCCTGTCGATAAGTCAAGAGAAGTGTTAAAAAATTGCTTTGAAACGCGTCTACGAAGTCATGACAGATGATCTGAAAGTATGCGCCCGAAAGTAAAGATCAGTTGACTGAATGGGTGTTTCATGATAAGCCGCATTCAACAAAGGTTTTTCGCGTATGAAGCACGTCAATTACGCAAAAAATGGATTACTCTTCATCACGACAACGCGATTGAAACAACTGCCTTTTTTAGCCCTCAAAACATCGAAATGATGAGTCATCCACCGTTAGTCCTGACTTCTTTTTATTACCGTTCGTAAAAAGTAAGTGAATACGTTAAGGTCTGGTAACTTGAGTTCAAAAAATCGACATTTTTTTTTTTGCTTAATTTCAAAGTACAATGTCTTCAAATTCATTTTTTTTTATAATTTCAATATGTAAATAAAAACACTCTAAAAATTCAAGATAATTAATTTTTATTTTCCTATAAAAAACCACCTTCCAAGAAGTCATGAAAATAGGCATAAGTTACCAGACTACTACCTTAAGGTCTTTTGACCCTGAATAGGCGATTGATGTTTTTAAAAGGTATGTTTTGGAGGTGCCTCAATGAGAGTAGCAAAAGGTCTTCGAGGTCAGGCGCATGCAAAAGTGTATAGATCTTAATGGAGAATATTTTGGGAAGCAATAAAGAGCATTTGTTTGTTTTGTGTCCCGAAATACTGTATAAAGGCAACCACCGTATCAACACTTCAGTACATAATTGTATTTATTCTTATATAATTATTACTGCAATTAATTTGTTGGCTTGTTTTAGATGCTCCAATTTTCAATATTAAAGAATTTAATTTTCTTCAGGCACTGTAAACTTTACCGAACGATCTTTAAAACTAGGTTTTTCTTTTTTAAAGAATATCAAATGGTTAAACTTGTAAAGATTATACACAAAAGGTAAGACAAAGAAGGCTAGCACACAAGCGAAAGGATAAACGAGCCGACAGAAATAGAAGATAAAAGCTAATGTAGCCAATGGCAATTAAATGTCACAAACTTACCTTGGTGGGCAGGTGTGCGTGTTGCAGAGCAGCACTGACGGTTCTGGCCGTTGGGGACCGCACATGGAGTCCTCGACTTCTACGCCAGTGACACGATTTCGACACAACGGTTGGGACATCTTATAGCCTGCGGACGAAACAGATAAGACAGAGAGAGTGAATGAAATACAAAGAAAATAACAGATAGTCAACGGAAAACGAATAAAACGAAAAATAAAATACAAGAAACTTGTGAAATGTAAACTGGAAGGAAACATCATTTCAGTCATTGAAAGCATAAAATCGATAATAGATACGAAAACACGCTTAAATGATAAACTAAGTGAAAGTGACGCTGATGGAAAACAGTAGAAGGAGGGCTTAGCGGTGTTACTGTCTACGTACAGTAGACTTAAAAACTCAAGCGCGGAGAGTGCCACCGGCGACACCGAGGGATGTAAAGTCAAGAGTTTAAGTGGCTGTGTGGCAATGGCCACGTGTGGAAGAAAAGTAAAATAAGAATGGGAACGTGTGTGTCACAAAATTTTGAAGCAGGCTAACTTTCACCATGAAAAAAAAGAAGTGCTGTTATGCGTTTCCCGCAGAGCAGAAGCTCATTGTAAACAACGTGAAAGTGCTGCTATGTGACGATGGTTGCACTATATTTCAATATATGCTAGGTAGGTATATACTTGAATGCTCCAGACTTGTCAAGTGCACGCTGCTAGTAACCTACAGACTGTGTGTCATTAGCGGAACAGCACGCGTCTGCCAGCGGCACTATTGAATTATTGAGTACTACCGCCCACAATAGAATAGAATTGGAAATAAATTTCAGATTTCCACGCATTTATACTTTGATTAACAATTATGTGATTCAAATTGCAGTCAATAAGCGAGTTTCAATAATTTTCCTTTTTCTACGCAAATAAGTTCACTTAAGCAGGCGTAGGGTGAAAAACAGAGCAATATTTTAGATAGCTATATCTCGAAAGGCTTAAGAAAAGATTCAAATATGAAGACAATGACTGATATACGCAGCTAGGTTTCTTGAAAACGTGAAAAATCTCTCAAATGTGTACCGCAGCTTTCGAAGTTCAGTCGATTTTGCTCAATGAGTCTATAAATTATACACTTAGATGTATGCATGTAAAGATAGTCCAATTAGTGCCAATAAACATCAAATACAGTTAAATCTAAAACATTATTGGTATTTACTTCCTAAAATGTAATCCAGCTTAATTGACCTTGAGACTCCTTAATGAACATTAAGAAGCTTCAAGTAGAAAAATCGAATCCAGTCAGCGTACGTAGTTTCTAAAGCAAACACAAATTATAGCAGCAATAACAAAAATAAATATTTTCAAATGGCTGCAGGCAATAATCAGACTATCACTGGCGTTTTATGCTTCAACGCATATCCAAGGCATTGGTTAGAGCTTGTAAAAACGAAACAGAGATGTAAAAGAGCTTAAAGCCAAATAGCTGCTAGCTTGCAGAGAAGAAGGGAATGCGGTTGACAGTCTCGAGGGAAACAAATAAATTTCCTATATTATTAGCGTGATTTCAGCGCTATCATTATTGGCTTACGGTAGGCAGAAAGGTGGAATTGTTATTGATGGCGTCTAGGGAAACTGAGCAAGCGTAAAGGGAATTGACAATTTGCGTAAAGATTGGAAGGAAAGGTATACTGTATAAAAAGTAAGTGGGCAAACGACGAATCGATTGATGTTGATTGTCAAGTAGTTGTAAGGATATATATATGTATAAATGGTGATCCAAGTAGAGACACTTTTTCAATAGCCTTTTTTGACAAATCACGCGTGGGTCGTCTCAAGTTGTCATGTTATTTTTGCTCAGTATTGTTTGGAATTTTATCATGGAAAGTTTTACGCCTGAACAACTTTTGCAAATCGTTGAATTTTATAACGAAAATTTAAGTTCTGTAAATAATACGTTTCGTGTGCTTCGCTTAACTTGTGGTCAACATGACCAGGTAGTAATGAGCGTACTATACGCAACACCATCAGCCATCCTAAGACCCAGCATTCATTATTGGATTATTATCGACCGAATAAACCACGTCCAGCCCTCAGTGAAGAAAATATAGCAACCGTAGCTGAGAGTGTACTCGAAGATGGTGGACAGTCGATTCGGCGCCGATAGCAGCAGCTCGGACTGATGTATGAAACGACTTGGCGGATTTTACGTCGAGATCTTAAATTTAAAGCATACAAAATACAGCTTATGCAAGAACTAAAGTCGCACGACCTTCTCAACGCCATCGCTTAGTTCTATGGGCTCTTGAAAAGTTTCAGGAAGTTCCGACGTTTTCGAGTCAAATTTTGTACAGCGATGGAGCCTATTTCTGGGTGTGCAGGTAATTTACAGTTTTTCGCCAGTCGATTGGCCACCGACATCATTTTATATTACGCCGTTAGACTTTTTCCTTTGTCCTGTGCCAATTACTCGCCGAAGTGCTCAAACGAGCCATCGAAAATTGGACTCATTGGATGGACAACCTGAGACTGTATCCATGGGGAACATTTCAAAGAGATAATATTCAAAAAATGAATGCCAAAGAATATTATTTCGAATTATAATAAACATTGCCCATTAAATTTGAAGTTTCTGTTTTTTTCTTTAAAAAGGCAGGAACATTGAAATGGATCACCTTTTTAAAACACATACTTATAAAAATATGAAATATGTTGTACTTTTATAAATATACCTTCATGAGGACCGCTAAAAGAAAACTATTTTATATGTATGAAATTATGTACTTGTCTATGCGAAAACCTCTTCAACCAAATTTCACATAGTTCAAAAAGTGGTGTCACGTGAAGAATGTTGCGAGAAGCAATCAAGAAATATAACAAGCGCCTTTTTTTATATAAAAACATTCATTAATTGCTACTACATCCTTAGCTACTTCAACTTTCAGTTAAATTTTTGTTTACAAGTATTTCTGTCCTTCGGATTCCTGCGCTCATTGCGTGCCGCTTAATAGCTCTTTAGCACTCGGCCTTTCTTCCCTTAATCACCACCATTTGACTTTGCATTCTTGGAAACATTTAATAGTCGTGCGTAAGTCTCTTTAAGCCTCTTGTGGAGAAATTTATTTGACCATTGTGGGTACTTGTGTCCAAGCACACGTGGCTTATAAATGGCGTGTAACAATCAGTTCGGTAAAAGAAATGATTGATTTGCTTTATGATGAAATCAATTACAGACGACTTACAATCGATTAAGAGTTGTTGTTACAATTACAGTTGGAAACAATAAACGAATAAATGATGAAGTTTCATCAATGTTTGCGACAAGTTGTCGGTATTTTCATTTAATAGCACCCGTTTATAATATTTGCTTACGTAAATCTGTATGTATTGATATAGTTATAGATGTATGTATACACAGCAATTAAGTACTGTCTAAACTTTTGTGGTATTCGGCTGAAATGATATTTGTCTATCGAAGAGCCTCCATCGCCTAGTTTACAATTATTTTTTATTATTCCCTAGTTACTACTTTGATTATCAAGCAAACTTGGACAACTTAAAAAAAATGAAATATTTAATATTTATATTATATTATATTCATTTAATGTATAATTAGCCAAACTAGCTACATAGTATACAAGGGGACGTCTATAAGTGATTAATTTTTTTTGTGGAAGGTCTGAAGTTTAATATTTGAATTGTAGATAAGCCTGTGGGGATTCTGCAGATATACTTCTTGCTAGAAAATATTACTGTTTTATGTAGTTATCATATCGAGAGAAGTGCAACACTTCATCACTCGTAATTGGTGTACCTCGGACCCAGCGTATGCTAATCGCATTTAGAAGAACATTGGTGGAAAGAGGCAGCTCTCAACGGAGAGCGAATCTAAGCCCCTAAGCGCAAAGACGTACCCAGGACGGCAAGCACGCGTAGGGTAAACCGACAACGTCCCAGGCAGCGGCGAGACCGTCGCGCTCGTAGACCGCAGTAAAACGCTGGAACAAATGTCACAGGAGCGGAGGAAAATACTGGAAATGAAGCTACTGGAAGCCCTCTTCTCGAGAATTGACGCTGAATTGAGCGCACCCATGCCGTTGTTTGCTCAGCAGGATGGCTTAGCGCTTTCAAAATCTTAAAAAGCAACGACGACCCAACGCCAACAATGGTGAGGGAAGCGGTCAGAATGCTTCCAAACCTGTGGGAGGGTGCGAAGCTGGAGGTAGTAGACCGCAGCAGTATTCCAACGGTGTCTAAAGCGAAGTAATATGCTTAACGGCTGCTAAAAAGGCAGAATCAGGACATGCAAACTAGCGACTGGAAACGTTAAGCATGGCGAAATCCATTAACGAAGATGTAGGCTAAATCTACATCCTCCAGATAAATAAGGCGGTCGAGAGTCTTCTGTATACGAGGTTCGGGAAGATGGCGTGGGTGTGGAAAGCATGTTCCTTCGCGTCTAGAAGCAGCAATAAAAACACTCTGGCGACGGGTGAAGTAGAAAAGGATCTCGGAATAGAAGAGATCATGACTATTTCCTTGCCCTACAGGGGTGGAGGTGGAAGGAAAAACCAGTAAGCAGCCTAATGGTCTAAAACCAAGAGCTGACGGTACTCCAAGTGTGCCTCCATAAGAATAAGATCGCCTCTGTGGAGCTTCTTTTCAATTTAGAGAAGGACGGCTACGACGTGGCCTTAGTTCAGGAACCATGGATTGCTTCGAGTAACGTGGTCGCTGGGCTGAAGTCAAAAAACTTACCCCAACACTCCAAGCGTGATTGACAAGGTAATGTTGGTGAGGAAAAACCTATTTTCCCATATTGATTACAGTCCTTCCACAGATGATCTGAAGGTTGTGGCGGTTATACTCCTTGCATCCTGCTACATGATTGCGAGGCGCCAAAAGCAGAGATCCAAAGGCTTGCGGCAACACTCAGAAGAAGAAAGCAGGTGGTGATGGTGGACGCCGATGCTATCGCCTATCACACGCTTTGGGGCAGCCGCGACATCAACCATCGAGGTGAGTCCCTACTCAATTATATTTTACAAAGTCGTCTAGTCATATCTAATCGAGGTGAGAAACCTACATAGGACACACTTCCAGTTCTAGTTCCAGACATAACACTATCGACAGATAGTGAGATCGCAGAGTTTGTTAAAATGTTCACCTAGCGTAGGCATCGTAAACGACGACTACTCCTCTTGGACTTAGCAAGTGAACTATCTAGTATTGCAAAGGACCAAACTGGTCTATGTGTAGCTTGTGTAGCTTATTGGTCTGCTAGAATATTTAATGCTTTTGAAATTATTTTCTTTTTCTGAGTCTGCATTGCATTTTCTATGATATAACTGAAAATATTCCTTAATGTCATGACCTAGACGTGTTTGTATATGTAAAATATCCTATTTTACATTGTGAAAACATATCGGGGGCATATGTAAGAATAAGTCTCTTTCACTCGATTAAATCGCAGATACGGAGTGTAGTCAAAACAAAATTACGTGATAAGTCACAACTTCAAATATTGGAATACCTATTTCCCCGTACATCACATCGACAATCCCACCAAAAACATAGCATTCGCCTTATAAGTTCGCTGCGAATCGCCTGAATGGCGCACTCCATCCACGAAACGATACAAAGCTCATAACAAAAAAAGCAAACGCGTACTTGAAATATGTGTCACAGTGATTTGTTACTCAAAACAAATCGGCACAATGTCAAAATGGCACGGAGTACGCAGTTGAGAAGCTATAATATACGAGAAATATGTGCGTACCTAAGTCAAGTGGGAATTCGGGCGCAAAGGTACAAGTATGAAACAAAAGAGAAGGAAATAAATTTGACATGCGAAATTTGCATTCGACTTTTATCAGCGATGCTTGGCAAGTGAGCAATCAATGAGTTTGTTGGGGGATGGCCGTGAGGTTGATGGCATGTGATTACAAACTGAACGACGACACGCAAGTCCTGAATTGGTACGACTGCCAACTTCTACCGAGCGATTTGAGTGCGTCATATTGGGGTGAAATTCGAGACGTCAAAACGCGCTGTACGGTACTGTATCACTTAAGGGGGTTTCCTTCAACTCCGGGTTGCTCACCGACATTCACAACAATTCAACAAGGTTACCAAAATAGCTGAAGCACCATCAAAGCCTTCTAGCTGTACGCAGTTTGTTTGTTAAAATTCTGGTTACTAGCACCTTCAACAGTGGAATGGTGCCAAATTATGTCCTACTGTAGACCTCACACGAATATTGTTCCAATAATGTGATGATTTCGAATTTGTTTGTCTGTAAGGTAAATACTTTATTGTCGTGATATTTTCGTAAGTGGCGCCTTTTTGGCACTGATTGTTTCAAGTACATTATAGAGGTACATATGAATGCGTAGCCATCGATTGTGATAATAATGTTATGGTTGTTATTGCTTTCACTACACTTACCTCCGCCACATGTCACCGAACATTGCGTTGTTGGCGCTGTCTCCCAATAGTAAAGTGGCTGCGAACAGGAGCTGCTGTCTCCGCCACAGACGCCACAGCTGTCGATCTTCTTCGTCGAACCGATTTTTAAGTCACAGCCGACGCGCTGAAAGGAAATTTTTATTATTTAAAAATTCAAAACGCAATTGAAAGTGACTAGTACTTTTAATTACACAGTAAATATGAAAAAAAAAGAAATTATTGGGTACTTTATTTACACAAATAAAACGTTTACAAATAGAAATTTTTTAAAAAATGATTGGCACTTTTCAATTCACAACAAACCCAAACCCATTTTTGCCTCACCACTAGTGCCACGCACATCATTCCTAGTGGCTAAACTGCGAGCACGGTAATTTCGGGCAGATTATTTGGAGCTGCCACACATCACTTTCGACATCTTGACAGAGATTCTCGGTACCAAAACCCGAAGATAGAATGATGTATTGATAAACAAACATACAAAATGTCATTGATATCTTCTTTTTTTACACTTGTTCATACTGCTAGGGGTGTGAACTTTTTCATTTCAATTTCGCGCGAAAACCCATTCGTCGAAATATTTTTTTCTTGATTGGTATGACTGTTAGTAACAGCTGTGCCATATATCACATAAAAAAATAAATAGCATAAGCTTCTATTTCTGAAGTACATAAAGTGCAATGGGCATGCGGAATGAAATTTCTGGTGCCGAAACGTTCGGAATGTTGTAAAAGGCCTTCAGTGATAATTGTTTGTCGAGAGCAAGTCGAGAGTCGAGAACGCGTTGACCACGAAGCATGCTCAGTACGGCCATTAACACTAACCGATGATCAACACGTCAATAAAATGAAGGAATTAGTGTCATCATTAGAAAATCGGAAGGATCAATGAAAAGCATTTTGAAATATTATTTTGACCTAAAAAAGGGAAAGCCAAATTTACTAAATTTCTTTAAAAAACTACGGCGCGTTAACGTCTGTGAAACAATGCTTTCCGACTACTAGGATGTCATGAAACGAATTATTACTGGCGTTAAGTATTGAATGCTTATAACCCGGAAACAGATGATCAATTGGTCGAATATCGTGGCAAAGGCAGGCGAAGATGAAGAAAAAACACGTCGAAGCAGGTCAAAAATTATGTTTATGTTGACAGTTTTCTTTGATTTTCGAGATGTGCTCCGAATTCCTTACGACCGTTCAAAATATCAACAAGAACTACTACTTGAGTGTTATGCGTCGTTTGCGCAAAGCTATTTCTAAAGCGGGGCCGGAATTATGGACCGACAATGCTTAATTTTTGCACGACGATAATGTACCGTCACAAACTGCATTGATTCTTCGTGAGTTTTTTGCTAAATGTTCAACCAATATCGTGCCGCAACTGCCATATTTGCCTGATTTGGCTCCGTCCAACTTCTGGCTATTCGGCAAACGCAACCAATCACTGCGGCATAGCCGTTTCGAGTCAATTAAGCACATTCTTAAGGGTATTCTGGTTTAGGATTTTGAAAAAATCCATTTTTTGTTTTGCATATTTAGATAGTTTAGACTTTCAAAAATATGGCCTTGGAAAGATTTTTCAAAATTCCGTTTTAAAAATTGGCGCCCGTGTTCACTGGAATTGTCTCTTAAACTTTAAACGCGTTTTTCTCGAAACTGACTTTTTCGGAGCGATACCCATGATTTCTCAGGTTCTACTGGACCGATTTACTTGAAATTTTTAAAGAGTCTTCTTTATAGGCTTGTCTATGTTTGAAACTAGCTCCATCCCCAAATTTTTATTTTTATTATTTTTAAAAAATTCGAAATAGTCAGAAAAAGTGGTCCAAAAAAACTTTTTTTCAGGCAGTCGCCATTTTGTGAAATAATTTTTTCCCACTTTTCCGTAGTTCCGGCCATTGCGACATTATTCTAGATTAATAACCTTTTTTTTGGTTTCCGTCGTCAGTTCGTCGGCTCATAATTTTTGAAATTTTTTACTTTTTTTAGTTTTTAATTTTTTTCCGTACTCTTCTATAATTAACAAATAACTAATAAAAAAATGTATAGTAAAAATATTAATTGCTTTTTTTTACGACACTTTAAAAATTACCTGAAATTCATGCTTCTAGACCAGAATACCCCCTTAAACGTGAATCACTAAGCGCGGCGAGTCTACTCCGCAAATTAACTATAACAACTGTTTCGAGGATTAGAAGACAATTTGGCACGAGTTTATTGGGGCCAAGGAGGATTAGTAAGAAAGGGTTTTGAAGTATAAATTAAGAATTTTAAAATTTGAACAAGTATTATTATCTTTGCTCATAGTAGTATACACTTTAACTTTCTAAAGCTTTTTATACGCTTGGCAAAGTATGAATTTGTATTGGCAGTGCTTTGTTGGGGAGAACAATAAGGTGCTGTTATTCAAAGCTTTCTAAAAATATTGGATTTTAACTCTTTTGAGTTGGATGCCATTATCCAAAAAACGCATGACATATTACAATAGATTTCATTTCATTCGGAAAGAAATGTTACAATAAATTGAGGTAATAATTTGTAAGCATATTGAAATATGATAGCAATGCTAGGGTAGGTTACGTTAAAATTGTCGAATTTTTACAAATTCTAAAACGTTTCTTAGGGTGGCCTCAAAAAGTCGTATCATTGATCACTCAGTAGCTTAAGAATGGAGGAAGAATAACTAAATATATCGATAACGATAATAAGATGATACTGTTACCAGCATCCTTATTTGGCGATAAAGAGTGATAATAAACATTTTTTTCTGCAAAGATATCCACAAAGTCCCAGTAATAATATAGTATAGCAAAGACCAGATTACTTAACAAAATCTAAACAGGAAACATTTCTATGAGAAATAATGCAACGATAATATTATATGCAATTCAGACAATTTAACATTGTACAGTGTGTAAAACTGAAAAGGAAGAAATTAAACAAGTTCTCTTCTTATAGTTGCATATTATATAATAATAATTTTATTTTATTTCGTTTTCCGTCAACAATGTATGTGCGAATAAGTATGTGGCAGTAAACATGAAATCTCACGAAAAGCCCCTTAAAGTGCTTTATTGCTATTCAAAAGACACTCCAGAAACACATATTTCACATACACCTTACATTTTAGGGGGAGAACATACATATGAAAATTTAGTATTTGCCAGATATTGTATGTAATGTTGACTGCCAGACAGAACTTTATTCGTGGAGTTGGGGCTTTTGTGGTTACGAATGATTTATTTGTTTGCCTACGAACTCATGCTAGCTGCTATGCCTTTTCAACAATGCGAAATATTAGAAAGATTTATTTTATGAGTCTAGCTAGTCTCCTTTATGTCTATGGTTATGTCTGTAGTAGTCACACTTATAAGTTCAGTGGAGTGTGAGTAAGTTCACGAGGCACAAGCGAATATGCATGAACGTGAAAAGAAAACATATATAAACTAAACCATTGAAATAGAGCAAATAATAACAATCATAAAAGCAAAAATAACAATAAAGATTGAAAATAAAAATTCTGAATCACTAACAATAAAATGGTTTCAACGCTCGTAACTTTAGCTAATAGAAAGCTCATATCGAGTTACCACACAACTTTGATTTAAATGTCAATAAAATTGTATGCTTATTGTGGTACAGTAGCAGGAAGGCATTACTTTTCGAAAATGCTGCAGGCTTTTTATTGACAATGAAAGATCAGCACAGCCAAAAAAGTAAAAAAAAAAAAAAATAAAGAAAATGTCAGCTCTACAAAAACCAATATTGATATTATATCACGAAGAATTTGGCTTGAAATTATACTATAAATAACATGCCATCATGTTTTGTCCGTGTCCATTACCGTTACCGTTGTCGCTGTCAATAAATTCAGTTACCCTAAGAACAAGAGAAAATCGATCTGCGTTCTCCAAATTACTCAAACAATTGACACTACACTTGATGCCCAAATTAGTTTCACTTAAAAATTTATAATTTCTCGCTAAGCGGTAAGTGAATCACTTTTTTGCATTACTTAACATGACAAACTTAAATCTTAGCACTTTTATTAATGCTCACTCACCTGGCATTTACCCTGTATGCACATATCGAGACTGCCCGTTCGACAGCGTGTGCCATCTTGTACGCTCGCCGACAGTTGTACGATCACATGATCATCATAGTGTTCGGGATCCTCAACAACTTCGGTTGATGCGCTGTCGCCCAAATGTAAATGAGCTGGACGGCCTCTGAAATTTCAAAAAATTAATTAAAGTTGAATAATGGTATAGACAAATGAAAATTTGAGTATATGAAAATTTACTATAAAAGTTGTTTCGAAGATATATGGGGAAATAATTATCCTCATGAGTTGGACACAAACAAATTATGGGTCAAAGTTATATTGAGAAAGGTGAGTTGGAAATCTTTGGGCAATCCTGGATTGTGCAGTTTTAAGCTCCTAAGGTTGAAATATATCGGTAGTCAAATCGTTGGCTAATCTGGCGACTGACTAATTTGTCGCTGGCATAAAGCGCTTTATTGATTTGTGAGAATCTCTGCGTTAAATACTTAGGACTATTTAGGTATCACAATAAAACGACGTTTTAAGCTACGAAAGTGTGATCCTTTTTTTGGATCGACCATTTAAGTCATAGTCAACAACAAAATTCTTTGTCTTGAAATTTTTTTTATGAGTACTGTTTAAGGGGGTATTCTACTCAAGAATTTTGAAAAATTCGATTGTTTTCATATATTTAAAATTTAGACCCTTAAGAACATATACTCCAAAGGATTTTTAAAAATTGAAAGTATTTTAAGAGCTACAGTTACTTTAGTGAGTCAGTACCTAGTCCGGTAGGTAAGTAGATTAATTTTTTTAAACTCGTTTTTCTTGAAACTACTTTTTTCCACACGGTACCGGCATTATCTGAAGTTCTATACAACCGTTTTACTTGAAATTTTGTGTGAACCTTCTCTATATAATTCTTTATCGTTCCTACTAGAATCGTGTCAAAATTTTTGTTTTTAATATTTTAAAAAAAATTCAGGAATTTAAAAAAAAGCGTAAAAAATGATTTTTATTTTCAGGCAGTTGTCATTTAAAAAAAAAATTTTGTTTCGTATTCCCTGATTTAGGGACTATAACAGCATCCTTACTGATTAAGAATTTCTTTTGATTTTTTTTTTCAGACCACCAGGAGAGTCAGGATCAATGTCACCAAGATGCGCCATTTTTTTTTACACCTGTCTCTCCCCCTCCTCCTTCTAATTATTTTAATTTTTAAGATTTTTTTCAAATTTTTTTTCTGTATTCTTAAGATATCAATAAAAACACCATAAAAAATGGATAGTAAAAATATTTTTGGTTTTCTTTTAAAAAAATTCAAAAAAACTGCCCAGAATTTGATTTCTAGAGTAGAATACCCCCTTAATGCTTTAAAGTGGCGTTAATTTATTTTATATTGCTTTTGTATTGCCACGTGAGAGGAAAAATGTTATTATAAAGACTCCGAAAGTATGATTTGTCACTGAAAATTCATGAAATACCTGCTGAAATAACATACTTATCACTGTTACTAAAATTTTTTATAATATCCATAACCAACCATACAAGTTACCATATACCAAGGGCCTCCTCAAAGGTGTGATAAATCTTAAAAATGTTAATTACAAAAAATTATCTTGAAAAAATCTCATGACTCCTTCGTCAATTTCAACACTAAGTATACAAAACTGTTTATTAATTTGGATAAATTATATTTTATTTATAAAGGCTTTTTGACAGCACAGATTCTTACATTATGTCGAACCCCGAGTGTTTTTGGAATTTAGTAAAATCTAGAAAGGCGTGTTCGGCTATTCCTTCCGCCTTACGCTGCCGTGATAAGTCGGTATGCACTCCTGGTGAAATTTCCAATAATTAGCAGAATAGGAATTCAGCAATCTTCAAATCAAATTATGTACACGATGAGCCTGGAACTACTTCCACTTTTTCGGCTAATAATTTTCCATCCTTAATTTTTTGCACCCTGTGTCTTTTGGAGGATGATATTACCAAGGCTATTGGTGATATTAATTCTTCTTTCAAATTGGATCTGAACATGCTGCCGTCTGTACTCGTACTTATAAAAAAATGTCCTGTGTTAGTTTATTCTCTCATTCTTCTCTTCAATAAGTCTCTGTCCTCTGGGAATTTTATTTCAGACTGAAAACTGATATGCATTACCCCTATCCTTAAAGGTGGTAGAAAGATGTAGTCTCCAATTACAGACCTATTTCTAAACTCTCTATCATTTTCAAAATTTAGTGCTCTGTTAAAAATAAGTTATTTTTTGCGGTTAAGTCAACCATTAAAGTCAATCGGCATGGGTTTGTTTCTGGTCGCTCCACTGTGTCAAATATAGCTGTTTTATCGATTATTGAATGTTTGCCTTCTACGCTAGATTTCAAGTAGATTATGTTTGTACAGATTTCTCTAAAGCCTTTGAGTTATTCTCTTTAGAATTTTGCTGTCGTTTAATTTTTGCTAAATTTTTTCTACATGGTGATGACTCAAAAATGTTCACAATAATCAAAAATCCGAAGATGTAATTCAACTTCAGTGTGATATTGATAGTTTTTATGACTGGTGCCTGAAATCACAGCTTTCTCTGAATTTGGGTAAATGTTCTGAAATCTCGTATGGGAGGGAACGTAGCAACTTACCTTCTGGTTACAATATTTCAAATTGCGTCCTAAAATCTGTAAACGAAATCAAAGATCTTGGGGTAATCTTTAGATTTTCTTTCAACAATCACATCAATTATGTCATTACAAAATCGTTTTCTGTGCTTGACTTTCTCCGTCGAAATTATTCCAAATTTTTCGACACCTATCGTTAAAATTATTGTTTACATCTTGCAGATGTGTTTGCGTTTTTCAACTTTTGGACTCAAATTTTTTATTCGTATATATTTTCTAAGCCAATCGGTAAACAAACTTTTGCATTAAATCAAAACGGAAACCCAAAGGTGGTTCTAAAGGGCAACACTCCAAATTATAACCAGGAACAAGTCGCTTTAACCACCAATACCAACACATCTAATTTTGATCTACGGTTGAAATGAAAACCATAAATTGGGTTTGCTTTTATGGATGCGGTGAAATGTGTACGGTTCTATTAGACACAAAGGTATTTACAAATTTTCACGAATTTCACGTGGCACACGTAATCATAAATTTCGAGTAACTGACATTCGATTCCGGCACGAGGTAGAAATAGAAAGAAAAAAGCATCACTAAACACAAAAGCGGACAGAGTGGCGGGTCCTGGCCGTTGCACTTAACACTAAATGTTTGTTGCATGGACTGCGGATGTGTGTTGCATATAATACATATGATTGCTTGTTATTGCATTAGAACACTCACCTGCATGTTAGCGCACAAGGCTCCACATAGTCGTAGTGCGGCGTCCACGTGTAGAGTGTGCCGTCGTAGGGCACATCGTTGTAGGCGGCACACTGATGCGCTCGAAAGTCTTGCAGCTCGGGGCATGGCTGCATGTTGCAGATGCGATAACGTATGGTTTCGCCCTTGCAGCCGTTTGTGTTGTAACAGCGGCGTATTTGTTGCATAATGCCGCCATCGCAGGTACGTGAACAGGTCGACCACTCCGACCAGCCGGACCATTGGCCATCTTTGCTGCCCGACGATGATGAGCTGCTGCTGCTGCTTTTGGCACGCTTTTGCTGCAACATGCACTAAGTTAATAAGGAAGAAGAGACAACAGCCAAAAGCAAAAGCGAAAAACAAAGAAAACAAAAATACATAAATGCGGAAGCGCTAGTAAATAGGCTTCCTCAACTACATAAATATATAAATTTAATACTAGGGCTATTTGAAATGGCGTGGCAGTAGTATTTCGGGAGGGCATCTCTGAATGTTTTTAAGATGAAATGTAAAATAAAATATTTTCTAAGGATAGATCCCGATAACTTTTTATCGCTGAAGCGTTAAGTTTTGCCCACCTTTTAGCATATATTGGGCAGTCGAAAAAGTCTTTTCGTATTTTGTCAATAGATGTCGTAGCAGTCGTATATCTCCTGTGCTAATCAATCACATTGAGTCATACCATATAGTGTTGGAAAGTTGAGATTTTAAGCTTCATTTAACTAAAAAATTAAATTCGGGGAAGTTGAAAAAACTTACAGTGTTCAAAAATTTGTGAAAATAATGAGGAAATACGCTATATTTTAAAATTTTTGTATAAGAAGGGAAGAATGCCACGCAAGTCTCCAATGAAATTTGTGAAGTTTACGGACGCGATGCTGTATCAGCTCGTGTAGTTCAACAATGGTTCGCTCGCTTCCCTTTCGGAAATTTCGATATGAAAGATGCACCTCGCTCGGATCGACCTATCGTTGAAAAAGTCGATTAAATTATGGGCAAGATTAACCAGGACCGTCACATAAGCAGCCATGATATCGCTAAGGAACTTAACGTTCATCATCAAACGGTTTTAAAGCATTTAATAAGGCTGGCTACATAAAGAAGCTCAATGTTTCGGTACCACATGAATTGTTAGTGAAAAATTTAATGGACCGAATTAATATCTGCGATTCTTTGCTGAAACAAAACGAAATCGAATCATTTCCGAAGTGAATGGTAGCATGAGAAAAAAAGTGGATCAAATAGGGCAATAATGTGCGAAAAAGATCATGGTCCAAGCGTGGCGAAGCTCAACAAATGGTCGCAAAGCCAGGATTGACGCCTCGAAAGTTTATACTGAGTGTTTGGTGGGATTGGGAAGGAATCATCCACTATTAGCTGCTCCAGCCTAGTCGAACGATTGATTCTTCAATTTCAAGCAATCGAAAAAAACGGTCAGCACTCATCAACAGAAAGGGATTCGTCTTCTGTCAGGACAACGCTAGACCGCATACATCTTTGATGACTCGGAAAAAACTGTAAGAGCTTGTTTGGGAAGTTTTGATGCATTCAACATATAGGCCTGATCTTCTATCATCGGACTATCATTTGTTTTGATCAATGCAGAACTCCCTTAATGGAGTAAAGTTGGCTTCAAGAGAAACCTGTGAAATTACTTGTCGCAGTTTTTCGACGAGAAACCTGAAAAGTTTTACACTGAGGTAATAATGTCGACCAAAATAGTAGATGTTTGGTTCATTAAAGTTCTTTATAAATATGGAAAAAATAAGTTGAGTTTTGATGAGAAATACGAAAAGACTTTTTCGACTAGCCTATATTTCCCTGCTAGTTTAAAATATCTATCTAAAGTCAATTATAAAAATATAGAATACTAGGAATTTACGAATAAATGTTTAGAAAGAGACAGATATATGTTTAGACTTAAAGGATATTTTACAAATTTCTTTGACCAGTCTGCTGAGCTATAGTGAAGTTTTTCTGTTCAAGAATATATAAAGGGTGATTTTTTAAGAGCTTGATAACTTTTTTAAAAAAAAAAACGCATAAAATTTGCAAAATCTCATCGGTTCTTTATTTGAAACGTTAGATTGGTTCATGACATTTACTTTTTGAAGATAATTTCATTTAAATGTTGACCGCGGCTGCGTCTTAGGTGGTCCATTCGGAAAGTCCAATTTTGGGCAACTTTTTCGAGCATTTCGGCCGGAATAGCCCGAATTTCTTCGGAAATGTTGTCTTCCAAAGCTGGAATAGTTGCTGGCTTATTTCTGTAGACTTTAGACTTGACGTAGCCCCACAAAAAATAGTCTAAAGGCGTTAAATCGCATGATCTTGGTGGCCAACTTACGGGTCCATTTCTTGAGATGAATTGTTGTCCGAAGTTTTCCCTCAAAATGGCCATAGAATCGCGAGCTGTGTGGCATGTAGCGCCATCTTGTTGAAACCACATGTCAACCAAGTTCAGTTCTTCCATTTTTGGCAACAAAAAGTTTGTTAGCATCGAACGATAGCGATCGCCATTCACCGTAACGTTGCGTCCAACAGCATCTTTGAAAAAATACGGTCCAATGATTCCACCAGCGTACAAACCACACCAAACAGTGCATTTTTCGGGATGCATGGGCAGTTCTTGAACGGCTTCTGGTTGCTCTTCACCCCAAATGCGGCAATTTTGCTTATTTACGTAGCCATTCAACCAGAAATGAGCCTCATCGCTCATCGGACACGGACGCGAAACACATTTCGAACCGAACACTGATTTTGGTAATAAAATTCAATGATTTGCAAGCGTTGCTCGTTAGTAAGTCTATTCATGATGAAATGTCAAAGCATACTGAGCATCTTTCTCTTTGACACCATGTCTGACATCCCACGTGATCTGTCAAATACTACTGCATGAAAATCCTAACCTCAAAAAAATCACCCGTTACATATATATGTATGTATCTCGTCTGTTTAGAGATATATCTATATGTATATAAGTTTCAAACTAGTGACATAGTAGGTGAATGAGTTAAGTCAAAAATTGTTAAAGGCACTCGATGGTTTTTTTTCTTTTGATTCTGCCACGCCACTCTAAGACACTAAGCAAGCTACTTCTTAAAATATAATATATAAAATGTATACAATTAGATGTATTAATTATATTCACTCACTTCAAGTTCATTCTCCAAATCGGAGGCGGTGTTCCAAGTATCATCGAAAGCTTGACTGGCGTTCAGGCGTTTCGCGACCGATGCATTCTCAATGAAAATTGTCATCTAAAAATGGCATAAAAATACGAAATGGAAATGAGTACAGAAAAGTAGAATTATTAATTAAAAAGTCTCGAAAAAATAGGCGAAACATTTTTTCATCTTAAAATAAGTAAATAAACACCACTCCACCAACCTCGAACAAAAATTTATTCAGCGCTTCTCCGCACTACAAGCTCACATAAGTTTGTATAGCAACTTAACGGGTTTTACTGGTTTTTATTTATACCGTTATCGCGCCATTACCCTTACACTTATTGCGCTACGTTGGGCTTTAGTGGTTGCTTTTATTGTTTGTGGATGTTGCCTTAACAAATAGAGCTGTTGTTGTTTTTTGCTTTTATATAATTGATTTTTGTCGTTCGCTGTCAGTCAGTAAGTCAGCCACGTTGATGCCATTTCGCATGCAAAACACTTTGTGACGAAGTTGTGGTAGGAGAGGAGAAACAAGGATAAGCGAGTACAAGAGTGATGACGGGCAAAAGCTGGAACGTGCTTGAGCCGATTCGAATAGTGCAACGGTGGCGGTGGCGCGCTGTACAAGTCCTGTCGAGCCGTTTTATTGCTCCATAAAACATTAAACCTACATCACCGACTGCCAATGTTGCAAGCAACGTGCGGGGCATAGAACGTGAAAAAAAAGTATTTGATAACAGGGCTGTGACGTCTATAAAAAGAGTTAACGGTAGTTTGAGGATTTTTCCAAGTTAAGCAGAGTTGAAGCTGCAGTATAACTAAGCAGTATTCTGAGCTTTAGTTTAGCTAGAAAATATACATATATAATTCTAAAGAGTACATATCTACATTAATAAAATAAATAGTGAGTATACCTAATATTTGTTCTTCAATAACGATGATAACTTGTTTCAACCTATATACTACTTTACTGTTTTCCTGAATTATAAACACAAATTCATCCACATATGCAAATACATAGACTTACATACATTTATATGGGGTCTTTTGTGTATATTATTTACTGTTATTGCGTCATTAGTTTCATTTGACGTCCCACGTTTTTTGAAATAATTTTGTTCAACGATGAGGACATCTTCTGGCTCAATGGGTATGTAAACAAGCAAAATTGTCGAGTTTAGGATGAGGAGCACCCTGAAGAGTTTCAACAGCTTGCATTTTGCTCAGAAAATAAACACGGTTTGGAGTGGTTTGTAACCCCGTTAAATCATCGGTTCATACTTCGTCAAATATGATGACGGTGAGAACGTAAATAGCGACCAATATATCGGAAATATTTGCTTTCAATACGACATCGCCACTTCTCACACATCGCATCAATAAATAAATATATTGAGGGCACTTCGGTGAGCAGATAATTTTAAAGTCTAGTGTCTATGCGGACAATTCCGCGTCGATTCAGGCCTAGGAGCAAAATATCACGCGCGTCAGTTACCAGTAGAAATGCTCGAACGAGTCATCGAAAATTGGACTGAATGAGTGGACCGTCTGAATCCGCCTCCATTTGAAAGAGATAACTTTAACAAATACACGCCAAATAATTTTTATATTTTCGAATTATAATAAAGATTCTTTATTAAATTTGAAGTCTCTGTGTTTTTTCTTTTTATTTAGGAGGATATCATCGGTAGACATATGTATATTACACCCTGATTCCTTTAGGTTCAATATAATCAATATACTAAAACACACTTTTACCACCAGCTTCATTACTGATACTAGGAACACAACTGCTTACCCGAAAGGGGATACAAAGTAAAGAAATTTAATCAAAATTAATGTTTCTATAAAATATATTTTAGTCACTCCATTATTTGAATCATATTCTCTTACCGGCATAAACCTTATATAAAACTCGTTTATTAGTACTTAGTAATATACTGATATCAACCTAAATGCTTTATTACCAAACAGGGTATGCAAAGCTAAGAAAATAAGCCAAATAAATAAATACAAAAATAAAGGAAACACTTTCCTTTCTCTCATGAGACCTTGGCTTGTAGTATTCTCGTAATTCATTTATTATTCTAGGCAATAAAGCTATTTACATCCCACTCGAATTCAATTCGAAGTTAATAAGTTATAAATTGAGCTCTGAAGTCTCCGCATTCTTTCTCGCCTCACGGTAATTGATTATTTTTATGCAACAATCAACACATATCCTTAATGGGTAAATAGAAAAAAAGTTGAAAGCGGAAAGTGAAAGCCTAATAATTTTTCAAAAAAGCATAAATATGTATACTTGTGTACACATATTTACACACAAATATACATATGAGCATAGCTCACCAAGCAACAAGCGCCTTAGCGATGCTTCTACACATTTCAATTCCATGCACGTCCTGGCCGAATGGTTATTTGCTTTCGCTAGACAGAAGGCAAACACTTCAGCACAACTACTAGCAGTTCACTGCTCATTCAAGCTTTCATACACTTCATCGTTGAAATCAAGAATCACAAAAACGAGTGAGAGACATTTGTTGAAGGCGTTCTTGAACAAGCCGGATCGACTGCTCATGTGCTGTGGTGTACAGGATATACTTATGTACTTGTATGTATCAGAATTACAAGTGTTGAATAAGAATTTTTGTTAATGCTGCCGACAGCTGTGAAAATCTTGCAATGAGCAGCAACATAAAAATTGAAGATTTTTGTGTGGTTGAAAGGAAGGGAAATGACTATTTAAGTAGCCATTACAGTATTACTATTACAATGAGGTAAGGCGGGTGAAGACACTGAAGAAGGGCATATGGTTCGAGTTTTTGGTGGCGTTGTTTATGTAGTATAGGGTTATGCTAAAGAGTCCAGCGCAGAATGCGGTGGCATGTAACAAACAACGAGATTTGTGGAACGTAGCGGTTCAAGAAGATTTTGCCAATACTGCTTGCTAAGTCAGTTTTAATTATGAATAATATTTCCTTAACAAAGATAGAGACTAAAGGTATCGCCATATAATAAAGCAGCATACAGAAGTGAACTTTTTTCAAAGTATCTCTCAACACAGCTTTCTTTAAGGGGTTGGACAACCGAATCTTTCAACAATTTTTTCTCATACGAAAAATGACAGAATTTTTTTTTCTTACAAACACACACTATTAATAAAGAAATTCTTAAATTTTTGGAAAAAAATATTATGAACTCGGCCATTGCGACGCCATTTCTGGTGACCCCTCGGAAAAAAGACGCGCCCGCGACCGGGTTAGCAGGATAACTCCTTGCAGGATCATCTAAAGTGAAAAAAGTATGTGCTTTAATTAAACATTTTTTTTCAAATAGTTGTAACAGAAAACTATTGAAACTACAGTTTCGAGAAAAACGAGTTCAAAGATGGCGCACTTAGCCAAGCTAGCCTTGAGCGCACAAGTTCTCAAGGCTGTATCTCCGAAACTATTACTCGTATTAAAACTATTATTACTATTACTATTGCCTGTTATTTGGATTGCCTCGAAATTCCAGCAAGTTTTTTAGAAATAGTGCTATAATACTCATCTTGAACTAATATTATACACTTTGAATAAGATTCCTTCAAATGAAAAGACATTTGAAGTTCAAGCGACAAAAGTAACCAGTTGTTGACTTTGATGAGTCGCATTGCGGCCGTGGGTAGGACTCACAGCACGGCCGAGGTTTTAGGCCGGCCTCGAGCCCGACCAAGGTGGAAAAAGTGTCCTTTCAACTTGACCAATTGTAACCAAACAATACTTGAAAAAAGTTTGTATTATATGGGCCGCTGATCAACATATTGTTTTGATCTAAGCACCGTGGGGTAAGGCCGTCGTTGGCTGGTACTCACTTAAAAACACATCGACTGTTGTTGTTGATCAATGTGGCGACGGCGGAGGTGTGAGTAGAGTTCATATATATGCATAGTATATTTTTCTTGATAGTGACTTCAAATGGACTGCTCTCAAAATATTTATCTTGATTTCTTTCACGCTGAGAAGATTGCTTGAGTTTATGAAGTTAGGTAAATTTAAGTAAAAATATTGTACAGGCGAAGAATTCGTGACAAAATAATTTTATCTACAAATACGAATAATACTAAATATAATTTTAGACCAAATGTCATACTCAACTCAACTTTTTCTTAAACTGAAACAGACTTTCCCATTACATTAAAGTTTTGGCATTTGAATTTCTTCATGCTTATACCCCTTCCCTGTTTAAAGAAATTACTCATAAGGTGTCTGTAAAATGTGTGGCTTTAGGTCATGTAGCCTACGACAAAAACCCTAATATGCCAACTCAATGGAATATTGTCTCACTTTAGTGGAACTATGGAAAAATTAATGTCAGTCAAGACTATGTATTACCATGTATAGCATATATGTACATTTCCATAAATTTGTGTAAACGCATGAACATGGCGTGCTGCCTATTTATCTTGCAGAGTTATGGAACACTCCTTTCGAGCGGAGCTGCTGTTCGCTGTGTGGTAAATATGTACATATGTGCAGATATATCTACGAATATATTTTTGCCAGTTTGTACTAAGGGCATACCAAAATGGACCTGCAGCACTTTGCCTCATTTGCCATTACGGTAATTATTTATTTATGAGTGGAAACAGTTTCCATAACTCATTTCACTTGACGCTTCGGTTGAGCTGAATGCCAAAAGTGTTGCAGAATGAAGGATGTGTCAAGAAGTTCGATAAAAGTGAAAAGCTGAGAACATTGGGGGTGGCTGGTGGTTGTTGTTGTTGTTGTAACGGCAGAGTTCTGGTGGTAGTTAGTTACTGGTAAATAAATATATAAGTGTAAAAGCGGGCGGCAATGGACATTGCCGGTACTAAGAAAGCAAGAAAAACAAGAAACATAATAGTACCTCAGATACAGAATTCTTTATACATACGCCTACAAACACAAATACTAATTTATGTTCTGGCAGTATGTCTGTGAACTTTTTCTTCCAACAATTTGTATTTTTATCTCTCGAGAGTGTTGTGATACCTTTTCTACGAATGTGTCAGTTATTTATTCAAACAGACAGTAAATGTCAATGTGAGCCGCATAGCTGTAAGCAAGGTAAAAGCTTATTAAATACACTCGAACACATGTGACTTGCCGCCTGTAAGTATGCAACGTTAACGTGCACACGCTCTTCGCTTTAAACAAATGAGGGAAATAGAGAAATAGACGGCCGGACGCAGCGAATTCTGAACGAGCGCATGTCGTAACCTTGACAAGGGACGAACTGTTTGATTTATTCCATATATAGTACACATACATAAATTTACATACCTACGCTATTATAGGTATGTACGTCAGCTCGCCTAGCAATAGACAAATATAGAAATGTTTAACATAGAAGCCTACATCGCTTCGCTACTTTTGTTTTACGCTCTGCTTGAACCGCTTGACTTTGTATTTTTATTGATTTTCCTTCCCAGTAACGTCTATCAGGGTTGGTAGAGGTTAAGCTGTCTTTCAAGCTGATTGACTGACATTATTTTGTCATTAATTTTCGATGTTTTTCATTTGAGTTTTGTTGGGATTTAATTTGTATTATGGCACTTACTGGAAAACGCAGTAATAATAGCTGACAAGCATGAGCAAAGTAATTGCTAGGCGTATGTATATATTTATTTTATTAATATACCTGGAGTAATTGGAATGAGTGTAATAGCAATTCAGAAAAACATGTAGACAAGCTAACAGGGAAAAAGTAAATAAATAAATAAGAGTGTCATTTGAGCAGCTTAGTGAAAAGCATGTATACACAAACATAAATATGTATATTCAGAACAAGATATATACAAAAAAGAGAGCGAATAGAGGTTAATAAGATCAATTAATACTCAAATAGATACGGAAAACCTGAAAAGACTCCACAGTTGACAATAAATATAGGTTAGGTTAGCTTAGGTTAGGTTAGTTTGGAAGCCAATGAGCCACGCATGGATAAGTCCGTTGCGATATCAGATGAAGTTCAGTTGCTACTACTTGACGCGAGTTTTAACATACTCTGTGGCCTTACTATCGATACCTGTTCCAGACTCTTTTAGCATGGGGACCCCAGATACTTACAGCGTAATGTTGCCAATGCAGGACAAGTGCACGAGAGATGCTCCATTGTTTCCCTGGTGTCTTGCTCTAGATATTTTCGACAGTTTTTTCCATCAGTCAGCCGCATTCTACGAGCATGTATCACCAACAGACAGTGATCAGTTAATATTCCCTTTAAGCTCCTAGAGTCTCTTTTATCGAGTTCCAATAGAAATTTTGTATTCTTCCGATCTACTACAGCGACTTTTGCAGTTTGGCACCCAGGTAGCTCGCTTCTTCGGGTTTTGATTTTCTATGCTTCTGCACAGATTGTCGTATAGACAATGCATAGGTAGTTAATCATGTTTTCGGATATTAGCCAAACACCATTCTTGACAATCTCGTCCAATATTTCATTGCCTACGATGCCTTTTTGGTCTGAAAACCAGTAGAGTTTCTTGCTTCTGGCAACACTTTCCACTGCATGACCAAGACATGCCATATGAGGTGCCTGCTGTTTACGTAGATGCTGACTCTGGAATTGCCTCCAGGTATATTGGAAGCCAGCTCCACTGCTTACAAAGACCTCAGCTTAAAATATACTACAGTGAGCCGGCAATATATAAGGTTGCCCTATGCCTAACTCTTGGCAGTATATTCCCGTACCAACTCCATCCTCCATTTTCGAGCCATCCATATAAAGGTTTAGAGTGTTGTGCGTAGCTAACATATCTTAACCCCAACCATCTTTTTCTATGTTTACTTTGAATCTTCTTTCGCAGTTGAAAAGTTTGCTAAACCACCATTATCTATGGAGCTATGCCCGGATATTCTCACACACTTTGACATCATACCGGTTCACTTAGATTATGGAGTTGTCAATTTAGACTCTGGCGGCTCCTTCCCTCTCGATATACCGAAGAGGGAGCTTTGGGTGGGAAGAAGCCGCTGGAGGAGAGTGGCAGTGAGCTTCTTTACGGATGGGTCAAAGTTTGTGCGGAATGTTATTGGAGGGGTTTACTGTCTGGAGCCCTCTTTCAATTTTATACTTCCTGATTATTGCAGTGTCTTCTTAGCCGAGCTTGTAGTCATTAAGGTAGCCGTAGTTCTGCTGCTCCGGAGCGCAGCCTTCTTCAGAGAAGTGACCATTAAATCAGATAACAGAGCAGCAATAATAGCCTTGAACTCATTTACAGTACGTTCAGGGTTGTTCGAGGAGTTTCTAACCTCGTTATTAAAAGCATCGAATGTCTTTGTGA
The DNA here is from genome assembly GCA_037783105.1 of Bactrocera zonata. Taxonomy (NCBI): domain Eukaryota; kingdom Metazoa; phylum Arthropoda; class Insecta; order Diptera; family Tephritidae; genus Bactrocera; species Bactrocera zonata. The sequence goes on along the minus strand of JBAWJQ010001869.1, from coordinate 379,140 downwards.
TAAGACTGGTATGGGTACCGGGCTATAGCGGAGTCGCTGGAAATTGTAAGGAAACGGGTCGGTGCTCCCGTGTCCTTTTGTCTTCGATTACCAGATAGCTAGTAGGCGGAAGCTTAGCCAGCGCTTCGCTGTCACAAAAGCGTGCAAGCTTTAATTGGTGTATCGACACAACCTTTGGAAACTCGAGCCAAGGCACCTTGAGGAGCCACAAGTGAATAACAAACCATACTAACAATTCATGAAAGCAAACAAAAACAAACTAAGTGAAAATTTCATTATTCCAAAGACCTAACTGTCGCATTTGCTTTTACCGTTATTTAGTTAAAGCGCTTTAAGCATTTTGTCACCCACAGTAAATTGTTGCAGTGGCCAAAAGCTAACAGCATTCACACCCGCCCATACAATAACTACAACCACAAAGACTGTTTGGCTTTTGAAAGACACTTGCACGCCCGTTAATGATCGGTCACCATCATTGCCAACAAACTACTAATGACCGAAAGTTATGTTAGTTTTAGTTTTAGTTTAGTTTTTTTGCATTCGAGTGGTATTAACAACGCCGCCAGACGTTTAAAGCCACAGCTTATATTCAACGCTCGTCTCGTTTTCCGCAATTTTTCTAATGGTCTTCTTTTAGCTTAACTTTTTTGTGGTCGTTCACCGGGCAAGTGCGAAAAGTAAAGGGAAACCCTATGCTACTTTACATTAGCCACTTATCTAGTAGTCATTGGCCAGCAATCCGAATTGTCGCTGCCAACCAGACCAGACAATTCTCTCTGCTGTTCATAGTCTACTATTTTTCCAAAGGCGGAAAATGTCATTTGTACCTCGGTATTTTTCCCCTTTTTGTGTGGTCTGTGTAGTCGGCTGGCAGTCTGCTTTGCTGCAAATAACTTTGTAGGCTGTCTGAATAAATGCGACAGTAAAAACAACAAAAATAACCTTTAATAGCGATTAGTTTATGGGCACTTATGTCAGTTAAACGGCCTCAGCTTAAAGTAGTTGCTGTCAATACGCTTTCGTTCTCTTTGTAGATGTGAATGGCGTTTCTAATGCGATTTCACTTACTCTCCGTTTTAATTTCTTTTAAAGAAAAAATTATAATTGACGAAATAAATTAATTAGAGTAAGAAAATTTCTTCTAGGCGAAGTTTGAAATAGCAAGAACTCTGTTTTTTCTTTCACGATATTCGTCAGGGAGTGATCTACGACCTCCATTGAATTCACTATGCCATAGATAAGCACTGGTCTTTGAAGGAGCCAGCAATTTAATTATGCTCATTGATGCGCTGGGACAGGACAGGACCTAGTTGAAAGTTCACTCAATATCAAGGGAGGTCCCAACAGCGAAATCCTTAAGCCTAATGGCTTCCTCAAGCTATGACGATAGTATGCAGGGCAGTATCCACTGACTTTCCATTACGATAAGCATGTTACCCTTCTGATAGATAGTCTCTCGGACTGCGCCTCCTTATGTACCAGTCCATCAGTATCTCCAGAGTTTTTATTAAGAATGTGGTTCGCTTAGATAGGTTGCATGACACCTGAAAAGCTTGCTGCAGCTGCGCTGGTATGATGCCATTTAGTTCCGAGGACTTGAACGGTTTGAATGAATTGATCGGTCAAGTCAAGTACCGTTCATTTAGAAGGTCGACCGCGCAATCCTTTTGCAACACTCTGATGGATATCTCCCCAGAGGACGTTTTACTTGGTATAGCCCTGCGATTTTTGGCAGAAGTTTCTGAAGTCCTCTTTAGGGTGGGTCGATTCCGGACTTTTTTCGATTCGGGATTTCTAATAGTACGGAAAAGTTGCCTTAGTACTTCCTGATTCCAATGCAACTTTTTGTTTTGAGATCGGAGTGCATCTTCAACCACAACTCCGGCTTTGAAATTTCGGAAATTCGCCTAAAATCGTGAAATTGTCTACCTAGCGCCTGAAAGGACTCCTCTTCGCCTTTTTAAACTCGGACTTATATAGTTTAGTACCCCGTTTTGTACAGTCAGTTGATCCTTTCTTAAAGACCTTGTGGAATAAACGTCTTCAAAATGCCCTGACTTCCGAAAGTTCTATAGTTTCAGAGAATTTTCTCTCTGTCCTTCGCTGTTTTCAGTGGACAGGTGCTCTCCAGTGCAGTTTTAAACTCGTTGACCGTGTCGGTGGTGACCAATGATTCTACCCCGGGCGCGTGGGAGAGTTTATCGGAGCCTCTTGCAGTAAGATTTCTAAACGTCTTTTAGATGGACATTCTTCGGCTAGACTGAACCCGATATACCTATGATCAGAGAAAGTGTGATCGTCAACAACTCTCCACATTTATATCAGTGGGGCAAATACGTTAGAGATTATGGTGAGGTCAAGAACCTCCTCCCTGCCTACAGTCACGAATGTAGGAGAGTTTCCTCTATTACAAATGAACACATTTTCGCTAACAATGAAATTAAAGAGTGACTCACTTCTGTTTCGGCTCAGTTTACTAAAAGTCGAAGAAGTTCTACGAAATAAACTCAGTTGTGGTTTGGTTGCTAGAAAATTCGTCATCGATAAGTTTTAGTTTGAAAAATGTAGCCAATGGTAAAGCTTGTTAATGGAAAGACTTACGAACATAGGTAAACATCTCATCGACTTAAGATCTAGTCGTGAATAGAGCTCGGCCACTTTCTGTTTTTAGAGTTGTCATATCAAAAAGAGGGTCGAATTGGTTGCAAAATTCCGGTGTAATGAAACCACATGTACTTACTCTTCTGTTAACTAGATCATATATATTTAAAAACATATCAGAATTTTGTTTTAAACTCATATAATTTCACTGCATGCATTTACGTTAAAAAGTTCGATGCCCGAAAAACTTCATATGCCAATGCTTTGTACCACTCTCATACTTACTTAATCCTTCTACATGCAGCGCACTGTAAGACTAAGCTGAACGGAGTAGTGTTGGCAAAAAGGATATTGAAGTTCAAGTGCATCCTTTTAGCGAGGAGACTTTGCATTGTGTTGCCTTTGGAATTGGCGGAGAAAACACTATTACGTAAAGTTGAACGAGTTTTCAAAAAGCAACATATGTACGTACATGCATCAGCTACAAAAATCAACAAAGCAAAAACAATGCTTAATATGTCACTTGAACTGAATATCAATGAATGCGAGTCCAGTAGTAGTAGAAGCATTGACTCAGTAGAGTAGCATTGTAAGGAAGAAACGTAGAAGTTGCAAAGAACAACCGACATAACGACTGATGCATGCACCGCTTTTAAAAGTTCTAAAAGCGTTATTTGTTACGTTTTTTTGTTCTCTTTTACTTCAAGTTAGCTTGCAGTCGTTTTTCAGCTTTTGACATTAAGTGCACACAGCATTTGAACTTTAAAGTTTCGAGTTTTTCATTAACTGTATATATGTATGTATGTATAAAGAATGTGCAATAATCTATACATTTGCGTATAACATTCAACTTATAGCAACTTAACAGTGTAGCAGTACAGCTCTCAGCACTTGTGTTTCTGAATAGGAGGAGCAGACTTTTGTGAGGGACTCTTGCACTCCTCCCGTATTTTTTATTTACCCACTGAATCTAGTTATTGTAAGTTATTAGCTGAATAATGTGTTTAAAAACTGAGCCGCCTTTCAAGTGATAACTTTTGCCTGTAAACTATTGATTGCTAATAACGCACACTAATGGAGTATCTTCAATGATAGATGGCTAGACAGCGAAAGTTGTTGATCAAAAATTCAAATGAATAATTGACATACTATAAAAAGCAGATATATAGAGTACGTAAAGTACGTAAGAAAGTGAAAAATGGTATTAAGTATACCTTGATACTTAAAATTTTTATATAATCTGTGCTTTCATTTTATTTCCAGAACTTAACTCCCTTCGACAGACAGTTTCTCACCAAGCTTTATCATAGTGTCATTTCTAATCTTATTCTTTCTTATTTTCCAATCTACTCGAACTCTTTCGCTTGTATCTTCGTCTTTACATCATACTCTGTTTATCGTTTTCTGACACATTTATCAATGTATCCTTCCTCACGAAAGTATCTTTGCCGAGTGTGTGCCCTGATCGAATAACACGCTTAGTTACAAATGTGAGTTTGGATATCTTTAAATGGCATAACATACGTAGGCACGTGCGTGTCACTCAATTGGTGTGCATATCCCTGATTTTTATTTTTAACTGCCACACTTGGACAAATTGGTTTTGAGATTAAAACTTCCTACATTCGTCAAAGCTTTTATTTAACTCGTGTAACACGAAAGCGTAAAAGGGAAGAAAAAGGGAATTAACAAACACAATTGTGCATATCAAAATGTGAGGAGTTGAAAAACAAGTGTTTATATAATATAATATATATATTCAATTCAGTCAGGTGACAAACCATCAAAGGCACGATATCCAAATGGAAAGTGAAATGGACAGTTTTGGGGGAATGTTCGGTAAAGGATAAGGTCACCAAACCACAATTTATTGATTTGAATGAAATATTCTTGAGTGATTCAACTGAATTTAAAGTACTGACAAAGCCAAAGTGAAAAAACATCCAAAAAGTAACAAGAAGACCATCAAGAAGGGCGACAAAGTTTTAGGCCAATTGGTTGCGTGCAGTGAAGTGTGCTGGTGAAATAAAGGACGGCAAATGTGAGGAAAGCGTCAAAATTGTAACTGTTAATCTTATTTTCTTGCCATAACAGTGCGTAGTATATGTATGTATGTAAATAAAGAGTGACTGGTCAACCTTTCTGCTGAGCAACAAAATAGTGGCTTTGAAGTGGCCTCAACACCTGAGGGCAAGTATAATTGAAATAAAGTCTGCGTAAGGGGATGACTTTGTAAAATAAAATAGGGTTAAAAGTTCTTCTGTTTGACTAATTTACAAATTATTCCAAAAAATCTTATTTTTACTTTTTTCCATGCGCTTAAAATTTGGCATATGTATTACGTAGGAAGTAAAATCGTGTTGAAAAAGTTACTGAAAAAATGTCGGACTTCATTGTTTGGAAAAACTTTTCAGTGAAAGAATGCCATTAGTTAGAATCAATGTGAATAATAAGCTATATTCCAAAAATTTCTCATAAAAGCCAAAAATTGACCACAAAATAAATCGGTCAGTCAATCTTAGTGAAGTTCCCATGTGATATACATAAAAGTGTTAAATAACATACTATATAAGCAATGGGTGTAGTAGATTTTGAATCTTAAAGTTCTTCCAAACTAAAAATACATTCTTCGGCATTAGTAGAATATTATTCCAACTTATATTTGAATATAATGCCACAGCATGAAGTTGGTAACTACCTGACTTCAAAAATAATACGTTTAACTAACTCCAAACTATTATGTTGCTTTGTTATGTGCTACACTATAATATAAATTTCATTGCTGGTAATGATTAGAATTGACTGATTTCTGATTGTGATTAAATATATAGTATACATTAATTTTTTCTACGTAGGCCTTGCTACACGTATATATACAGAAGGTACTGTTTAGGGTGATTCAAAAAAATTTTTTATTTTTTTTTTCGTTTGGTACTCGGACAAATAGGTTCCTAGACACCTCTAAGAAAGCCTCTCCAAGCATGAGTTCTTAAATGTAATGGGAAGGTCCTCTTACATACAGTTTTCTATTTTTCTTATTATCAGATAGAAAAATTTATACCTCGCTTCCAACTACTTGAAAAAATATCTTGTTTCTTAAATTTTGTAGGAAATTGAATGCTCTACAAAAAAGATCTCCTATGAGCTTTTCGTAAACCCAACCATTTAAAAGAAATTAACAGTTAAAATTTGATTATTTTTGGGAAATTTTTTATTTCTTATGAATTTTATAACTCAATGAAAAAAAAAATCATTTTGAATAATGAAACTCATAGTTTTGTAGGAAATTTACTGCTCTATAAAAATGGTCTCGTATGATTTTTCGATTAAGTTAAGCGCTTACGAGATATTCATCGTCAAACATAAATGCATATTAAGGTGGATCAAAAAAAAAAAAATAAAAAATTTCCGTTTGGTACTCTGAAAAATAGGTTCCTAGACACCTCTAAGAAAAGTTCTCCAAAAACCTAAGAGTTTCATCATTCATAATGATTTTTTTCATTGAGTTATAAAATTCATAAGAAATAAAAAATTTTCCCAAAAATAATCAAACTTCAACCGCTAATATCTTTTAAACGGTTGGGTTTACGAAGAAACCGTGGGGACTTCTTTTGTAGAGCATTCAATTTCCCACAAAATCTAAGGAACAAGATTTTTTTTCAAGTAGTTGGAAGCGATATATAAATTTTTCCATCTGATAATAAGAAAAAATAGAAAACTGTATGTAGGAGGACCTTCCCGTTACAATTAAGAACTCATGCTTGGAGAGGCTTTCTTAGAGGTGTCTAGGAACCTATTTTTTCGAGTACCAAACGAAAAAAAAAATTTTTTTTTGAATCACCCTATTATTGCTATTTCGACTTTTTCCCATTGACCCACCATCTGGTGGCATTGTATAATGTACTTTTATGTATATACGTAAAAATATGGCCTCAGTCATGTATAAAGCGCCATTTCCAAAAAGTTGCACAAACTAATTATAGCAAATGGATTTGACTCATTATCCGGACACCAAACACCAAATGATTAATTTTGCTCTTTAATTTGCAAACAAAAATTGCCGACCTTTCATTCAGCGCAGAAGGAGCAGTGAAAAAGTAATTGATGTAAATTGCAAAAGTAAGCAAAAACTAAAACAAATAGCATAAAACAAATCACGCAACAACTCAAAAGCGAAAATGGACAATATTTCATTTTGACGAGCGTTATTTATATCGTAATTTTCTCGAACAAGCAAAACTGTTGTGTTGGAGGTTACAAGTGTGTACACAGTGTTTGGACATTAGAGTGAACAGAGCTCACTTTGCTAGAATTATTCGAAAGGCTTTTTACCTCATACGGGATCATAAACGGATTAGTTGTAAGAGAAATATCAAGAGGATGAGTCTGAAGTTGTCAGAATTGAGGAACTAATTTTTAACGTTTGGAACAATTCACATAGTCCCAAAAATGAGGACCGGGTGGAAACTGGCTGAAAAATTAATTTCAAAAAAACAAATTCTGTTTATCAAAAAGATTTTGACTGAAAGTCTTACAATTCTTTAATTTAAAATAATTTATAAAAATATTTTATAAATATTTATAAAATATTCAGAAGCACCAATTTGATAAATTAATTAGGTTGTGGTTGCCTTTCTTAGTATAGTGATTCCGCATTTATACTAGACCTTCAATAAATTAACCAAATTTACTCCACTAATTTAGGTTATTTCAGCCAGCGAAACCGAGAATAATATTTCAACTTTAACGATCGTAAAAAAAGATGACGGATCACATGTATGACGTGGTGCTAAAAAGACGGCAATTAAATGAAGTGAAAGTAATAGTGTTTGCGGACGATTTCATGGTGGTAGCACTGGCTAAACAATACGTCGACCTAACAAACAAATGCAATGAGTTCTAAAAAGGTCTACGCCAAGGTTTTCTTCTGTGAGTCTGCAATATTCTCTTCTGAGATCACAAAACAGAAGTTTTACTCAGAAAGGTGGAAGAACTAATAGAGATCACCATAGGGCGGTGCGAGATGGGAGTAATATTGGATTCCAAATTATAATTTAAGGAACACCTAGCGTATACTTCCGGCAATTAAAATATATAATGTTCTATTGAGAATGATGATCAAAAAAACCTGCGTGCATTGTATGCAGTACCAGTATGGTTACAGGCATAAAAGCGTATTTTTAACAAATAATTGCAGTGGATAGGTTTTCTGTAATTCGAGTAATAAGTGCTTTCCGGACTATATCAATCAATGCTTCTGAAGTATTAGCCAGTATGCCACCTATTGACATCAGAGGAGATAAACTCGAGCGATTATATCAGCTATTAGAGCCTAAAATAGTATCGGCAAAGATAGAGGAGAGGAACAAGGGCATCAAAATGTGGCAGTAGCGGTGACAACCTTCATCAAAAGAGCGCTTGACTTACAGAATTATTCCGGACATCTCTAAACATGTATTATTTTATTGCTCTCGGTTGTCAAACACAAGGGAAAACTTATAACCACCTCGGTGGTAGTTTCTTGGTCGATCATTTAACGACACTCATGTGTCAGTCGACTGAGAAATGGAAAACTGTTAACGATGAGTCTGCTTTTATAATGACAATACTGAAACTTTTTCAACAGATTAGGCGTCCGTCATTCGACCAATAGAGGATGCTTGAATTGGCTGTCCATGAAGTAATACTTAATCGTTGGTTCCGTGGGAAAATCTTGAGTTGAGAGTAGGTTAGGTTTAGCGGTTTAAAGTTCTTTGTTCCTGAGTTGATTACATAAAATAACTTACTCATGGCAATCCTATTGAAATATTTATTTATTTTATTTATTATTTGTTAAATAATAATACAATTATTAATATACATTACACATAAGACCTTATTGAAATAAAATACCATTTCTTTAAAAAAAAAAAAAAAAAAAACACGGTGAGTAGAAATAATCATTGCCGCATTTATTCTTATGTTTCTTCTCCAAGTATCTCAATACTTCTTCCAATTTTTCCAAATCATTTTACAGAATCTGGGCAGTCTTAATATTACAACTCTACAAAATTTAGCAATTCGTCGTCACGCTCTACCGACATAAGCCTGGTCACGGTATGCTGCTCACTTTCTTGAATTCTTCTTTTGGCTAGGCATTACTATTTGATTTCCGTTTCTACTTTTTCGTTACCGAATTTATCAACAACGCTAAGTAATAATGAAAAACTTCTTCCATTCTGACACAATTGCCAAACTAATTTATCATTTTGAAAAATTACGCAAATTGTTTAACAGCAAAGAAAGTGAAAACGAGCAGAAGAAAGAAACAAACGGAAATGGTCAAAAGACAGGCAACGAAAAATCAGCAATTGAAAAGGCAAAACCTACACTTAAAGTTGAAAAGTCAACATTGGAAATACAAAGTAAACTTTTTTTTGTAAATTTTTTGCGAAATGTCAATGTTAGGTACGAAAAGTTCGAAAAAGTTTCAACATGAAAAATCACAAGAAATCAATTTATTTTTATTTTTTGCGTAAATAGTTAATGAAATATTTGACAACTTTACGGAAACTCAAAAGAAGAAGAATACCAAAGTACAGAAGTTAGTATGGGAGATATATCTTGTAACTAGGTTAAAATTGAGGTTAAGTTGTCGATATGAACTAAAATAGCAACTGTGTGAAGACCAGCTCTATTTGACTGATTGTGTTTTAGTGGTTTGCCGACTTTAGGCGCAATATTCAAACAGAAATGGCTTTAAATTGTAATGGTATTAGATAATCGGGAATTTTTGTTGTTGTTGTAGCGGTAGAAAATATTTCTGAAAATATTTCTGAAGTAGTTCGAAGAATGTTGTCGAGTTGATAGTCTTTTCCGGATAATAAACCGGGTACTTTCTGGTTACTTAGACCCGATTTTTGTGCGAATAATGGAAAATCGGTAAATCGTGATTATGGGTTGCATTTCCATAAACAGCCAATAATGGTCGTATATAGATCAGATCGCTTGGATTAGATGACTGCAAGGAATGTGCTCACTGCGGATCAAGTGAGCACTGGTATTCCTCTCGAACTAAATGTCACCAGCATCTCTCCAGCTTTTGCAACAAGGTATGCAAGATCTCTTGTCACACCTGGTAAGGCTTATAAGAGATAGCTTTGTGATTCCGTATATCCCAGAACTGTATATAAGAGTGGATGTAATTTTCAACCCCAAGACAGGTAGGAAGGACTACTCGCTGGTCAAATCATTCTGTCCAATATGCATTTTTGCATCAGAGGCACCTATCGGATAGGTCGAGGTGTTTTTGTGTGGCGGTGGTAGAAAATTGCAGAATGCTCGATGTACTTGGACATTACGGATTTGGGTGATATTCCGGAGCCGTCACGTTCCTTTTGCTAATGCTGGACTAATGGACGATTAGATGTTAGTGGTGTGATCTCCACACTCGGAATACCGAACAGTTAGGGTCGTTTGCGCGTGAATTGTTTAAGCGGCGAAGGCAGTTAGCTAGGAATTAGGGTTAGTTTTTGTATGAGTGGTGTGTGTATGTGATGTGTGTATGGGGTCCAACCTCTGGCCACCAGTCCAGATCCGTATGGAAGCTCAACTGGTAGTAGCTTCGACTACGAGGTCTGAGAGGAGACTTAATTCTGGTACCACGGGGAGCAGGAGCCCTTGGAGTTTACTCCAACCTGCTCATGCGGACTGGCTTCATGCCAAGAGAAATGGAAAAGATTGTTGACAACCATATAAAATCGACAGCTACATGCCAATTAGCACGCGTACAGAGCGGGCTCTGTACCAACTCATGGTTGAACCCCAAAATTAGCTGGATAATCGCGAGGTTGCGATGTGCGGCTGTCTTTACGTCGAAGGTGCTTTTGATAATGCGTCCTACGAAAGTTTGATCGAGGCATTGGATATATCTGGAACGTGACGGCTCCAGAAACAAATGGATAAGGGTACACCTAATCTGGGTTCCAGGGCATAAAGGGATAGCCGACGAACTAGTCCGATCTGCGGCAGGCTCATGACTATAGGTTCCATTTACGTGGACAGGGAATACATTACATCGGTCGCGCCCAGCCGGCTCCTGGAATTGTTCAGGATACTGGACCGTGGTGACCATATGTGATATAGGGAAGGGCATAATAGACCGTAGGTCGCAGTGCATCAGTTGTACTCAATTTATGTACCGCACAGTGGCACCGCTCCATACATTTCTTGGAAAAAAATAGAAGGAGTGGTCGTACAACAATGAAACTTTGCAGAAACACTTCTCTGGACTAAATTAAGAAATTTTGAAAAAATCTTGGAAAACCGCCCACTGCCACACCCACCTCCCATATAACTGCAATTGCCAACATTTTTATTTTTGGACCTAGGGACTTGAAATTCGGGACACTTCTTAATTGAGTTCTCCTGATGAAAAAAAATAAACTTAAACGCAAAGTGACGTTATTTATACCTTTTCCTTGATAAAAATCCAATATAATATGCAATGTTTTAATTGAATATGTCACAGGCGAAAAATTATGTTAGTTTTTATTTGTAATATTATGCAAGCACCATATCTTTAACAATGGGATCTAGTTCTAAGGAAATTTTGTTCGAATGACGCCTTAAGCTACTTATGTAAGGATCCGAAGTTATAAGAAGTCTGTTGAAGACATCAGTATTTGTGGAAATTAAAATCGATGCTACTAAAAGAGACGGTAATTGGCGGTTGTTTTTTTTTTAATTAAAAGTACAGACTCGGAACTTTAATTTTTTTATAGTAAGAGGGCTAAGCAAGGCAAAGCACATAAAGTTTTTTTCCATCAAAAAATGAAAAGTTGATATTTTTTAGTATAATTTTTGAAAAATTATAAAAATTAGCTTACTTTGCCAATTTCAATAAATTTTTTTTTTTATGAACAAGTAGGTGCTATATTTTCACTAAAAAATAAAAGAAAAGCCAAAGCTATAAACTTACACACAAAAAAAATTCTTTATTTGGACAATAATTTTAATCTGATTTTATTGAATAACTTTCCGTCGACTTCTGTTAGTTTTTTTAACTATAAAATTTAACTTTTTATAAAAAACCTTGTTGAATTTTTCTTATCCAAATATTTCTTTACAAAACAAAATCATTAAAGTTTTGAAATTGGAAAGTGGAAAAATCCTATTTTTTCCGCCGAAATGCCACTGTGTGTCGTTATGATTAACAGTGAATTACCTCTTTTATCCAATAACAAACTTTTGAAAATAAAATTGAAATTTACAAAATATAGAATTAGCATCAAACTTTTTCGTATTTGTATGGCAGTATGTGTTATGAAGCATTGGAAGCTCCATTCAATATTCCACAAATTTGCTTATCTGAACTAAATGCTAATACCCGTAGTTTGCCACAAAAGTGCGCAAACACAAATGTGTACTTTTGAAAGCTAACTGTTGTTTTTGGTATTGTTGTTGCACATCTAACTCGAAACTGCAAAGAAATTTATTTTGCTTTCATGGCAAATTGATGATATAACTAATGGGTTTGATTTGAATGCTAGCAGAAATAAATTGCCCTACATACACAATCCCCTTTTTGTGTTATTACAATTAGTATTTACCACTCAATCCGTTGGCGCTGGCTTAGCCGGTACACAAATTGCGATTTCCACTTCAGGCAGGCGGAACAATTTACTATGAAAGCGGCAATAAAAGTGAGCAAACGTTAGCTATCAAAAGCAGCTAAAGAAAATGGGGGTATAAGAGGAAAAGAGAGGGATAAAAATGGAGTATCGCAATAGAGTATGCGAATTAAACGTTGGGGAGCTGCAAAAATGAATTTTAAGAAGAAGTGAGCTAAAGGACGGGTGGAGAGCCAAACAGCGTTGTTGGTGCAAATAATATTATAGAAAAACACTTTTTTTATTATTGTTGCTGTAAAATTTAATGACAATGGAGTTGTAAACATTTGCTGCTGACAAGGCGCTTACACACAAACTGGAAGACTTACAAATCTGAATACACGCCATACATATGTAATTGCAGGTTTTATGCAATAAAAAATAAAAGAACGGATAAGTCTTTTTTAACCGAAGAAAGCAGCTGTTGTGGTTGAATGTTTGGATGGCAAATTAACACAGTAGTTTCATTGTGTAGTTAGATGTACGAGTATGTATGCTGTAGAATCAGTGCTGGTGCGTACAGATAGAAAAACGATCAAGATGTGGGCCAATCAAAATCCGTGATCACCATAAATTCAATCGAAACTGTCGGTCAATTTATCAAAAATCAGCCGAAATCATAATTGAAGTTCATGGAAATGGAATTGAACATCTGCAAAACATCTATTCATCGCATTTGTACATACACGGTTTATTCCGCACAAATTGACTCCCGGTGGTCAAAAATTGCTCAAAATCCATTGCCGAAAAAAAAAAAACATTTGTTCTGTTTTTTTTAAGTCCTGTTTACTTTGGAACGCACCTTGTACATTTGTAGGAATTCATTGCCACATAATTAATGTAACTTTTTCTTACTTAGGAGACTGCGATAAAATAGAAATGTTTCCATGCACATATATACAAACGCATACATATTCACATAAACAATCAAATAAGCTGGATGTAAAATTGCGAAACACAATGGAAGAAAAAACTTTGTTTATTTACTTTGTATTACTTATGTCTTTTTTGCCACGCATTCACTCACTCGCCATATTAAGTAACAATAAAATTTATTGCATTGTTAGCAAATGAATAAAACTGCCTCGAATTGCAGGGCAATTTAACAATTTTCTCAGCAATTGAACACCTTGTTGCGTATTTCAATAGGAGGCAGCCGGTGTATATTTATTAGAGCTATAGACGACATGAGTAGTAATTTGCTCTTACCAGGAGGATGACCCAGAAATGTATTTTTGTATCCATTATTTTTATCTGCATAGTCGTAAAATCATGGTTTAATCTGAAAGATAGAAAATAAGGATTGTAAATACTTTTGTGATATGTGATTATGAAAAGTTAATTATTATTATATGTGTGTATATAATTTAATAAATGAATAGATCTATTGCATAGTAAGTATGAACTAATCCGAAATATTTATGAAATCAGGCCACAATGTAATCGAATGAGCATACCCATTTATTGTCATTGAGATATCAAATATACGAGAGAACCAAAATCTGTTTATTGAGTATAATATAATCATAACATTTTCAAATACTTATTCTAAAACCAAGAAGTGTGGGTGTTTTGTTGTTTTTTTTTTCTGCGGGGGAATCTTTCAAAGATTCTGCTGCTGTAGGAAGGCAGCACGATTCATATTGCGCGCTAAAGATACAGTTCTTTTGGGTATTATCAAACTTTACTGGACTTGCGGAGGAGTATCCCTAAGTTCTAAGCCCTTAACTCCAGCTGCATTAGCTTATATTTGGCCCTGCGGGTACGCCGTTAGGTAACCTGACTTTTTGGATCTCTATTGCGGCCCACTCTTTCATCTTCATCCATATTTGCTTTGATATGATAAAAGTCTGTCTCCCTGAGTGTACTTTCAATCTAGGCACTTAAGGGGGTATTCCAGTCTAGAAATTCGAATTTTTTTCATAATTCGATAGTTTTGACATTCAAAAATATCTCCCTAAAAGGATTTTTCAAAACTCAAATTATTTTCAAATTTATAGCCCTCATTGTGGCGCGGCAACTAGACCGGTTGAGCGAATATCGTATAACGTAAAACTTTAAACGCGTTTTTCTCAAAACTCCTTTTTTTGAAGCGTTAGCCACAATATCTCAAGTTCTAATGAATCGATTTATTTGAAATTTGGCATGAATATTTTTGAAATATATCTCTATCACTAAAAGCAATAAAAACTAAAAATTTAAAATTTATAATATTAAAAAAAAAAATCGACAAAATTTAAAAATTAATTAAATTGGGAAAATCGACGTTTGTTTTTGAGTAGCCGCCATTTTACGATTTTCTTTTTTTTAGTTTTGCTGCTTCATGACATAGCGACATTTGTACTCATTAAGAATCTGTAATTTTTTTATTTTTCAGATGACGACAAGGGTAGAAATCATGGCGATGAGGACACGGCCTCTTTTTCACCATTTTCTTCAAGGACGCATAACTCTATAAAAAAATTTTTTTTTTTGAAATTTATTTTGTGTACTCTTCTAAGTTTAATAAACAAATGATAAAAACTGATAGTAAAAATATCTAGTGCTTCTTTTTTATTAGTTGTTGAAAAAAGCTCGAAATTCGAACCTCTAGACTAGAATACACCCTTAATGAGCCCAAGCGTGACCGCTGTGCAGTATTATTTATAGCCATGCATCCACCTGATTCCCTCTATGGCCTTGGCCGCAATGTCTGGAAATTTTTCGACTGCATCTATGGTGGATCGATGTCTCCTGAAACTAAATTGGTTTTCAGATAAGGCAGTTTTCTTTCTAGGTGACGTTTCAAAGGTGTGCAGATCAGCTTCTTCAACATTTTAGCACAAAAAGTGGTCTTCCATACCCTTGGAAAAACGCCTTCATTTACGCACGGAGAAAAAATTTCAGCAAAGGCTTTCTTTCTGTATTCAACTGCTATCTTAAGCGCTGTATTTGGGATGTCATCAAGTCCAATCGAATTTGCATTGCCGAACCCTTCCTCTACTTCTACTACCCCCTTCTCGTCGATTAACAAAGCTTCAACCACTAATGGTTTGGAGGCCTACTATTTTTATCTTTCCACCGAAGTACAGGTTACTGCGGTATTTTCTACATACTTTAATCTACATAACTGCTTTCATCATTACTGTTATTTGTTTATGTTCTCTTAACACCTTTTATGATCTTATACAAAATGTATTATTTAATCGGTTTTTAGAACTCATTTATTATATAATTATGTATATAATATATATAGATACATAATCGGCATGACGAGCAGAGTCAATTAAACCATGTCCGCCTGTCTGTTTGTCTGTTTATACACAAACTAGTTCATCAGTTAGATATTGGTACAAAATTTTACATACATCCTTTTTTCCAAAAGAAGCTGCTCATTTTCGGGACCGCCGATATCGGATCCCTACAGCTTAGAGCTGCCATACAAACTTCCCTTGATCCAACTCAAGTCTATGTATGGAAAAGTACTGAAGAGGTAACTTGACAAAATTTTGCATGAATGTATTGTTACCTGTGACAATAAGGCAATCTCCTAAGAATGTGTTCGGATTGGATCACCATGACATAGAGCTGCCATACAGACTGAAGGATCCGAATCAATTTATTGTAAGGAATTTGTTGTGTTTGTGAAGGGTATTTTAACTTTTGTTCAGTCGAAGTTAACGTATTTTCTTGTTATAAGATTGGCTTTTACTACATTGCGTCATTAGAATAACCGGCTGTATAGTATACTTACCAAAATACCGCCCAACTTTAACTATACTATGAAAAATCCGTTTTGGTAATATTTATATTTTATTGCGTGTATACATAATATGAAATTTTTGTGATTCAAAAGCCTCTATGTTGGCTGCAATCCCCGAGTGCAAGTTGCAATTACCAAATAAAACAACGAGAAAAGAACGAAGCAAGCAACTTCAGCAAGACGAATGATTATCCTCTCAACCAGAACATCTTCGACAACAATATTCCTTAAAATTGCAAGCAGAAATATACAAAAGTAACAGCAATAATCGTAGAAATAGCAAATTGAAAGTCCTCACAACTCCGCAAACTAAAGTGACGACTGAGGCTGAGACCATGTAACTCATTAAAAATGCATAACTCTGCAAGGATGTGCGGTGAAGGAGCGCAGCACAACTCTTAAGGATGGCGGTCAAATAAAATATTTATGTAAGGAGGTAAATTTTGCTTACTGATTGACCTCTGCTGACTTGGTCGTCGGTCAACGTTGCAGATTCAAGAAGTAAAGTTAACTTTCTACAACGCTTAGAAATGTCTTCTAATTATTAAGAATAGCTATTTCATCAAATCATTTCTGATTGTTGTCTATATGGCACATTAGCAGTGTCGAGGAACTTGCACATATCAAAAGTAATGAAATGGAAACATCCAAATTACCAAGAAATAAAAATAATGAAATAAAATAAGAATTTTATTTTTTTTAAGCAAATGCCACGAAGAAATCAACAGTAATACCTACACTTAGATTTACTGGTGGTCGACTAACCGTACTGTTATGTAAAACTGTGCGCCTGCGGTGATCTTTGTGCTCATTGCGGTTTATGAGTCCTAATTACAGCAGCTGAAGATGTAATAGAAGAATTGCTGGTGTTAACCGTAACGCAATTGACTTGCGGCAAGATGCGTGCGCATCAACAAGGCACAAAAGTTTCTAATGTCCATAAGGTGTAGAACGAGAAGTGCGTCACACGCATGAAGAACTAGTAACATTTGCGTGCTCTTATACTATACCCTTAAGTATAACACTATAAAAGCAAACGGGTGTATGCAAAGGAGTATATGTCTTTTAAGTTATGTAATTGTAGGTACTTGTAATGTTATGCTATAGGCTCGAAGTCACATTCACACATGCTTGGACTATTCCAACTATATACAATGCTACACAATCTTCTGCGAACACTTAATGTCACTCATACGCACTGTCAGCAGCACAATTCAAAGTTGCAACTCTGTGCGAATGAATGCACTGCTAACGCATGTATGCTTGGTTTGTTTGTCTAAAAGTGTGGAAACGTTTGAGACAACCGAATAAAAGCAAGTCTGAGAATTTATGAAAAGGTGATAACCAAAGGAAACTTTATACAGATAACCGCATAATATAATATATACATACTATATGTACGTAGTTATATACTGAAGTGTAAACAATTCCTGAAAGCTCTGCGTTTATTAAGCTTTCCGACAATCTCACCACAAGTCGGAAATTTATTCAACACATCCGAGAAATAAGCAAACAATGTCGGTTGTAATACGATACACCACTTGACTTTCAATTGTGTTGGTAATAAAAGTAAATTTAATAGTGATCAAGTTGGTTCTTAGTAAGATGAAATGTTTAACGATGTGGAGTAATATACATAGAGTTACCTAAAATGCAAAATAATGCAACATCACTTTCAAAAAGTTTATAGTTGAAGGAAAAACGACATAATAGAAAACACTCATCTTGAAACAAAACTTGAGTTTAGGTTATAAAATGGTTATATATTGGTTACGCATTGGCTATACAATGGTTATACCTGACAGCGGAAGCTGAAAATTTTATGGTGATTCGTAAGCAATAAAAAAGTTAAATTTGATTTTTCTGATGATACGTTGTTAGCATTTTAGGTGACGATATGTATGATGGACAGGTGTTTTTTTTTTTATTTCAGAGATGTTATTTAAAGTTATTCAACAATAAGTATCTTATTTTTAAAATTATTTATAAAGTGTGATTTACAAATGTAGGGATAAATATAGTAGCCAAAATATAGAAAAATTGATACAAATTTAATTAAGAATAACGTATCTTTTGTTTTGGTGAAGGGCATTATAGCTTCGGCCAAACCAAAATTAACGTTTTTCCTTTGCGTCCCATATAGGAAATATACAAGGTGCGTTCCAAAGTAAACAAGACTTTTTGAATCTAGCGCCCCTTAGTGGCGCAATCTATTTTCCGACTGGTGCGTTAAAATCTATTATCTTCATCGATTGTCCAGTTTCATGGCATTTCATGGATTGGAAGTGAAGTTATTGCGTTTTAAGTGTCAGTATGTTTGCGCTATCGGTGCGAAAATGAGCTTCGAACAAACAGCCAACATTAAATTTTGTTTTAGAATTGGTAAAACTTTTACCGAAACGTTTCAATTAATGAAACAAGTTTATGACGATGATTGCCTATTCCGTAGCTGAGTGCACGAGTGGTTTCAATATTTTCAAAGTGGTCGTGAAGACATGAATAACGATCAACTTGTGGGCCAATCAAGATCCGTGATCACCAGAAATACCATCGAAACTGTGCGTGACTTCATCAAAAATCAGCCGAAATCTTTATTCAAATTCATGGAAATGGAACTCTTCTCTAAAGCATCGATTTATTGAATTTTGAGCGAACATTTGGGCTTATGAAAGGTGTGTGCACGGTTTGTTCCGCACAAATTGACTGACGACAAAAATTGCTCAGAATCCAACTTTCGAAGGACGATTATTTGACCAAAAATCACATTTTAACCATTAACTACTCCCCGTATTCCCCTGATATTGCACCGTGAGACTTCTTCCTTTTCGGAAAAATGCATTCTCCCATGAAAGGAAAGCGTTATGCAGACGTAAAGGCCATTCAAAAGCTTGCACCGGCATACTGGCGTCCATACCGCCCAACGAGCTAAAACACTCGTTCGACATGCTCTTGGATTGTGCAAAAAGCTATATTGAAGCAGAAGGGGACCATTTTGAATAAAATAAATTGATTTTGCCGAAAAAACCATTTGTTTCTGTTTACTTTGGAACGCACCTTGTATATATTTGTATGCATATAATTCATTTGCATAATTGAACAATCGGTTGCTGATAAAAATTGAAATTTTATTGTTGCTTTTTGAGTTGTCTTTATATAGCAGTTATGCAACAGCAGGTAAGTGTGTAAAACAAAAGTTTACACGATCCTTTATACATACATATGTGAGCTTTCTAGTGTGACGATAATACTTGTTAAGCCTTTTCGTTTTTAGTACAGCTCGTTAATGAAATTTTAAGGATAGAGAATTGACGTTTAACTTACCTAAGTACCTCTACAAATTAAATATAGTAGTACGAATGAACAAAAACAGTAATCGAGAAGTTTAAAATTTTAAAGTAGTAGTGATACATGTACGTAAGTATATTTTTATATTTTTATATGCATTTAAGTCAGTATAAATTTGTATGCTTATATTCAACACAAACTAGCTTAAACTAAGAGAATGGCTCTACATGGGGTTTGTGAAATTGGGTTAATTAAATATTAAATATGAAATTCTATAAGAAAATTCAATTTGCTAATGCACTTTCCTTTGGAAATGTGATTGTCGAAGTTTCATCTGTTGTTGTATTGTAAAACTAAGAGACTAAAATGTGTGTTTTATTATTAGAAACTTACAGCAGTAAAAGAAAATCAAATATGAAATGTAGCATAATTTCGGCAGAAAACTTCGAATGATTTTTTCTAGCATAATTCTAACGTTACCATCGAAAGCCTTATTAAGAAAAAGTTATCTTGTGTTTGTTGCCAATTATACCTATCGTGAGAGGCAACTACGGGCATTAGTGTGACTAGCATATATTCAATAGTGCATGAATATTTGAGTGTAAAAAGTATTTATTCACGGTGAAGAATAAACGATGAAGTCATCGTTTTTCCAACACGTGAAGAGGCTGTTAATGCGTTTAGTATGCATGTTTTGGAGGTACCTCAATCAAAGTAGCAAAAATGCTTTCAAACTTGGTTCAAACGCATGCAAAGGTGTATTCATGGAGAATATTTCCAAAAACATTAAAGCAATTTCGATGACTACTGACTTTTTGTTCTATAATCCCGAAATATAAAAGGCAAACAACGTAGTATATAAATTAAATTATGTTATTCCAAAAATATTTGTCAAACATTTCTGTTGTCCTTTACATAGTTTATAAGGATATAATTTGCCTACATAAATTAAATGAATCGAAAATCCAAAAGAGAACTCTAGAAGATTAAAGGGTTATATTCAGTTAGAAGGCAGAAAAAATCGAATTTCCCAGTTTTTTTTAATTATTGATCCTAATGTTTGTACACAGATTATGGTATCTTTAACTAGACTTTGTCTATCAGACTTTGTGTTAGTAAAAATGTTTATTTCAAAAAGACCTACAGCTAACTTCTGAAATTAAAAATTTTTGATCTAGTATTTAATTGGAGAAATTTTTGCTTATTTTTGGCAAAATTGCGGTTTCTAAAAAAAATCGATTTTTGACTAAATTTCGAACTTAAATTTTTTATGAAAGAAATATTTATTATTTTAAAAAAATTGTATACTAAAAATATTTTTAAGACTTTGAAAACCCCATTTTGAGAAAAACGCGTTTAAAGTTTGGAATGCACTTCCAAGTACTCTGAAACGCCTTATTCACCGAATGAAATTTTTTGTGTGTATTCTTAAATTAAAAATTTTCGACCGCATACGCATAAATCTGTATATAACCCCTTAAATAGCTTTTAGAGAAATATAAAATCAGAGTTACTGGTTGTAGTCTCTGGTGTTACTTGGTATGACGTGAAAGCAGATGAAATTGATAATGGTCGCAATCAGCTTTCCCATGCCAAATGTAACAAATATGTGTATTTGTGTAAAAAATTTTAGGATACAGTATAGCAGATACAAATATAGCGTGATAAGTGCTAAAAATAAATTGAATTGATAGAGGGTTTATTAAGTTGACCACGAAGTTCACCTAGAAGGAAACGTAGGAGGCTCTATAAATTACATATATTAAGGATCAGTGTGACGAGATGAATCAGTTTAGCTATGTCCTCCTCGTTTGTCTGTCCGTCTGTCGCTCATGTATTTTTCTCAAAGCAGCGCTACAATTTCTGACCCCATTATGATATACAAATTTACCTATAAAAATGAAGTTCCTGTATGGAAACTTTTTTGATCGGTAAGTAATTTGCTTAGTTGCGACCACAGTTAACGTGTTTTGTTGATATTTAGACGTTTTTCTCTTAAATTCTCAGTTAATTAGTTATTATTATTCTATTTTATTTTTTATTTCAAGCAAATATATCTGCGTGTATAAAATGTTTGTTGATCTGTAATGCATTTACTCACCACACATATGTATGTAGGTACGTATATATCTCTGACGCTTACTGAAATCTGCGCAAATTTGCATGAACCGCAAAGACCCCTCACGTCACGTCATTCATGGTTTAATTAATTAACTAATTAACCCCACAAATTATATGCGCCGGATTCCACACAATGACGACCAGAGATTGCTTCGTGGAAAATGCACGACTGCTGTGGCTGCTTACTGCAGGCCATTAGCGAATAAGCGCACACAGAATGAATCGAAGCGAACGATTAATTGCTCAATGCCCCCAACCAACTGCCTCAAGATTAAAACTTAATGTAATTCAGTTGCAGTGGGCGACAATGTGCCCAGATTAAGAGACACGCACGCAGCAAAATTACACACACAGCAAAATTACACACAATAATATACATATAATAATAACGGTGATTTAATTAAATAACTGCCGACGTCTTATTTCATATATGCGTGTTGTTGTTGCTGTTATTGCACTTCTTACAGCATATCAACTGCGCTTTTGTTTGGCAGTTTACTGAACAACAATAACAATAGCAAATACAGTAATGAAGTAACAACAACCGGCAGTAGATTGTACCAGGAGCAATAGAATATCCGCGACAAGCAATAAAAAATGTAAACGAGGTGTGTGGCAACTGTGTGTGTGTTGAAAAAGCGGTTAACGAAATGAAGATTGATAGACAGCCGACGTCGCAACGCCAATTTGCTGACTTTCTATTGTGTCCTCCTAACTTTTATGTGCCATCTCTTCACTTACCTCATGCATACGTTCAAGTATTTATAATATGTATTTACGAGGTGTGTTCAAAAAGTATCGTGAATTTTGTGTTTTTTCAAAAATTATTTATTTATTCATGAATATCTATTTTGTCCCTTTCAAAGTAATCCCCATGAGATATTATACACTTGTGCCAACGGTTTTTCCAATCTTCGAAGCACTTCAAAAAATCATTTTTTTTAATCTTCTTCAGCTCCTCCTTCGATGCCGTCTTTATCTCGTCAAGAGAAGCGTAACGTCGTCATTTCATGGCCCTCTTCAGTTCTTCCACAAATCCGGGCGTTTCTGGCGGATTGCTTCGCCCAAATTGCGCATAACTTGCAGGTAATTATTCCTTATTGACCGTTCTTCCCTGTGGTAAGAACTCATGATGTACCACGCCCCTGCAATCGAAGAAAACTGTCAGTTACGATTCGCGATACTTTTTGAACACACCTCGTATATATACTTGCAGGTGTATATACTTGTATTCGTAGATTATTTTATACTTCTCTTCGTTCACGACATACATTGCCAAGTGAATTGATTTTCGGTTAGCCATCGTACTTGCTCTAACGGGGTCAGTTAAGTGCAAAACTTTGTGACACAGCGCGAAAATCTTCTGAGCAATCAATCACAGCGTAAATTTGCCAAAAGAATAAAGTTTTGGATTTGTTTGATTGAATAAAGTGTGAGGTTAGGTTTCTGCTAATGACATACCAAAATTATTTGATATATGAAGGTAATAGTTGTGGTTGATGGCTATAAAGAACAACAAAAGTTGAAAATTTATATTGACAATAAAAGCTCTACCTATCTCACCCAAAAAAGCCACAGATGAGCTGAAGAAATTCAAGACAACTGAAACATTTTTAACGTGCGTCCATTTTCAATACAAAAACAGTTAACTAATTCATTTAACCATGAATATACTTGGTAAAAAGTAAAGATGTTTTTCCTTGATTCATATTGATAAATAAAGTTTTACCGAAATTCAAAGTAATTAACTAATAGTAAGTATGAAGAGCTTGACAAGGTAGCCGAGGGGGATAATGTTCTAAAATTCTACTAAAAGATGTGCCGACTAACAGGAGAGTCTTGAAGACTGGAACACCCCCAGAGGTGATCTAGTGACTGATGTCCAGAGCATACTGAAAGCCAGCTTATGACAGTGAAAGCATTACATTAAGAAGTGGCAAGCTAGATTCCCCAATCGATGACGTTATAGCGGACGTTCCATTGCCCGACTCTGAAGAACAAAAAAAAAAAAAAAAAAAAAAAACGGCGGGCCGATAGATTGCCGGTCGAGCTGTTCAAACACGGCGGCGAAGAAATGTTTAGGAGCAATCATTATCTTCTTTGTAGAATATGGTCGGAAAAAATCATGTCTGACGATTGGAATTTAAGTGCGCTCTGCCCAATCCACAAAACGGGAGACCCCACAATCTTAGCCAACTACCGTGGGTTAAGCCTCCTCAACATCGCGTATAAGGTTCTATTGAGCGTATTGTATGAAAGATTAAAGCCCGCCGTCAAGAAACTAGTTGGACCTTCTCAGTGTGGCTTTAGACCTGGAAAATGAACAACCGACCAGATATTCACCATGCGCCAAATCCTAGGGAAGTTCACGGATCTTCGACACACACCACCTCTTCATTAATTTCAAAGCTGTTTTGATATCACGAAAAGATGCGTTCACGGATCTTCGATACACACCACCTCTTCATCAATTTCAAAGCTGTTTTGACATTACGAAAAGATGCTGCCTTTATGCCGCGATTTCTGAATTTGGTATCCCCTGAAAACTAATACGGCTGTGTAATGTGACGTTGAGCAACAGCAAAAGCTGTTTGGTATCAAATTAAGTTTCATACAAGGCGACTCCCTGCTGTGTGAGTTCTTCAATCTACTCTTGGATAAAGTACTTTAAGCTGCAGAGCTGAATAGAGAAGGTACTACCTTCTATAAGGGTGTTACTGATGACATTGATATCATTGGCGCCCAAATAATTGTTGAGTCTTTACTTCGAAGTCGTGGATAATTTCATCTATCATGGAACCAGTATTAACAGCAACAACAATGTCAGCCTGGAAATCCAACGTAGAATAACTCTTGTCAATAGGTGCAACTTCGTTTGTTCTCAATGAACAAAGACCAAACTATGTGCTAAGTCACGCAGTATTCCTGTCCTGTTATATGGAAAGGCAGAAGTTACGAGTTTTCGAGAGGAAGGTTCTGTAAAAGATTTATGGTCTTTTGCGCGTAGACCACGGCGAAGATCGCATCCGATGGAACGATGAGCTGTACGAAATGTTCGACAATATTGACCTAGTTCAGTGGACTAAGATACGGCTACGCTGGGTAGGTCATGTAGTCCGAATAGATGAAAACATTCCAAATCTGGAAGTGTTCGACGCAATATCCGCTGGGGAAAGCAGAGAAAGAGGAAGACCTCCACACTGTTGGAAAGAACTAGTGGCGGAGAACCTGGCTGCACTTGGTATCTCCGATTGGCGCCAAAGAGCGATAAGGAAAAATGACTGACGCACTGTTATAAACTTGGCTACAATCTCGTAAGTGTAAAGAGGAAGAAGAAGCTTTGAAGAGATGACAAGATGGCTCGACATTTCTTACGAGTCAGTTCTCCGCTCTATTAATTTTGGGCATAGTTTGGGTATTTAACTGGTTCTTACTCGAATCAAACTCGAATAAAACTGTAATTTTTTTTTAAAGAGTACCATAAACAGCTCTCTTTTGTCCAAAAACGCAATGAAATTTTTTATGTTCTCCATACTAAAATTGCCACTCCGGTTAACCCGTTTATAGTCGATCGAAGAGATAAACAAAATTCGCCAAAAGAGCTCAAGGTCATCCCAAAAAGTGCTTATGAAAAGTGTTTCGAGAACTGGAATAATCATTGGTATAAGAGTATTATGTATATCTGGTGGGTATAACTTAAAAGGCGACAAAATAAATATTTATGAATGTTTAATATTTTTCATTTTATTTAAAACTTCCGGGTACTTTTTTGTATATGGACTTCTTACTCCTATACAGAAGTACGTCCGTTCAATTTTGCGATTAAAGAAGAGACTTACGAGGTGTGTTCAAAAAGTATCGCGAGTTTTGTGTTTTTTCAAGAATTATTTATTTATTCATGGATATCTAATTTGTCCCCTTCAAAGTAATCTCCATGAGATATTATACACTTGTGCCAACGGTTTTTCCAATCTTCAAAGCATTTCAAAAAATCATCTTTTTTTATCTTCTTCAGCTCCTCCTTCGATGCCGTCTTTATCTCGTCAAGAGAAGCGCAACGTCATCCTTTCATGGGCCTCTTCAGTTTAGGGAACAAGAAAAAGTCAGACCCCTGTTGGTCTGTTGAATACGGTGACTGCGGCTACATTAGTTTGTTGTTTTTGGCCAAAAAGTCGCGCACAAGCAACGATGTGTGTGAGCAGGGGCGTTATCGTGGTGCAAAAGCCAATTTTTGTTCTTCCACAAATCTGGGCGTTTCTGGCGAATTGCTTCGCGCAAATTGCGCATAACTTGCAGGTAATATTCCTTATTGACCGTTCTTCCCTGTGGCAAGAACTCATGATGCACCACGCCCTGCAATCGAAGAAAACTGTCAGTTACGATTCGCGATACTTTTTGAACACACCTCGTATATTCATAGTAATGGTTGCTACGGCATCTAGAGCTAACTGAATATGAAGGCCTATAAGTAGTGATAATAGCATTTCTAATAGAAATATTATTCAATCAGTTATCGGAATATTATATTTTTGTAAGGTTAATGTGTAAATAATAGTGCTAATGAGGTATTGAGGCAATACCTAAAATTAATTAGCATTTTAAAGAAAATTAGTTGTACTTAAGATATTAGTATGAATTAGCTATGAAAGCATATATGCTTGTCCTCCAAATATATGAGCTTTACAAGTATTCAACATTATCTCACCGCCTAGTCACAATTTTTTATACAAATCAATGATGTGTTCAAAAAAGGGCGAATTAATTTGTTTACTTTTCATTAGCAAGGGCGATTGCAACAAACATGACCAGCAATAAACAAGTCATCATAAACAACATGCAACATGTGTTAACAGACTTACATATAAGTGCAGCCATGACAATTAGCGGAAGAAGGGTGTGGGTAGGGAGTAAATTAGACAAGGTGATACTATATATCTGTAAGTAACGTATGTACATAATAATTATATGTTTCTACTTCAGTGCATCGTCTTACGCTTGATTGAATTTATTGTTTGTGCCACAAATACAAATCTTTGTGGTCAAACAGAAATCAGAAATATATGTATGTACAGTAGTATTATTAAAGGTATATCTATATTTTTTTCTTTGAGTAATCGACTTTAAATGGATCCCATACTGCAACTAACGCACTCGACTATTAACAAGTCAACACATGTGTGTATCAATAGATACCTGTGAGTGTAAACCTTCAATTAAGTTAAAGCTTAAGCTAACTAGCGACGAAAATACGAAAATAGGTAGAGAAAAACACTGTGATAACAACCAAAATGTCATGAATTTAATTAGTCGACAAATACGGCAACCAAATGCGTCTGAATTTTTCAACACTTCGTTTTGCAGCCTAGCAGTCTACGCTCTTAAAAATGCGTTGAAATAGAAAATCACGTACTGAAAGTGCAATAAACACGCACTCACATAAATATACATATTTGAACGAAGATAACCAGCTAGAAAATGCGAACTTGAAAAAAGCAACGACAAATACAAGAAAAACGAGACAATTCTTGCTAGACGTCTGCAAGTGGCAATAACATCGACATAGCAACAACATTAGTACCATCTGCGGCAGCAAGAAGATGTTGCAACAGGAAGAAAAAAGTGAAAATTAAAGCAGGTAAAAGTTAGCAGCTGTGACCCAGTTTGATTGCGCACGAGTGGCTTGTAAGGAGTCACACATGTCTTCCAAACAAACATACTTCTCTATAAATATAAAAAAGCTTAAAGGTGCATGGTTTTCTGTGTAAAAATAGCGCCTGCATGTGTGCTAAAGTGAATCTGCAGCAACTTTATCCTTGAGCTTGAAATAAATCTTCGAAAGAATTCGCAGGTTTCTGGCATGCTGTAGTGATATGGAAAAAAGATGGATTGTGCAGGACTGCCACAGCAAATGCTGGTGTACATTTCCTAGAAGTTTTTGTTGTGGAAGCAGCATAGGTTTTAAAAGTAATAATTTATACAAAAAACTTTTCCATTCTTTATATAACTTATATAGTGTATGTAAGTATATGGTATGATATACTTTCGCTCTGAATGTAAATCGGAAAATCATATTCCCTTTTTATCAAATATTAAGTGCATTGCGTGACAGAATCCAGAATTTCGATGAAATTTGGTGTTACATGTTTATAATCTGACAAAAGCCTTAAGAATTTCAAATTTAATAATTGTGCAGTTTTTTTTATCGTTTATTAAAAATTTGTAGCTTTAACAAGACATCCTTTTTCAAGTCGATCATCGACGAGACATCGAATTTAATTCTACGAAATAAAAATTCTAGTCGTTATTAATTAACTGTGCGAGAGTTAATCATGTTTAATGAGTGTAAAATTACCCAGAATTTGTATGGAAACACAATAAAAATATTATAAAAGTAAATTGCTTTGTATAAAAGAAGATAAAAATGAAAAATAATAACATTAAATATTATGAATGCTAAAAATAAAATTTTTTGCTAGAAAAATAATAAAAGAAAGCTACATTTTAGCAATATTTTAGTAATTGTTGTGTATGAAGTGTTCAAAAACCCCAAACGATTTAAAATCGTCTAAGCAGTGAACTTTTAATGCATCTAACTGCCAACGGACCTACCCGGTCTTATCCACTATCTTAGTTTATTTGTTTTGTTATAGCAGGTTTTCCAATAGGGATGAAATGAGATCTAAGCGTCGTTTCGGCCATTTATAATATGCCATGATAACTAATTTTAATTCATTATTTTTAGTAATGTTTACAATATCATCATAGAAAGATAACGCAAGAACAACGTTTACAAATTACTCAATTTATCATCAAAATAACCGTTCTCCAATTGGAACTCTTCGTATGATTTGCCATTTTATGGTCATAAAAATCGTCCAATAGTAGTCGGTATTCATCGAATTTTTGAAAATTTGCAATGAGCTTTTTCTTTGCATAATCTTTAAGTGCCAATAAGGTAGAGAATCGCTCGAAGTAATGTAAATATTGCTGCAGTTCAGGCTAGTGTTGCTGAAGACCGCAATTTGTCGATTCCAAGACGTTTTCAAGAATTTGGACTGTCTCAAACCACAACCTGGCTAAATTTGGGAAAACATTTGGGCTTAGTGAGTGGTGCCTAAAGTGAGTGTTAGAATAACTAAATAGAACTATATGCCACAACTTATATTCAAATGAATAAGACTGCTATATAAGGATCTGCAATAAAACTCGATCTAATATTAATCAAAAACTACGTAAGGATTTTTATTACAAGATGGCTTGCCACCAAAAGCGTCATATAAATTGTTCAGTTGAATAATTTTCTTTTCCGCTTCCCCTTAATTACACTCTAGTCCAGCTCATTGCTTTTCATTTGGATCAACAGAAACTTTCGTGTTTCCATCAGCGTAAAATTACATTTGCTCCTCACCAATCTAGAAAATCTGTTGAAATACAACTTTGGCTAATATCTGCGCCACCTCAGTGGCAAGCAAACTTTGAAGTGCAACAGCAAACTGCGGCGAGTTGCACTGGTTTTAATTCGTTTTGCCGTAGCGAAAACTTTACGACAACTTTGAAAATCTAAACAAATAAAACAAAAGAAGCTACGAAAGTCAAATCAGTGGCAGACGGTAAATAAAAATAAGAACAAGAAAAACAAGGTTTCGGGGAATGAAGAGAAAAAGTACGCGTTAAACCGAGTGCATGTTGGCGCGCTTGGTGGCCACGAGACGGTTATTTGCTAAGTAGCTCCGAAGAATGTGGAAATGTGTGCTTGCTGCAAGGAACTTAGAACTCGTTTTACTAGTAACGACAACAATACAACAATATTATTCCAACATACTGTCAGCTACGCGATAAGGGCGGTTACGAACTACTCTTACTACTCTTTTTTTTAATCTAAAGCCCGGTATTGTATTATGACGGAATAAAGCAGGTTTAATGTTTAATAAATGACTGATAAAATAAAAATATATAGTTGTTATGCTTTCTCGAATTGTCATTCGATTTTTTCACAATACAATTATTTAAAATATTATTTAGAATTTAAAAGAGATACATCAGATACTGATTATTTAAAGAACCAAAGCCGATAACTCTACGTGGAAATTAGAACTTATTCATTTTTATGCATATAGTCTTAAGGAGTTAAATGGGTTTACCGGCTTCAAAAAAAATAATTTTTGGAACGAAGTTCCTTGCGGCAGGCTTGGAGAAGATAGGGATTTTGCTGCGGGAGCTAACTGAAAAAAAGTGATAGTAAAAACCGTAAGAAATAACCCGTAAGAAAAAGAATGTAAGATCGCTAGTTATAGCCTACTTTTAGGTCTTGCAAAATAATTAGGCATGAAAATCTGTAACATTATTGTGTATGCAAATTAGTTTTGAGTGAAGTGCGGAACACATAGAGCGCGACAGACTGCAAACTACATCTGCCAAATATTAAAATACAGACGTTCTTATGGACACTGTTATTTTGACAGCTGCACGACTACACGACTGCAGGCCGACAGTTGTCGTTCCCGCTAACTTGAATATTTCCTATATTTGCGGACGCAGTAGGACGACAGTAGAGTTGACAGTAGAATGGAAGATAGAAAGAGGAGGTAGAGTGGTGATGTCACTAATATGTAAAATTATTCACAGGTCTAACAAACTTGACGTTATTTTAAAAATAAAAGCATAAAATAGCTCTATTATAGCTCTATTATATCATTTGTAATAACAATTGATAATTTAAAACAAAAAAATATTTACCAATTTTTATTTAGATATAATTTGAATTATTTTTTTATTTTACGTAATTCATTATTTCTTAAAATCCTAAATTTTCTTAATACTTATCTGTACTTAAATAAAAATAAAAACTAATCAGCGAAATTTGAGAGAAAAATCAGGACAACCTACATAAAATAAAATTAAGCACAATTTGTTTTGCAAATTGTATCGATTCTACATTATCCGAAGGAACTTCGTTCCTACCTGGTGTCCCACGACAGCACATTTCTTGTTATTGTCTTATTTAACTCTCCAACACCTCTGCAATATTGGCTTAAATTTTCAAGTTGATCCGAGTGATTCGGAGATACAGCCTTGAGAACTTGTGCGCGCGAGGCTCGATAGGCTAAGTGCGCTGTCTTTAAACGCGTTTTTGTTGAAACTGTGTTTTTGAAGTCTGTGGACAAGATTCCTCGAGAACTTCTCAACCGATCTTCATGAAACTTTACACAGGTTTTTGAGATACAAGCCTTAAAGACGTCGACGAAGGATTTTTGTTCCGAAAAGAAGAAAAAATATCTTGAAATTTTCAGTTTTTTTCTTTGTTCAAGTTCTAAGTTAAGTTTTTGACTAAAACACACATTTTTTTCACTTTAGATGTTCCTGTAAGGAGTTATCCTGCCAATGCGAGCGCATATTTTTTCAGAATAGTCACCAAAACTGGCGTCGCAATGGTGTTTCCAATATTTGTTCTCCAATAAAAAATTCTAATAAAACATTTCACTGTTTGTATGAGAAAAAAATGTTGAGAGAGGTTGTTTTTTACCCGAGGAAACCCATGTAACCTCAAAAACCGATATCTGTACATGGAAAATACGATCTTTAAACTTTTAAACCTTCTATGAAAATATAACGGGTATTTTTGTCGTTGCAAAATTTTCCATTTTTTTTTTCTTAATTGTAATCCCACAATTGATCACCTCCTTAAGGAGCAAAATTTGAGATCGATATCTCAAGACTAGAAGAACTAGTTATAGGACTTTTGACGCTTTCTTTTGAGCATTACAAACATCATGGAAAACTTGGTATAACCTGTTCGAGGTATACCAAGCTCCTTCGATTTCCAGTTTGACTCCAGACAACTGAAGGGTGTTCATGAGGAATTTTTTCGTATCAGAAATACTGAAATTCTTTTATGAGAAGCTTCTAATTATTGAGAAAATGTTTGTCTACAGTTTTATGTTGGACTAAAAATCGTGTTAGCAAACAGAAAACATCCAGTGCTTGCAGCCAAAAGAAAGTTGCACTTTACTACAATTCCATTAGCGTTTTGAATATTTTCGTTACGATGTCTGCAGTGAAATTACACGTTTGCCAAATCATAAACTTTTTCAATTAAATTTTCGTGTTGCACTTGTACGTACATTGCGGCGAGATTTGGTATTGGAGTTGTGGCTGACGATCGCGTTTGCCACCACACACTGTTCTTGCCACTTTTGACGGTAAACTGCAGTAGGACAAGCCATTCCAAGCAGTGCCGAGTATTTTTGTATGTAATAAATGTTATTACAATTGGATGTCGTTACCGGATTAGGAAGTCGTAAAAAGTTATGTTAGCCGAAAGGACGGAAAAGTGTTAACTTTACCGTTAAAATAAATAAAGGAAGTGGTTGCAGTTTATTTTATCTCTCAGATGATCTCATGAGCATCGTTTTTACATTTTCGTGATTAGTCAGTCATATTACTCTCCCCGGGTTATTTTACAGACGATGAGTTCATCTTATTTCCATCAACTGAAAACTGTGAAACTGCAGCCCTTGACAAGAAAGCCAGGCATATAAATCCATAGAAACGGTGAGTTAATATGTCAGTAGGTCGATTAACACTGTTATCAGTAAAATTTACCGAAAATATTTAGGAAAAGCTTGAACAACTATTTTTATGGGTAGGAACAGTAACAAAGATACAGGGAAAGAGATATACTGACCATCTGTAAAATAACTCGGCGAGAGTAAGATGCTTGAGTAATCTCAAGAATTTAAAAACTTATGCTCAAAAATCATCTAAAAGATCACTGCTGGTTCTAGCAGTGTTCATTTTAATTATTGCCACTAAAGTTTATTGAAGATATGTATCTTTAAAACTTTTTTTCAATTTTATGAAATTCTCAAAACTTGAAAGTATTTTCAAAATTTTAGCTAATAAGGCTATTTATTTATGCTTTTCTTGTGACAAAAAAAGTAACCGGAAATTGCACATAAAACACAAAAAATTCATCAATATTTATTTTGTCCCCACTAGATGTAATAGACTTATGTCAACCATTTCCGAGTTTTGAAACACTTTTTTAAGCAATTTATGTGAAGGCCTTCAGATCCTTCACCGACTTTAATTTTATCTATTCGACAGTCTGAAAACGGGTTCCACGGAGCGGCAATTTATTTTTGGGGAACAAGAAAAAATCGCATGAATCCAAATCTGAAATCTGTTTTTGATTAATCGATGGCATTCATTGCGTTTTAGGATTTAAATTCAGTCACAATCGTGGCACAATGCAATGGTACATTATCATGGTGTAACATCTATGAATTGATCTTTCACAATTTCGGCCGTTTTCAACAGATGTTCTCATTCAAACGCCTCAATACAGCTAAATTGAAAGCTTTTTTGACCGTTTGTCCCTCTGAAAAAAATTCATGATGCACCAAGCCGCGAATATCGAAAAAAAAAACAATGAGATCACCTCGATTTTTGAGCGACTTTGGCGTGATTTTTAGGTTTCGGCTAATTTTTTCCCTCCATACCGATTATTGTTGACTTCTTTGCATGTCAAACGTCTCATCGGCATTTATAATGCTTTTTACAAATGTGGGAAGGGAATTGGCACTATCAGCCATGTTTTTAGACACCTATTTACGGTAATCGTTTTGAAAAAAAAATCATCTTTATCGGAACAAGTCGAGCAAGAACGCGTTTCATACTAGAAATATTCACCAAAGTCATTCGAACGAACTCGCGAGAGATCTTGTCATCTCTATGACACTTGCCTCACGAGTTTCAAGCACCACATTTTTCACTTTTTTAATATTTTCACTAGTTGAAGAGGTCGAAGCTCGTCCAGAACGAGATCGAGCGATATCTTGAACGATCTCTCGACCATCTGTGAAGGCTTTGCACTCTTGTAGGCGTATTTTTCTGATAAAAATTAATCACTGTTACTGATCTGTAAGCTTTTTCCAACATTCGCAACGATTCCGCACACGAAATTTGGTTAGAAATACGAAATTTGAGATAGAATTGTTGGTCGATATTTGTATCCATTATAAAATCGCAACCCACTACTGAGATGTACCGACTCAAGCAGCTGTTGTAAATAAACCGTTTGACAGATCGTGCTCATATTTGGCATGGTAATTAAGGACTGTCCACCAGCAAAATATGTTCATTTATTTTCAAATATCTTTTATTCGGATAATTCAATTACAATTTCCGTTTGCTTTTTTGTCACAATGTACCTTGAAAGTTTTTTTCGGTTTTATTCAGTTCTCAAGGTTTCAAAGTATATTTAACACTTTTCACCTAAAAGGTCTATTTATTTATGCTTTTTGTGTGAAACTGTGACCTCATATGTAAGTATACTAATTATTCAGAAAGAAAGGGTTGGTAAAAACCTGGGCTCCTGCTTTCACATATTTGGATTGAATGATTTATTTTTGTATTTCTTGATGGGGTACTGAAGGACCTTTTAGAAGTATTTTATACATATTATATCATTAAGCTCTTTTCACTTCCATTTAAACTTACATTCACAACTATTAAAGATTATATATCCAAGGTATATCCAAGGTTGATTGAAGATTATATATCCAGGCTTAATCCATGCAATAGTTTATTTTCACTTGCACAGAGAGAAAATAGTAACACGTATTTTCCGAGATTTATAGTTTGCAAATCTGCAAGCAAGATACACTCTGCTTTTAGTTGCTGCCAGTAAACTTTCCGGGTACCACTATTTGAGCACTATTTCTGCCTTAGCACTAACTTTTAATTTTTATGCCTTTATGGTAAGTTTGCACACATTTCCAGTTTTATTGCTGGAAAAGACTTGCTGCTTGAAACTTTTTCACACCTTTTATGGCCTTATTTTAGATGAGGATAAATAATATTTTTTTGTAAAATCCTTTTGTGGATTTTTTACTTCTTTTTGCAATTATTTTTGCTGTTTTCTTTATTGCACTTTTTGCAGCGGCCGATTGTGGGAAACACTAGTTGAAGAAAAAGTAAAAATGATAAAACTGAGAAACTAGTAGGGTAAAGTGGGGACTTTGTTGTTGTTTTATACAATTTCTGCACCGTTATGTTAACACGTTGCTCGTATTGCTACGTAAATGCTATAAATGCTTTTATTTATTTATATTTGCATAAAGCTGAAATATACTTTCACTGCACTTCCTTTTCCGGCTTTCACTTCCGTTGCACACAGCACCGACATACACACGCACACAAGCTCAATCGACCGGCACGTAACTTTAGACTTTGTGTCGGCATTATTGTGGCGACGACATAACTTTTTCTGCTTTTATTGTTGTTGCTTATTATTTAGCCTTGCAACGGATTTGCGAGACACTTGCAAAATACCTCAGTTGCACGCCGCATGGCGGAGTGTGTTTATGGCATCTGCAAACACCTAACGGAACGCAACAAAAATTACGAGCAAAACAAAACCAAAAACACACTAAACTGTCGGTGTTGCAATGTGCGCTGTGTTAGCTTGAAGTGAGCTTCGGGTGGCACGTAGAATTCCAACAATAAATAAATTCGTACGAATAAAGGATACGCCACAGCGGCAATGCGGCGCGACGCAAGGACACACACGCGGCGGCAGACTAGAAACAGCGCGACCCGACACTGAGCACAGCACGGCCAGACGTAACGGCTTGAGACGCCAAGTGGCACTCAGCGAGTGGGTAAAAAGCAGGTGGATGGGACTGACGCAAGCACGCGTTTAGTTGTTTGAGTATGTGTGTGTGTTTGAGTGTGTGTTTGAGTGTGAAACGGCATGTGAGCGGAGACACTGCAAGGAATGTGACAGTGTAGTAATTGCTTAGAGGTGTGTATGTGGGTCTGCAATTTTATTTATTTTCGTAGTAGTTCAACCGAATAACTGCCGGCGTTTTATAAATTTTCTTACAATATGAATTTTTATGCACAAAACACTTAATACAGGATCAACCGTACACTTATTGGCAGTCAAGCTACCTCTCTTTTGCTAGCTGCCCCAAATTTTCCACACTTCTTTCACTTCACTTTCTCTGAAAACACTTTCTTCAATTTTTTTTAAATATTTTCTTACATGTAAACATATATGTATATATATTTTTATAAACACACACCAATATTTCAAATATGAACTGCTCTCCAATACTATAATATGCAATATTATAGGCAGCACACACAAACGCGAGATACCGAACTTTTCCCCAAAGCTAAACTATATTTAACAGCGGTCACTACGAAACTAACCGTCGTTTCGGCTCAAAAGCCTGTGCTAAGCAAAGTCAAATGCTCCACGCACGTAATTGAGTGTAAACGAGCGGAAACTCACCAAAACACACGAAGCGAGCCGGTTTTACGAAGCGGTCACCCTTAGTGGTGGTTTGAGTGTGATGCTATTGGAAAGGCAACAATATTGCAGAAGAACGAATCATTAGCAACATGTTATACATGTTGTGTGAGTTAATGTTGAAACGGCAATAAGTTGCTGGCAACATGTTGCGACAATTTGCGTGAGTAATGTAAATGTTGCAGAACAATGTTATGTACTAGAAAGTTGCTGTCATCATTTATTTTATTTAGTAAGCAAAAAAGTAACAACTTTTGCCACTTTATGCAGAAAGCTAAGACTCGAGAGTAAATAAATTCTTTTAAAACAAAATAAAGAAACTCGATAAAAGAAGTGGACACATAAATAGCACATTTTCAAGTTTATGCGCGATGTTAGCAAATAAGGAAAAGCTTCTGCCGAAGTTAGTGAAATAATACTTTTGTCTCGAAGAATGGTATATAATGCTCTTTATTTATGCATGTCTTTTGTAGCGACAAATCCCAGATAAATAAGATGGGTCCAGATGGAGAAACATGTGTATGTCGTCCATAAGGTCAAGCCCTAGAGTTCTAGGTACACCAAAAAAATCATTAAGCACGGTGGTGGAAGTATCATGGTCTGAGGCGCATTTCCATGGCTGGGGTGCGCATAGCCTGGATAGGAATCCAATAGAGAATTTTTGAAATGAAGTCAAGCTAAAAATAGTAGAAAGAAATTAAAGGATTTTGATGATTTATGAGCTGGAATTCAATCCCAAAGGAATCATGACAACAACTGGTGGCAGGCATGCAGCGTAGATGTGAAAGGGTGATTAACAAAGTGAACAATCTTATGCTATTTTTAATAATTTTTATAAATTTGTGTAACTTTTTTGTAAACTCTTCCCAGATTATGATATTTCTGTGTCCCATCTGCCGTATCGGATATTGATATTTTCGTCTTTTTTTTAGCGATAATAGAATATTTATTGTTTTAGTGTTTTAGTAATATGAAAGAGAATAAATGAGTATTTAATATTTGATGATAAGTGTGCTATTTATTATTATTATGTGTCCATGGCGGTAACTTAACTTAGCGCAGCATAACATAACATAGTCTACTACAACTCAAAATTGAGCATACATATGTATGTCATAAGTAGTAAAATATCTCTAAACTATATATAATGAGTAACAAAAAATATTTGCAAATATAAAAAAAAATGGATACTTTGCTAATCTGTTTCTTATGAGGATTAGAGCCAAGATTATATTCTAAAAAATTGTTTACATCAAAAAAATTTTATACCGTCGTAAGTTTTATAAATTCTCGTGATATTTTTGATGTCGATGTCTAATTATTGTGATGGCTCGTATCAAGATTATATAGGGTCAAATGAGATTATGTTACACAAGTGGGTATTATAGCTAATGTACGGTAAAAGGTCACTCTTCAAAAAAAAAAAAAAAAATAATAATGAATTGATTACTGCAATAAATGCAGCTGTCAAAACCAATAGCTTGTACCCATAGCTACTCAAAGCGAAATGAAGTGATTGCATTTTATTTAAGTTCACATGTCGTGAATGCGAAAATAATCTCTTTATTTATATGCAATTAATGTACTAATTATTGACGCTAATATTGACACAAATGATTTATGTAATTTTAAGTACACATTTGAATTGTGAACAGTTTAAGTGTATGCATGATAATTATCTAAATTACATACATGCAAATTAATGATTTCGTTTGTACACATTAGATTTTATGAAAGTTGTAATTTAGAAATAAACTATTGTTCAAAGCATATGTACATATGTATGTTTATATATGTATATGTTAATAAAATATATTTAGTGATAGTGAATAAAATTTTCAAATCTAGATTAGTGAAAACAGCTTGGGCTTAATCATCTTAATTAAGAGCTTAAATAGTTCAATATAAGGGAAATATAAATATGTACAATTGATACATTTTTAAATTTATATATACATAAAATTTTTATTAGTAAAATTATTTAATTGATTGCATTATCAACACGATTGCTTGTTTATGCATTATAAATAGCTTCGAAACTTTTAATCCTTTTTTATACAATATATTTTTATACTCTTGCCTATTGCTGCAGAGTAGAACAGTTTTGTTCACCTAACGGTTGTACGTATAAAACTAAGCGAGATATGTAGAGAGTTATACACATATATATACATATGTACATATATTGATGATCAAGATGATGAGACGGGTTGAAATCTGGATATAACTTGAGTAAAAATTGAGGTATATTGATGAAATTAGGTACACATATTCCTTCCCAAAAAAATCACGAGCTCGTAGAAGGACTTAATGCGGCCAATGCCACGTCCATTAAACGCCACTAATCGATAACTAAGCACTAAATTAATAGATGAACTTCTAATTTGGCACAGGAAATCGCCATAGTAAGTGATACCTGTG
Organism: Bactrocera zonata; assembly: GCA_037783105.1. NCBI lineage: Eukaryota > Metazoa > Arthropoda > Insecta > Diptera > Tephritidae > Bactrocera > Bactrocera zonata. The sequence goes on along the minus strand of JBAWJQ010001869.1, from coordinate 341,000 downwards.
GGCTAAAAATGTTTGATGTACTTATCTCCTAACCACTTAAGCTAAAATAACTAAATTCGATCAAAAAAATCCGATTATGCTACCGGTTCACAAATCTCAACAAACCGTGTTTTTTTCTGGATGTTTATGCGACTTCATGGCATCTCGCCCCTCAACACAAAATTCATCACACCACACAACATTCAGCACACAACCTAACATTTATCACACAACTCACACTCATCACACAACACAACATTCAGCACACAACCTACATCATCATACATGCACCCCACGCAACAAACCAACCACACTACACACACACCATACGTTCTCGCTTTCACCACCTAACCGATCAAAAAGGATTGGTTAGATCGGGGTGCACACAGTTCGTTTTTTACGCCCGTATCGAGGACACACGTCTCGACAAATTCGATTTCTACGCCCGACAAGAATATACACGTCTCGCCAGCTCTTCTACGGTTGACCCGCGTCTAGTTAATTTGTGGTCCAAAATTCGAAGAATCTTTTTTCGGTCGTGTGTGTGGTTGTGCACTGACAGTGGCAGGAGTGAACATAAGACAAATAAAGGAAAAATTATATTTAATAAAATTTTAAGATATTTTGAAGAAAATTTATATATCAACTAAAATATAAAAGATTGTGAAAAGGAAGATAGAAAACCTATAAAATATTGTGAACTAAATTCAAGTGTATATACTGAACTTTTGCCGGAAATACAAGTGGTTGAATTTTTTCCTGTTTCCCTTTAACTGATAAATCTTTCATTTGAACACACGCAAAGAGGGATACATAACCACAGGCAAAGGTAAGTATAGCCCCCAACCTAAGTGCAGCGAACACTGGATGAAATGGCAGTTCTTAAATATCTTTAGGTGGCTTTTCGTCCCAAATGACACAATTTTGCTTGTTGACATACCCGTTGAGTCAGAAATGGCCTCATCAACATTGAAAACATCGGATCCTCTTCCAACTTTTCAAGAGCCCATAGAGGGAAGCGAAGTCGCTTAAAAAGTTCGAGTAGCTTCAGTTCTTTCAGAAGCTGTATTTTATACGCTTTAAATTTAAGATCTCGATGTTCCAAGTCGTTTCATACTTTCTATTCTTTGAAGAACGTGAATTTTCGTAATAAAGTTGAACGATTGGTAAACACTTTTCAAACGTAAGTTTTTCAGTGAACAAATTCTAAACAATATTAAACAAAAACAACATGGCAGTTTGATATCTTGGCACGACTCACGCGTGATCTGTCAAAATAAGGTTATTGAAAAAAGTACCTCCAATTATATATACATAATTGCTTGCAATCCGATCCTGTGGTTGACTTTTTGCATCTTAAGGTATTTCCTTAGCGTTGATTCTTGCAAGTTGAAAGAGTATAAGATGTTCTGTTGCAGCCGAACCTAGCTCTTCCTTGCTTGATAATCTTTTTGTGTTTAAATCTCACATCAATAATCATGTAGATAGCGATAAGATACGTCATTTAGTGCCTATTTTATCTCAAGTCCGCTATACAGTTTTTAAGCTCAGCGCTTTGGTGATGCAAATCGAAATAAAAGCGTTGATAAAGCGCATCTGATTTTAAGCAGAGTAATCAGCGAAATTTTGTTATTAGTTTTGTTGTAGTAGTCAAAGAAAGGGTGGTAAAATAAGGTTAAAATTATTTATTAAGGAATTTTTTCTACGACCTGTAAATAAATAAAGCTTTAAGTTCATTAGTATTTATTATCACATATTTTGACAGTGAAACTATCAATTGCAACCTAAAAATATTTCACAGAATATGAGTTACAGCGTTTTAAATATCCCTGACTCGAATAACTGGACATCTACTTCCAACACGATTCCAGCTGTTTGGTTTACCTGAAACAACAAATTTGCGGCGTTTTAATATCTGAGCCTAAATGCACAGAATTATGAATTTACAACGGAATCTTTCAAAAATTGGACTTTTGATAGACATTTTGAATATTTTTATTGCCTATAAATAATCGAACAGGTGTAAAAAAATGGCGCATCGTGGTGACATTGCTCTTGACTCCTAGTGGTCTGACAAACAAAATCAAAAGAAATGCTTAATCAGTAAGGATGCTGTTATAGTCCGGGAACACAAAAAAAAAAAAAAATTTTTTTGAAAAATGGCGACTGCCTGAAAATAAAAATCATTTTTTACGCCTTTTTTGAAATTCCTGCATTTTTTTTAAATATTAAAAACAAAAATTTTGACACTATACTGGTAGGAACGATAAAGAATTATATAAAGAAGGTTCACACAAAATTTCAAGTAAATCAGTTGTATAGAACTTGAGATAATGCCGGTACCGTGTGAAAAAAAGTAGTTTCGAGAAAAACGCGTTTAAAGTTTAGAAGACAATTCTAGTGAACACTGACGCCACCTCACAAAATCGGCTGGATCTCCGAAAATAATTCGAATTTTAAAAATTCTTCCAAGGTCATATTTTTGAAAGTCTAAACTTTAAATATATGAAAAAAATCGAATTTTTCAAAATTCTAGAGTAAAATACCCCCTTAAACAACAGCCTAACAGCTTCTTCTTCTATCTGCTGTATTTGTTAAACGACTTCTAATTTTTAAAAATCACTGTACTTGTTGGGAAAGCGATTTATGAAAAAAAAAACAAGTTTTTGACCTTTCACAAGGGATTGCTCCGCTAAAGAGAGTTCTTCAAATTCTCAACTCTACTAAAGCCTAAAAATTATAATAATACTTAGACATTTGCATAAGCAATTGCTTTTGTAAACTTGTGAAAATTCATTGCAACTGCGCTGAAATCACTAGTAACTACCCAAATGAATTCCATAAATAAGCATACACCCATAATGACAGTTGTTAAACATTTTCTAATTCTTTATATCGCTTATAAATAAATACGTTTATTTGTTGTGCATACATTGCCTCATTATTTTACAAACTGTGAGCATTTTTCATTTATCAACAACAATTAAAATCGCATTGTTGAATAGACGATGTGTGGAACTGGTTGTTTAGGGCGAGCAAGCTTGTAGGCAAACCCCACAATAACAATTGTAGACAAGGGCTTAATATAAAGGGTAATCCGTTTCGAGGTTTCCAACTTTATTAAAGAAAAAAAAAAAAAAAAAACACATATACTTCAAATTTAATGGGGAAATGCTTATTATCATTCGAAAGAGTATTCTTTGGCATCAATGTTTTGAAAATTATCTCTTTTAAATGATGGCAGCGGCTACGTCTCAGATGGTCCATCCGTTCGATCCAACTTTCGATGATTCGTTCGAGCATTTCGACTGGTAACTAGCGAATGACATGCGTGATATTTTGCTCCAAGGCCAATCGAAACGGTGGAATATCACACGATCTTTGTGCCCAATCGACCGGGCCAAAACGTGAAATTATCTGCTCACCGAAGTGTTCTCTCAATTTATCTAATGATTGATGCGATGTGTGGTGCCGTCTTGTGGCAATATTTACATTAATTTTTTGAAGGCACACATAGAGAAAATAACTTATAAAAATAAAAAAGTAAGCCGCCTACAAAGATTTCCTACTGAGTCATATAAATTTCTGCAGTTATTCGCGTACTAATTTATGCATACTACATTCATTATAACTTTCATATTTGCATTATAAGTATTGCATGGTTGCGAGTTATTATAAATTTTTGGTTTTGCTTTATACGGCATAAAAAATTTAAATTAATGCAATTATTTCGTGGAGCCTTTCTGGCAGCAAGTCTAAAATTGTAATGTATAATGTACAATATGCACAGTTAGTATGTAGGCGTAGGCACCAATAATGTGAAATGAAAGTTTTTTGCTCAAGTTGCAAGCTATTAATTTAAGTAGACGCACACACACATGAACATATTTCGGGCTTGAAATCTGTATTAATAGTGAGTCAAATATACATACATATATTAGCACTATATGTGCGCAGAAATGAATACATGAAAGTAGATGAAGAATGCTTAAAATGTAATGTTTCGGTATGAATTTGCAATTTAAAAATCGTTATGCACTATAGAGAAAGAACTTATAAGAGTATTATTTTACTTGTATATTAAATATTAATTATATTTTAATAAAGTAAATTTAAAACAAAAACAAAAAAACGTAAACTTCGGTTGCACCGAAGCTATTTATAATACCCTTCATAGAAACAAAAAAAATTTTACGAGAACTTGATTCCGAACATTATGCTTAGTCTATAAACATAGTGGAGTGAAATCAATGTCCCGGGATGCTAAGATACTAAGTAAAAAATAACCACAAATATAAGCTAAACAATCAGGGTTTTCTAATATAAACTGATCCATTTGTAGGAAGACCACACAAGTAGAAATGCAAAGCAAGCGGATAAATTACTCTGACATGATCTGAGTTACTGGTTTCTCTATCATGAATATAATCTAAAAATCAATGCAAAAATATTGATAATAGCATCGTTGTTATTGAACATAATTCACATTACTCCAGTGAGCTTCTCTCAAGGTTTTCCCGAATAACCTTAGCCACTATATTTCTGACTGTTTTACTTTTATGCGAAGAGGTGAAAAGGTGAAAAAATAGTGAAAAAGTTGAGTGTGTACCCATACTTACAGATTGGAACGAGTTAAATCTAAGATGGCACCATCTATCAAATAAACGAAGAACTTTGTGAGGTTTATGAAGACATCGACAGTGTTTTAAAATATTAAAACCGGCAACTATCAGACCAGAAACAGACGAGGACTTCTGATGTCGAAATATACTCGTAATATGTATAGCTTAGAGGAAATATACTGAGGAAAAAATAGTACTTCGAGTTTTGTGAGACAAATTTGAAATGTCATTAAATACTAGGCTTTCGATGTAAGTTCGTTCCAGTGTATAGTAGAATCAATAACAGAATGAAATTTAGGACACACAGTCCAAAACCATAGCTGAATAGAAGATCAGAAATCTACCGTATAAACATACTCTGCTCATTTAAACGACATTTCTCGTCAATATAATAAAATAAAATCGATAGAGGAACTAATTCTGCTGGAAAATAATTTGCAAAACATTTTACTACCCAAATTAAAAACTCAACAAGCAATGTAATCTACTAAGCCGGTTCTGTTGTCATGGAAAAACGGTTTCAAATATTATAAGTTTCTGCATATGTGTTTTGGTGGCTTAGACCTTGTGTGACCTTGTTCATACAAGTAGTATCACCAACCACGGGCAATACATGCCAGCAATCCATTCCACGTACATTAGAGCGTTGTGGGTGATGTGGATGTGTCATAAATGCATGCATTAATGAATGTAGGCTAGCCAGGCCTCTAATACGCTATCAGCGTTCAGTGGTTGCCACAAACTACAGCGTGCTAACGAATAATCCAATTTCATGACCCTAGGGACAGAGATATGGGCTAAAGCAAAAGCTTAAAATTTGAGTCTGTGTGCTTAATAATTGATGAAATGGCGCACAAAAGCTGGGAAAACGTATGAGATGGTAAGAGATAATATATGTAAGAGGCATATGCATGATGTGGTTAACATGTAGCGTGACATACTTACTTATATGAAATATAAGTATTCAAAATATACATAAGTCTGTATATGAAATAAATGGCATTATTCACACAATAACACATATTTTACTCACGCGGCTGGAAAAGACAACACAGTTGGCTGAAGAAATATGGGAAATGGAGCAAAACTGACAGTCCAACTAATAGCTTGCCTATTTGCCGGCGCCGTTGTCAATATTGTCCAGTAATGAAACCCATTCGAGTTTTCGTGCGAATGCAGCTTAATATCAGAGATCAACTAAGAAATCCAATAACAACATAGTGACATTTTTGGCGCTGCTGCAATATGCGTAAGCTCTCAAAATATCGATTATATGTGTATATGTAGGCATACAAATATAATATTACATAAATGCTGCTATTGCCTACACAAAATTTCACAAACAATGCAATCATAATTAACGATACTTAACTAACTGCATTACAGTTATCGACACATTATAACTTCATTGTTGCATGCAATAAATTTGAATATGTACATATGTGGCAGCTATCAAAACCCGTATCTGCTATGGTTTTGCACATAATCAACGAGTAGTAATATAACCATGAGTGCATGTTGCTATCAGCGTTAACTGCTTTAGGATGGACTAGAAGTTAATTCGATATGCTATGAGGTTAAATCGGTTGAATTACTACTGACTGTGCATGAATCTGAAATATACAAAGTCTGTCGCAAAAGAAACAGAACTTTTTAAATATAACTGTTTCTGGTGGCGCCACCTATTGGTGGGTATATGAAATAAAAAGCTTGATCTCTTGTTGATATTTCGTAAAAACTTAAAGACAATTTGATAACTACAATCGATGTTATCGATAAAAAATTGAGAGCAGCTTTTGGTCATCGGTCGTAAAATACAAAGAGCAAATATTAAATTTTGCTTTAAACTTGGAAAAACGTTTACTGAAACATTTCAAATGATGAAAAAAGTTTATGGTGATCAGTGCCTATCCCGTAGTAATGTGCATGAGTGGTTTAAGTGATTCGAAGAAGGTCGTGAGTACCTCTGTGATGATCAGAAGTCGGGCCAAGAAAAGTCGTCTTCAGAAGTCAAAAATAAAGACAATGCCTATTTGTTTTTACGATTCCGAGGGTAATGTGCGTCGAGAGTTCGTCCAAACTGACCACACGATTAATGCTGTGTTTTACCTTGGTGTTATGAAGCGTCTTTTGTCACGCATTCGTCGTGCTCGACCACAATACCGTGAGGCAGGGTCCTGGCGCCTGTTGCACGATAATGCGCCGTGTCATCGGTCGACGCTTGTCACTGATTTTCTGACAAAAAACTCCATATTATATATATTAATCACTCACCCTACTCGCCTGATCCGGCACCCTGTGATTTTTACCTATTTGGAAAACTTCATTTGCCCATGAAAGGACACTGCTTTCAGGACATTTCAGCCATCCAAGAGGCGACGACCGATATTCTCAAGAGCATTCCGAAAAATGACCTTAAATACTCATTTGAAATGCTAATTGACTAGGCTAAACGCTGTATCGAAGCACAAGGAAACTACTTTGAATAAAAAAATATAACTTTTGTAAAATATTAATTTTTTGTTGTTTTTTATTAGTCCTGTTTCTTTTGCGACAGACCTTGTAAGTGCTACCCTGTTGGAAAAAACTATACTTTGGTTACTATTTCTCTATACTTATTGCTATGGGAAAGGATAATTCATAAATTTATCATTTTCAAATTCAGCATTTCAATCAGGCTATTAATATTGACAAATTCGAAAACTTTAAATCATCCTATGACCCTTATATGAAGTGGCAGGGTTATGCAATTGTAATAATGTCATGAAACGTTGTTCTTTGTTTATCCTCTATTTCTAGTATCTCTTAGTTGTCATGACTTTGTAACCTTGTGGCATTTTTCGATGCCGTTTCGTGAATGATCTCCCGAAGCAGTTTTATGTGAAGATCACGATGCAGATCTGAATTTCGTATGTACCACGGGGCAATTTTCGCAGTACTTTATTTTGGAATCTTTGCATCGCTTCAATTAAGGTGCGGCGCTTCTCCATAGTTGAATTCCGTAAGTCCAAATGGGTTTCAACGTTTCATTGTAAACAAAGATTTCATTTAATGTTTTTAAGGGTGATTTTTTACCAATCAACCAGTTTATTTTGTTGCATATTAGTTTAAGTTCTGCAATTTTTTTTTGTATATGCTCCTTCACTTCAACTTTGCAACCAGCGTCATTCTAAGATATTTCGTTGCGGTGAAGTATAGAATTACTTTATTCCCAACGCAGCACTTTTGTTAGTGTAGTTTATATGGAGAATATTTAACTCGCTTAGAGTAACGTACCATATCTGTGTCCATTCTACAGTTTGATTGATTGAAGATTGTATTCTCTTCGACGACTCAGCTTCATTTTTGCCGTCGTAATGTTGCAGGCATCATCTGCAAATGTAGCGATTGTGCAGTTAAGCGTCGTAGGCTTGTCGCTAGTAAACACAATCTATAAAAGTGGTCCCAGGACCTTTCCATGTCGTACACTTGTTTTTATTGGCTATAACGTAGTATATGATTGCCCCTGCTTGATCGGATCTTCTATTATGCTTGTTATTCGATGAATTTGATCTATTGTGGAACGTCGAGGTCTAAATCTAAAATGATGAATTGGTATAAGGCGCTTTTCTTCAATTATGTTCTGAATTCTTCTTATAATCACAGCTTCAAGTAGCTTGGATAAAATAAGTAACAATGAGAGTAGACGATATGACTAGGAACGTATCTGAGATTTAAGCAAGCCTTTACGATTTTTTTTCGTATTATTGATGCAAGCTTTGCTAATTTTTTTCGCGTTGGGTTTAAATCTAGTTTTGATGATATAAAGTGTAGTAAGTATGCAAAATCCAAAATCACATTTGTGAAAATAGATTTTTATCGGTTTTGAAAATATGTATATGTGACCTGGTCTACGGAAAGGGGGCTTAGGTGTCAAAAAATCATTTTTTTTTCAATTTTTATTTTTTTTTTCAAATTTTTTTTTTTCGCACGTTAGCTCCCTTTTCGTAGACCAGGTCACATATATTGATTTCATAATTTTGTTCATTTCAATCAGTAATTTCACAGACTTTCTAAAAGCTTTAATAGTAGTACGATTTGTGATGACTTTGAAAGTTAAAAATGAAATAATAAAATTGGGAGTAGAAAATTTTTATTATATCATTCTTTTGCGCCTCAGTGCTACTTTTATCACCGTTGCAGAGCCTTATTAAATTTAGAAAAAAAGAATTCGAATTAGACAAGGTTCTTAAATTTACTTTAGAAGTAAGCATGGTAACAAAATCTCATTACACATATTTTGTTGTAAAAGTTTTTAATGCAAATATGTATATTTTTTTGAAGATAATACTATATATAAACTCTGAACACATAAAAGCATTACAGTTTTCGAATTTAGAAAATGCTGTTCATTAATTCCTCAAAAATCTCCTTAAGTAAATATTTCTATTCCTGATTTGCATAATTTTTAAATTAAATTGTAAACAACTAATTTAATTAACTTCAAAAGAAATCGTATTGAAACTGTTTAATACACATGTTTAATGAAGCCCACGTAACGAATTGACTTGCAGGCATGAAAAGTAGATCAACAGCCTCCGTAACGAACCAGACTTGTCAACTTGAAAATATTCAACACTTTCGGTAATAAAAAGTTAGGTTTACGCGTCGAACCCGATTGGAAGTAAAACCGACAGTAAACCAACTAATAAAATTGATTTTTAGTAGCGGACTAACGATGCAACAATAAAATGGAAATCAATGTTCGTTAGCTGAAATTCTGCTGAAATAGCGGCAGATAAATCTACATGCAATAGAAAGAGAGAAATATATCGAAGATTGAGATGCGGTTAATGCAGTTTACTTTCAGGACAACAATTACTGAATGAGCGCAGAAGTGGACGATGGACAGGTGCACTATGTGTCTCTTCGATGTGCATTCTAATTATGTTAACTATTTTTAATAAACATGTTTCCAAGTTAAAAAGTTTCACGGTTACCAAAATGGCAACACCTTTTATGGTTATATGTTTATGTATGTTCGACATGTGTTATAGAGAATTGTTTATCGTTTGCAATATACGATTTATATCAGCCTTGAAATCCAACAGGTGCTACGTTGGACTGAGTAGGATTTTCAAAAGTACAAACAAAGAACAAATTCTACAAATCCCTCATCACTCCCGTCCTGCTATAGAGTGTGGAGGTAGGGACAAGTACATCATCTGATGAGTCGGCATTAGGAGTGTTCGAAAAAAATGTTTTGCGGAAGATTTGTGGTATTTCGCGCATTGGCATTAGTGAGTACCGCAGTCGATGGAATGATGAGCTGTACGAGATATACGGCAACATAGACATAAGGGGTTACATTAGTTTCATCGGGTAAAAAACAGTATTTTTTCAAAAAAATTTTTTCTCATATAAAAAATTAATATTTTATTAGAAATTTTTATTGTTAGAAACATACATTATTAACAAAGAAATTCTGAAATTTTTGAAAAAAAGCTTGAAGCTCAGCCATTATGGCGCCATTTCCCTTGACTTCTTAGAAAAAAGATTCTCTCGCGTTAGCATTTTAATTCCTAACCGGGTTTTTAACTTAACTTAGAACTTGGGCAAAAGAAAAAAATTAAAATTGGATTTTTGGCAGACATTAAAAAAAAACTAAAATTTCAGTAAAAATTTCGTAACATTTTTTTTTCAAAAAGTTGTATACGAAAAAAAAATCCTTGGTCCAAGTCTTTATGAATTGTATTTCAAAGACCTGTGTAAGACTTCGGATGAGTAGTTCTATAGAAATCTTGCCAAACGATTTCAAAAACACAGTTTCGAGAGAAACGCGTTTGAAGATGACATTCTTAGTCTAGATATCTTCGAGCGTACAACTTTTCAGGGCTGTATCTCTGATGATATTACACGAATAAACTTGATGATTTGGGAAAATGTTCTGGAAATATTGTAGAAATATTAGTAAGACAATAAAAAAAAAACCGAACCCATAAACCCATATAATCCCATAATTCTATGAATCAAGAGAAAGAGAACACCTCTGTTTTGAAGGTTTTTGTTTCAAAATCCGCCGGTAGAACCAAGGGAAGAGACTGATCTTGGTATATCGAATTGACGTCAAATAGCGAAAAGAAGAAACGAAAGGCGCGCTGTCGTTAGCTGGGGTATAATCGCGGAAGCGGTATCTACGCCAGTCCAGAAGAAGAATAAGTATATACGGTTTTATGTACAAAGGTGTTTCTAATTTCTAGATGTGTTGATATAGATACCTTAACAGTGCCTATTGGGACCTCTTAATAACAACGAAAATGGGTTAGATTACTTTGACTATCTTTAATAAAGTTCAAAATATATCCATCTCGGCGTCAATGTATTAAGTATGGTAGTGAATTTTACTAAAGTATGCGATAGGTGTGCGGATTTAGAAATTCTGTTGTAAATTTATTCTTCTACTATTGAACAACAACCCTAGTGTGTATATATTTATACCCAACTCTCACATTAAAAACCAATAAAATGAAGCCGTTTTGGCGGTCATTGCGGAAGCAATATAACACCTTGTTTCGGGACTCGTTGAACATTTATTGTGAGTATTAGGGTTCACATACAAGTATATCTCATTTGATATATGTAACGGGCGTTTGCAAGCTTATCTCGGTGGTAAGCGTCTGAACAATAAAACGACCCCTTAATTGATGATAAATCACAAAGGGCAATTAACAACATTGTTTTTACTAATTTACTACCACAAAACCTTTCCCTCGCTTAATATCACTACCACAAAGGGTATGAGCTCGAATGTTGAGGAATGTCAGAAAGCATTGGGGAGCCACATTATAGTAATTACATGGGTGTAATACTTGTGGGAAAAGGCTGTTAATGGTTGTATGAAAACACAGATATACATATATAGATAAATGTATAAGTATATATTTTCATAAACATATGTGTGTGCTATACTTTTTATAACAGAAATACTTGGGTATAGCAAACAGTATATGGTTTGTATCTAGCTCTAATGTCACTAGACGGGACAGACATGCCCCACAAAGGCGTTCACAAAACAGTACCAGCATATTTACATTCTTAAACTCCCTATACTTCAGGACAATTCGCTACTGCTTCGTATATTTTATCAGCATAACAAAATTGGAAAGGAATGTCACAGAGAGTAAACATTACTACCAATAATACAGAGGAAACCACTGCCACAAAATAATTACACGAATCATTAGCGACAATGTGGTAAACGCTTTCCGTGGAAAGAAGAATGCGAGGCTTAAACACAAAGTGGCAACTGGAGCTGGCTAAATGGAGTTGAATACCTCACGAAAAAACAGTCACGCGCCAGCACCAAACTAGGGTTTACAGACGCCAATAAACATGATATAACCAAGAACCAACAACACACAGCACCGCAAGCACTTGAATGCGGTAAAGGGTTTGTCCTATCGACTTTTTTATACCCTGAACAGGGTATATTAAGTTTGTCACGAAGTTTGTAACACCCAGAAGGAATCGTCGGAGACCCTATAAAGTATATATATAAATGATCAGTATGTCGAGCTGAGTCGATTTAGCCATGTCCGTCTGTCTGTCCGTCTGTCCGTCTGTCTGTATATATACGAACTAGTCCCTCAGTTTTTAAGACATCGTTTTGAAATTTTGCAAACGTCATTTTCTCTTCAAGAAGCTGCACATTTGTCGGAACGGCCGATATCGGACCACTATAGCATATAGCTGACATACAAACTGAACGATCGGAATCAAGTTCTTATATGGAAAACTTTCACATTTGACAAGATATATTCACGAAATTTGGTATATATTATTTTCTAAGGCAACAATGTAATCTCCGAAGAAATTGTTCAGATCGGTCGACTATAGCATATAGCTTCCATACAAACTGAACGATCGGAATCAAGTTCTTGTATGGACAACTTTCACATTTGACAAGATATATTCACGAAATTTGGTATATATTACTTTCTAAGGCAACAATGTAATCTCCGAAGATATTGTTCAGATCGGTCGACTATAGCATATAGCTTCCATACAAACTGAACGATCGGAATCAAGTTCTTGTATGGACAACTTTCACATTTGACAAGATATATTCACGAAATTTGATATATATTATTTTCTAAGGCAACAATGTAATCTCCGAAGAAATTGTTCAGATCGGTCGACTATAGCATATAGCTTCCATACAAACTGAACGATCGGAATCAAGTTCTTGTATGGACAACTTTCACATTTGACAAGATATATTCACGAAATTTGGTATATATTACTTTCTAAGGCAACAATGTAATCTCCGAAGAAATTGTTCAGATCGGTCGACTATAGCATATAGCTGACGTACAAACTGAACAAATAGTTACTAACAGAAATGCACCTGTGAAGGGTATTTAGCTTCGGTGCAACCGAAGTTAACGTTTTTTCTTGTTTTTGTCTGAAATTGATTTTCAACCCTTAATGGCAATTAACGCCGCTGCTGTTCGATAAGAGAAATGCCCCAATCAAGTGTATGAGATCAGCTAGCCACTCGCTATCCGCTGCATAAACTGTTTGTACGCAGGTATGCTGAGGCATGCAACATTAAACATGCTCATAGTCATATTTACAAGTACAGGTATATGTTTTTATGTCCGGTAGCGTGTGTGTGGTCGTGCGGGCATCAATATTTTCTTCTCCGAACTGAGGTGAACTGACTTACAAACTAAGTATACAAGTAGTATGTCAATAAGAGGTGTCTGCTTGGTCATTGAGGTTCATTAAGTGTTTACCCAAATTAAATAATAGTACACGGCTGATGCTAGTTGAGTCGCTTAGTTGCTTCTTTCTTTCTTTTCTATACTGTGTCTATATGTTTGTATGACAGTTTCAATTGGATTTACGTGGGATTAATTATTTCTTTGTTGAGACATTCTTTTGCTTGATTAGTCCCTTGGCATTTATGACTAAATGTTATTTTATCGGTGTAAGATATTTTATTTATTCTCCTGGCAAAGAGTAAAGGCTTTGTTAAGAAGATGACTCAGCTTCTTGAAGAAAATGGGCGAACCTATACTTAATTTTTCAGTAAACCGAATGCGAAATCTTTAAAACCATATAATGTTAGAAAACAATCTCTCAAAGGAATTAGAGTATATTCTATAGCAATAAGAGGGCTACTAATATTTTTTTTTTTTTTTTTAACAAAACAACAACGGTTTGGAGCGGTGGTTTTTCAATAAAAGTGCTACAAAATCATCGAAATTATTGATTTCGGATATCCAAGAAATTCTTTATTCCTGTAAAAGTACATTCGATACCATTATGAATGGAACTTGAATTCTTTTACATGGCCACCGCGAACTGGCATGGAGATGTCTAGACGCTGAATAAAATTTTCGACGGTTTTCAACCATAAATCGGCCGGTACTGCTGCAATTTCACTTCGATATTCGTACGAAGATCTTCCAGCGTCGTTTGCTTTGTTGGCATGGAACGTAGACTTGACATAGCCCCACAGGAAATAGTCTAATGGCGTCAAATCGCGCGGCCGAGGCGATCAATTGTCTATTATGATATTCGCTGTGTGGCTTGTGGCACCGTCCTGTTGAAATCACATATTGCTCAAGTCCAAATTATGCAATTTGGGCCAAAAATACTCGGTTTTCCTTTATCAGGCGCGATTCTCATTCACAGTAACGTTCCGGTTTTGATCATCACGAAAGAAGTACAGCTCAACGACGCCGCCGGCCCATAAACTGCATCAAATCGTAATTTTATCAAGACGCAATGATGACTCATGGAATATGTGCGGTATGTAGTCTGACCAATGACTTATTATGCATATTGAAGAAACCATTCAGCCAGAAATGAACCTCATCGGTGAAGATGATTTTTCGATAAAAACCCGGCTCATTTTCAAGCTGTTGCTTAGCCCAATTCAAGAATATACGACTATTCTGGTGGTCAAACGGCTCCAGTTCTTGCGTCAATTTGATCTTATAGGGATGTAGGTAAAGATTTTTTCGCAGAATTCGCCACAAAGACGTCACAGAGATGCCCAATGCTTGAGAATGACGTGTGAGAGACTTATTTGGGTTTTCCTTAATTGAAGCGCTAGCGGCAGTAATATTCTCAACATTACAGGCACTTTCTTGTCTCACTAGCACGGGGGCATTGTGAACAATGGCTGTGAATTCAATTTTTTCTACGAGACGCTCAATTGTTGATCTGACAGGACGATTATGACGACCATAAATTGGACGAAGCGCTCTTAAAGTTGAGGCCACTGAGTCCGAATTTCAGTAGTTAATGTTGGATCGTACATCTTTCCATGTTGGAATGGCAAACATTGCTGAAGAGAAATGTCTAAAAAGCGAGAAAAATATGGTTTGGGGAAAACGACGCCTATCGGTCTATTTTTTTAACGTCGTTTTGAAAAACAAAAAACAAAAAAAAAAAAACAAAAAAAAAAACATTTATTATCATAAACCAAACGACTTGAAATTTCATGTCATTAATTTCGAGCTAAGCGTTTCTAGTTTTACATAGAAAAATTTGTGAAATAAGTTTAGAGAACGGGATTTAAAATGTCTCCCAATAACTAAGCAAACAAAAAAGTAGATGCATATGCTCTCAGAAATTTGACAGGTGAACCCTTTTATAGTATAAAAAACAGAGACTTCTACTAATTTCTATATGAAACTGTTCATATTTTACCACGCGTTATAAGCTGTAAGTGTACGTTTCCTAAAATTTATTAATTTTTCTTCGCTTATTTGAATATCCCAAGCTCACAGAGGTAAGCCTGTCACTGGCCACAACGTAAACTTGCAACACTTATCCTTTGTCGCATGCAACACCTTCGTTGTGTATAATTTTAAGTGGTGATTAGCATATAACTCAGCAGCAGAGCATGTCAAAATCAGCAAATATCTTTAAAATTACAAAGCAAAATGTGTGAAAGTAAAGAACCTTAAGGACATCATAAGCCAGCGACGACAAAGGAGGCAATAGTATAACCAAACAAGGATAGAAAATATGAAAGGCCTAGCATGCTTCTGACAAAGATGACATTTTCAAAATACTTTCAATATGTTTTGTCCTTAACACTTTCATAAAACCAAAGGATAATAGGCAAGTAAACACATCTAAAGGCGTTAATATGTGGTTGTTAGGATCTTTTTTAGTGGGTCTGTTACAAAAGTTGGCAACTTAATTGGTAATTGACCCTTGTCAGTGGTAGTCGGTAAGTGAAAAAGTCTTCAATAGTGCATATAGTTTTCACACAAAGAATATACAATCATACACACACACAAACTGATGTATATATATAAATGTCAGCTCATTTTCTCCTTTACTAAGTGCAACGATTGTTGTTGACAGCAAATTACCAAACTTTCATTCAAAGCCACAATTTGCGGACACTTGTGGGTGTACAAATTGGCAGCACTAGCAGCAATGCACATATGTATGTATTCATGTAGACGTACAATGTAAGTATTTAAGTGTTCACAGGGAGGTGATATTTTCAAGTGAGCTTGAGAACATGTGTAATGGTCGGCAATATAAGTCATATGAAACTTATGTATGTATTATGTTGTGTTATGCTACGAGTGCCTTTGTGATAAGACTTGTATGTGTGTCCAGGCAAAGCGGAATCGCAGGAAATTGTAAAGCTGATAAGCTAACAGGGAAAGGCAACCTTGTATCGCTATCGGTAGAATGGGAGCGGGTAGGTGCTCCGGTATCCTCTGTATTCTACTACGAGATAGCTGGGCTTCGCTTAAGCGAAGCTTTATGGACCAATATTGTTCCTATAAGATCTAGTAATCTTTTTGCCCTCGGTAAGGCTAGCCTCTCCATAAATGATTGTTAGATAAATGGAAAGCCGAAAAATACTTCATTTTGCATCATAGACATGAAAGAAAATCAGTTTTGCATCGAATAGTCACGGGCAATGGTAAGTGGATTTGTTTGAAGAATCCTAAATATGAGAAATTCATGGGTTAATGCGGGTCACCCATCAACATCGACTGCAAGAACAGATCGATTCAGTAAGAAGGTAATGAATGCTCTGTGTTTGGTTTGATCAGAAGAGTGGTGTTAAAACTAATCCCTACGCAAAACAAAAGATCAATTTGAACCATGAATTGACGGAAAAACGACCAGAATGTCTCAGAAGGCACGCCAAACTAATTTTGTTAAACGAAATCGGGTCAATATTGCAATTTTAAGGCACATAAAATAATTTTGCCCAAATAAGGAAACATTTTGTTACCAACTTATCACTTGGCGACGAAATTTGAGCTAAGATTTCACTTCGGAACTATCTTAAAAAGAATTTTAGACTAAAACGGCAATTTCGAAGGAAGAAAAATTAAGAATATTAGCTGGAAATACTGTACAAAAATATTGAGAGACATTCCCGTATAAACTGTAAAACGAGATATGCTTTGAGAAGATACTTGAAAGAATAACAAAACGCAGCAAGAAATAAAGCGAAGGAAGCACAAAAAAATACAAAAATAG
Organism: Bactrocera zonata; assembly: GCA_037783105.1. NCBI lineage: Eukaryota > Metazoa > Arthropoda > Insecta > Diptera > Tephritidae > Bactrocera > Bactrocera zonata. The sequence goes on along the minus strand of JBAWJQ010001869.1, from coordinate 323,883 downwards.
TTTCAGTTATCATCAATAATACAGAATACGGGCAATGACCCATTAAAATGGAAAAGCTTAACGTGCAACTAAGCAATAAGTAAGAGGGCCGAAAGGCCAAAGAGATGTTCAAGTATATACTATACATAGTCCAAATGAAGTGATTGGACGTTGAATTCATGACATTTTCACAAACGACATTTTTATTGAAGCAATGTACGAATTCTTTACAAATTGTTAACATTTTCCACACAACTTTAGAAGGACAAGTACAAGCGTCGCCATATTGACGCAGACGATAGAATTATACAAACATAAACGATTGTGAGCTCAAGCTTAACATTCCAAATGCATTAAGCGCTCTTCAAATATTAAAAAGTCATTCTATTAAGGATATGACTTGTACATAATTTGGCTGAATGAGTGCAGATAAATATTAGTGGGGCATGGAGTCACATCTGATACTTTGACAGCCAACTACAGCAATGCAGTATTCACTTGGCCGGCTATTTGGCGTCTGCAATGCGCTTGGCTGCCGTTGTGTCTCCAAGCTTTGCCATAGCGAACACAGTCAAATAGCAAAGTGGCAACAAAGGAATGTCTAGTATTATCGAAAATTCAATGAACTTCCATTTTTCGGTCAAATGGTTGTCAAATATATGCTTTGCTTCGGATCTTCATTTGAATATGTACATAACTACATATAAAACAACATATTCAGCTTTACCCCCTTAATTCTACTTTAGAATTTTGAAAAATTCGATTTTTTTTCATAATTTTAAAATATATATAAATACCCTTAAGAACATATCCTCCAAAGGATTTTTAAAAATTAAAATTATTTTAAGAGCTACAGTTACTTTAGTGACGCAGTACTTACCCCTGTAGTTAGGTAGACTCACTTTTTTAAACGCGTTTTTCTCGAAACAACTTTTCTCCACACGGTACCCGCATTGTGTCAAGTTCTATACAGGGGATTTACTTGAAATTTTGTGTGAACCTTCTTTATATAATCTTTTATCGTTCCTACCAGCATCGTGTAAAAATTTTTGTTTTTAGTGTTTAAAAAAAAATCAGGAATTTCAAAAAAAAAGCGAAGAAAATGATTTTTATTTTCAGGCAATCGCCATTTTTCAAAAACTACTCTGAGGTAAGGACTATAACAGCATCCTTACTGATTAAGAATTTCTTTTGATTTTTTTTTTCAGACCACCAGGAGAGTCACGATCAATGTCAACAGGATGCGCCATTTTTTTTTACACTTGTCTCAAACCCCTTACCCCTCCCCCCCCCAACGCCACCTTCAAATTATTTCAATATTTAATGTTTTTTTGTAAAATTTGTTTTCTGTATTCTTAAGATATCAATACAAACACCATAAAAAAAAATGAATACTAAATATATTTTTGGTTTTTTTTTTTAATAAAATTCAAAAAACTTCCCAAAATTTGATTTCTAGAAGATTCAGAAGCTTCAAAAATTCATATTTTTTTGCTTAAATCTCTTTAAAAATTATCTAAAAATATGTCCCCAAGATTATAGATAGGAATTTGAAATATTAATGAAGCTAGAAGGAAAATAGTGACCGAGCGTCTAACAGATATATGAGCGCTTGGACAGAAAGTGAAAATTTTGACGCACGATTTCTCCGTTCTTCAGTTTTTCGATTTTTCTTAATTGGCGGGCAGGATAAAAAAAATAATTAAACGTCGTATGGAATTGGGGCAAAGTGTTTTATCTTTAGCATTAAATTATCTTCTATTTAAACTTAAAAACTAAGAAAATTCAAGTTTGAACATATAGTAAAATTTTTTTGATCAAAAAACATTTTTTTTTTTTTTTAATTTAAAATTTTTTAGTTTAACTAGAAGATAAGTTATTAAAAGAAATGAATCTTTTTGAATTTTTTGTTTCAGATAGAAATAGATGCATCGTGCAATTGCTTCCCAAAGGCAGAATACACAAGATTTCGTATCCAAAAACTTTCCGGATGATGTTTAAATATATAACTAGTATGAACCTTAGAAACTTCGCTTCAATCAATTTTTCCTTTTCCTCCCCAAAAACCCCCAAAAAGTCGATTTTTTGAAGCCTGTAAAGCAGACTTCCCCTTAATATAATAAACAAATACAAATTTACCACCGTGAAAATCATAATAGGGACTCAAATTGATTTCCAAATGATTTTCAATTCCTGCCCCGTATATGCGGTAATTTGATTTTATTTGCAACAAATTTAAAACAATGCATTAAAAGAAGCATTTGAGTGATTTTCATTACACTTCATTTACTTAATTGGAAAATTTATTCGAAAATAAAAAAAGTATGCAAAATTCATTTCCTGAGAGCCATTTTGAATTTGTCATTCAAATTTTAGAAATTTTCATATTAAATTTTTCTACGTCATGAGCTTATGGTGAAAGCAGAAAGTACGTTTCTTCCATGTTTTTTTCTGTGATTTCCACTAACCAAATGCAATGAAAGAGAACTTTCATATGTTTTCAAATTCAAATTCTAACAGACAGATAAATTGAAGCAGCACATGACATGTGAGTGGTTGAGTGTCTACATACTTCCACCATTCAGTGTATGCGAGGAAACTAAAACCAAAACTGTCGAAAGAGCTCTAACCAGGTAATGCAATGTGTTAGCAACGAATGTATAACGAACTGTCCTCCAGTATGACAGTGCTCATGAGGTGCAAGAGTTTGTTCCGAGCCTTCGAACTTGGCAACATTTTTGTTTTATTTTACGCTCACTTTAGTTGGTTTTTACGTGTTTTGCTTTTAATTTTACTTAACCGAATTCTTTAGTGAAAATTTCTAAGTGATATTGCTGTGAATGTGGAACGGCAGATAAATGCCTATGTTCACTGGTATGTGGCTATATAAACTAAATATACGAGAGGGAGTATAAACATAAGGAGTACCAAAAATTGCAAGAAAAAATTAGTTTTAGAAACACAAGGTACACGAATATTATATCTCGAGTACCCAAAAGGAAACTAATAGTTCCTTCTTTTAAAGGTCACAGACTTCAAATATTATCGGAGTAAAAAATAGAAAAATTTCATGAGCTGTTCTTAGTTATTATTTTTTAAGGATCGTGAATTTTTACTCTAAAATTATGAGTAATACTTTTTTTCCGGAAGTCTAAAGAGTAGACATATATATTTCTCCTTGATAGATCTAAATTCTAACCCTAACTCTTTTTACAATCTAAAGATAAGTAATCGCACGCAGCTCTGCTGTTGTTTGTTTCTTCGTACAGTGAGGCTAAAATTTATTCATAAGCGTAACTCTACTTTTGAAATAAAAATAAGAAGTTTACAAAAACAAGCAACACACAAAAAAATCCGTGAACGAATAGCACAACTAATTCTATTTGGAAGTTTTATTTCCTTAACTCATGAACACTTGAAGTTGAAAGAAACTTTGCCAAACGCAATGAAAACCGCTGAGTGCCGTATGCATATATGCATGTGCAAGTACGGAAAGGGTCACCCATTTGTTGTTTCCCAAATTTTTTAAAGAAAAAAAAAACACAGAAACTTTAAAATAAATGAGTCCGTTGAGTTCAATTAGTCAGTTACCATGTCGCGATTACGGTCGCCATTGACGGTTACGATCTCACCGGCATCGTTTTTGAAGAAATATGAACCGATGATTTCACCGTGCCGCTGAACTGAACATGGCTCGAAAACATCGGAACTTCTTAGAAATTTTCATGAGCTCATAAAGCGATGCTACGACCCTTTAAGATCTCGGCGTAAAATGTGCCAAGTCGTTCCATACGTCAGTCCAAGTTGTTGACGGCGCCGAATATATGCTCTTCTTTGGGTGCTAAACCTGACCTATACCTCTACTTGGATCACCCGTTTATGTGTATTTAAACACGTATGTTTATATATTTTTGTTGAAATTCTCTTTGTTCACGAGCTGGTGTACCTGTCAGTTCCGGCTGCCTGGTTGCCAATAAAACGGCTGAAACTAGTGACGCTTAGACCTACATGCATACATATAAATATAATTCTACATGCCACACACACTATTTGCAAAGTTTTTGGAGCAGAGAATTTTCTACACAAACAATAGGCAGCACTTTTTGCACGCTCGGCATTAGTTTCATTTGAGTAAATGTGATTCAAACTTTAATTGAAATTGAAATTTTAAGCGAAACTCGTGCCACAAGACGTGTGGGAGTAAGCTTTAGTCGCTGGGCGCTAACCGTAGTGGTGAAATGTGTTGCGCAGGCGCAGTTACAAAACTTTTGCTCGTCAAACAGTCGCTATGCGTTAGTCAACAGGCATCTGCATTTTAGTTCGCAGTGTTCGCAAGTGCCTAGCTAATGTTTTACAAGCCTTGCACACACTTCCATGCAACAACGGTCTCACTGGTGCCTGTTGTGCCTCCGAATGGAGCGCAAACATGACGAAGCCAAAAATAGGGCTAAGTTCCAGCACAAAATCAGCATCAGCTAACTACTACAATAAAAAATTTATATATTTCATACAACTTTGTGGCACCTACTTGCGTCTGCACTACGCTAGCAACATTTTTCCCTCCGGTTCGTGCTGTAGCACTTTCATATTTTGCTTTTTTTACTCACAGCTCGCATAATTTTGTAAATATATTTTGTTTTTGCTACTAACTTAATATGCTGATGTTTGAGCAAACACACACATTTGCACTTGCTGTTGGCGATGAAAGATCAACGCTCGTTGCTTCAAGCACTTCCTGTCGGCACACCCTAAAGCCCTCACCACTGCATACTGCATGTGTTGCCAGCCAAGCAAACTAGTAATAAAATATTATTAACCCCATGAGAATTCTCCGTTGCCTGCAAGTACAGTATTTTTGTGTTGCAGCTGAACAGGCATTGAGGTTAACTGGATTGAAATGCATGCCTTGCTTACAGTGGCGACTTAAATTCTGAAATTTAATAAATGTACATATGTCGCCCATATTTTTAACATACTTACTATCTCTAGTCATATACTTTACTGATTCAATATTAAATCGGTAATTCTGTATCCTTTTTTGTTGGCGTTACATTCTTTGAGAAATAAAAATTAAAAAGGCGGAATTATTTTAATATAATAATTCTGAACACACTGACATTTTCTTACTTTTTCTCCTAGTTTCACTATGTCAATAAAAGCTACAAGTAATCAAGCGGGAATGATGCACCGTAGAAGTTCACGCAAGTGAGGATAGTTCTCTAATCGCCATACACTTGGAATGGGCAGGAACCTTTAAATGGGAAGTTGCCGTTGCCCAGCTGGTTGATGTCCGCGTAAGAGTAAAGGTAAAAGTAAAAAAGTAAAGACATAACCGCTGTCCAAGAAATGCGATAAATGCGAAAAGGACTGAGACGAGTACGTCCTTGTGTCATTTACTTAAGTGGCCATATAAAGGAGCGCAAATTCGGTGTGGGATTCGTGGGGGGGAGAGACTCCGTCGCCGAGTCCAGACATTCACCCCAGTGGATTAACGTCTTGCTTCAACCTGCATCAAAGCGACGGTTTTCAACATATTCCTGATTTGCACCCACGTCCCGACGGAAGTGTTGAAGAGATTGTATGAGATTCGGCTTATCGACTTCGCCGGGGCCCGAAATATGGTTATCTGACATGTTGTGATAATCTCCTGTATTTAAGACGTGCGTATGCTTCCAGATCCTACCATTGGCTCGGACCACTATCTTGTTGGAGCCAAGATTCGCTCCCGCCTCTGTGCAGCAAAAAACGCACGCCAACCAACACACGGGTGGTTCGACGCCGAGAAGCTACAATCACAACAGACAGCCGAACGATTTTTTACTCAGCTTGAAATCTTGCTCTCTGAGAGCATTCATCAACAGCTCGGAATAAGGGAATTGTGGAACGGCATTTCAAGCTCCTTACGTACAACTGCAAAGGAAACCATTTTCGAACAATGCAAAAGAACAGCTGGTACGATGAGGATTGGCGTGCAACAAAGCGGCAGGTTCTGATGAATTGCTGGCCGAGCTATTCAATTACGGCGGCGAAAAACTTATAGAAAGCATTCATCAGCTTCTTTGTAGAATATGTTCGAACGGAAGGACGCCCGAAGATTAGATTTAAGTGAGTTCTGTCCAACCCACAAAACCAAAGACCCCGAAATCTGCGCCGACTACCGTTGTATAACCCTCCTCAACATCGCATAAAAAGTTCTATCAAGAGGATTGTGTGGATGCTTAAAACCCACCGTTAACAAACTGATTAGACTTTATCAGTGTATCTTCATATAATATTATGACTAAAATGAAAGTATAATTAAACTAATACAGCTGTGTAAACTGATGTTGAGCAACATTAAAAGCTTCATCAGGATCGGGAAGGACCTCTCCGAGCCGTTCGATACCAAACGAGGTTTCAGACAAGGCGACTCCCTATCGTGTGACTTTTTCAACCTACTAATAGATAAGCTTCTGTAAGAGTGTACAGCTGCTGATATAGGCCGATTATATTAAAATCATTGGCCTCAACATCCGCGCCGTTAGTTCTGCTTTCTCCAGACTGAATAAGGAAGTAAAGCAAATGGGTCTGGTAGCGAACCAGAAGTTTTGCCAGCAGGTGCTACTTCGGAATGAGTAGGCATATTCGACGCAGTATCCGTCAATGGGAGCAGATGAAGAAGCAGGTCTTCACTCCATTGGAAAGACCAGTTGGGGAAGGAAACGACTGGCGCGCTGTTGTTAACTGAGCGATTTCTACCCAAGTAAAGAGGATTTGGGTGGGTGGCAACTACTTGTAGGCAATGATAATAACAGTTGTGCAAGGCAGGTACGTAATTGAGGCGTTAATTCGAGCGCAAGCAACGAACGAAATGCGATGTAATAAATAGCTTCAAATTTCTTCGCGTGGAAAATTGCGATTATACGAGTGAGAAATGCGAAAAATCTTTAATAAAGTTATATGCAGGAGATTTCAATGAGAAAGTGAAACGCGGAGAGAGAATGTATGAAGGAAGTTAGAAATCAATCATTCATACCGCTTGGCGCACATAGTCAATTACGATTTGGGGAAAATATTAAATTATTTTCTGATTGCCAACGGGGGTGATTTAATTTTTACGGCGGACAAAATGTTGGGTGTAGAAGTTGTAAGAGAAAAATATGAAATTTTGTCTATATTTTATTAGTTAAAATAGTTTTTAAAGTGCATTTGCTTTTGTTCGTCTTTTTAAATAATGGAATGGAAAATTAAAACTAAAAAAGTGATGAAATAATATCTCACAACTTATGGTGAGCGGTTTTTAGCCAGAATTTCATTTCTTTGGTTATCGTCAAAGGGTTAGTGTAGAAATAATTGCATATAGTGTTATGTGGTACCCAAATATCGAGCTTCTTTTTATAGTTAGTCTTTTTTTAATGGTTAAAAATCGTTTGATGATAAATGTTAAGTTCCTTAGCGTTGTCATGGCTGCTTATGTGACGGTCCTGGTTAATCTTTTCCATAATTTCATCGACTTTTTTAACGATAGGTCGGCCAGAGCGAAGAGCATCTTTTACAGCGAAATTTCCAAAACGGAGGCGAGCTAACCATTATTGTGCTACATGAACTGATACAGCATCATCTCCGAAAACTTCACAAATTTCATTGGTGGCTTGCGTGGCATACCATGCACAAAAAGAATAAAAATATTTTTCCACTAAGTAAATTTACATTAAAAATTACTTCCATTACAGCAAATTTCTTAATTACATTTCTTCTATGTAATTAATTATACATACATTCCTCTAATATGTGGTGTATTTGATGTTCGAGTGCGAGCTAATGAGCAAACTAGGGTGGGCCATATAAAATTTTAAATTTCGAAGATAGGGCGTAAAAGATTGAGTGTAGCGTTTGCTGTATGGCACGTAGCGCCATCCTGCTGGAACCAAATGTTGTCCACGTCTTCCTCTTCAATTTGCTTGAAGAAAAATTCGGTTAACATTGCGCGATATCGCTCACAATTGATGGTTACGGCGGTTCCTTCTTCATTTTCGAAGAAAAATGGGCCGATGATTCCACCAGACCAAAATCCGCGCCATAGAGTGATTTGTACTGGGCGAATTGGTTTCTCGACGATTAGGTGCGGGTTTTCTGTGCCCCAAATGCGACAATTCTGCTTGTTAACGTAACCATCGAGGTGGAAATGAGCCTCGTCCGAAAACATGATTTTTCGGTAAAATTGACCATCCTCTGTCAGACGATCTTCTGAACAATCTGCGAACTGTAGAATAGTAAATAGCGACCCATTTCGTAATTTTTAGACTTTTTACTGAATATCTGTCGCTTTCCGAATGGTATTTGACGTTTCTAATGTCAAAATATAGATAATTAAAATTTAAAACCTTAGATGGCCCACCCTTATATGGTTAATTACACTTTAGGCATCAAAGCTTGACTGCGCTCACTGATTCATATATATGGAGGCGGTAACACATAAAATATGAAACATATAATTAGTGTATATATATATGACTACAATTATTTCTTACTTTATAAACTATTCAACGGTTTCACGCACACGGCAAGTCCTCTTTCTCACGAAAAAGAAGAGACAAAAATAATGTATAAAAATGTGCAAATTAAAACATTTTAACGGTACGTTGGTATTTCTAATTATCGTACAAAAGAAAAACACATTTCACGCACAAAAAGGTTTCGCTGCTTTCAGACACGTCCCCAACGATGCGTCATTTCTTGCTCAAACATATGTTCCGTGCGCGTTCACGTATGAATTAATTAGTAGTTGAAAGTGTTTGCGCAAATGTATGAAGGGTGTGGGTAAAATTAATTATGGTTCTCGTGGTTGGCATGTTTAGTTGACTAAGTGGAGGTGCACTCGAACATACACTTGTAAGCATGTCTTTGTGGGCGTTACAATGTTAGCGCTGGCATATGCAAATTTATTCGTGTAACGTTTCTTTTTTCTTGTAACGGCGCCTAACTGTATGCTTACTTGAGGCGAAGCTGCTCATTGGGTAGACAGCCTGCTGATTTAAACGGGTTGATAAGTAATTAAATTGACAGGTGTGTAAACAATATTTATGAAGGCATACAAATACATGCATGATCTTTTATATCTGTCTTAGGTATAAGGTCATCTCCTAAGCAAAACATATCGTCTATATCAGCGATAAAAATTTGTTTTTTTTTCATCAAAAGCTTTCTTTAAAATATTTTTAGCTCTAGCTTTTGAAAGCTTAGTACAATCTCAAAGCCTCAATGAAGGAATATTGTAACCCCGATGAATGTAGGTGTGGTATTTCGTTAGAAACACTTATATGTAGGCAACATTTCATTCGGTTATAAATAAAAAAATATTATTCAGTAAAATTGTTATACCTTCTTTAATTGATAATTTGCTTAAGTCGTAAAAAGTTCTGTCCAAACTACACGCTTTTCCTAACTCGATTTAAAAAAAAGTAACAAAAAATTACAAACACATTTCTTCTGAAATTCTTTGTTGCACAGCTGATTAAAGCATCAAGATTTTGCACTGTCCGCAAATGTCATGCAATTTCTTTCTGGCGTTCATGGTGAAAGAAGAATGAAAAAGCCAGTTAGTTCACCGAATTGCAGTTAGAGTTGTATGCAAATGAGTTGCAAGTGCTCCTTGGCGATGGCCATTTTATGTTAATATCTTGCGGAATGTGAAAGGAGAAATTTCTTTCGTTTGTATCCTCGGTTACAGTGAAACTCACGAAAAAAAGAGAATACGAGGTGTGTTCAAAAAGTATCGCGAATTTTGTGTTTTTTCAAAAATTATTTATTTATTCATGAATATCTATTTTGTCCCCTTCAAAGTAATCCCCATGAGATATTATACACTTATGCCAACGGTTTCTCCAATCTTCGAAGCACTTCAAAAAATCATTTTTTTTATCTTCTTCAGCTCCTCCTTCGATGCCGTATTTATCTCGTCAAGAGAAGCGTAACGTCGTCCTTTCATGGGCCTCTTCAGTTTAGAGAACAAGAAAAAGTCACAGGGGGCCAGATCTGGGGAATACGGTGGCTGCGGCATCATTAGTGTGTTGTTTTTGGCCAAAAAGTCTCGCACAAGCAACGATGTGTGTGAGCAGGGACGTTATCGTGGTGCAAAAGCCAATTTTTGTTCTTCCACAAATCCGGGCGTTTCTGGCGGAGTGCTTCGCGAAAATTGCGCATAACTTGCGGATAATATTCCTTATTGACCGTTCTTCCCTGTGGCAAGAACTCATAATTCACCATGCCCCTGCAATCGAAAAAAAACTGTCAGTTACGATTCGCGATACTTTTTGAACACACTTCGTATGTAACCAATTATATGAGCAGTGATTGAAAGGTTGACAAAATGGACTTTATTATTAAGTGTAATCTCTCTGAACATTAATACACTTGCTCCAACGATCCTCCAATCTGTGGATCCAATCCCTGAATTGAGATTGCGGGAGGTCTGCAAAATACGCTTCAACAGCCGTTATGACCTCTTCATTTGATGAAATATTTGCCCAAATCTGGTGAATACGGTAGATTCTCTTACAATTCGAACTTTAATTAATGGATTTTAGCCAGTGTTAAAATGCACTTGTGACACGGTGCATTGTCCTATTGCAAAAGGATTTTTTTTTCTGTAAAACAGGTATTTTTTCACTAATTTTTTTCCTTCAACTGGTCCAAAAGGTTGTAATAATATTCAGAATTAATTATATTAGCAGTTTTCAAGTAAGACACAAACAAAAATCCTCTTGAATTCCAAAAAAGTGATGCCACAATCCTCTTGGCCGATTTCCGGACACAAACTCGTTTCGAAGCCGAATAACCAGGTTACCACCACTGATATACCCAAGTCTTATCCATAGAGATGTATCGACGCACATAATTCACTTTAACCTGTTTAAAATGCTGCAAATGTTGCTGAAAAAGTCACATTTGAATTTCGTGCATTTATTTTGGCACTACGCGTTCCAAAAATTAAATTTTATCACTGCGCCATATTCAGTTGTTTCCATTCTAAAAAACACCGTGACACGGCGACACTAAATGGCTTGTAAACAAAGAATGAATTGACAGATTGAAAGAAAACTTCACATGCGTTCATATGAAGAGTGTACCAACAAAACAAAAAAATGTTGAGCTATTAGCAACGCCCTCTCTTATCAAACGATAAAACTTAGATTAGAAAACTAAATAAGGACTGCACCGCAATCTATGGCCTATTATGCCCTCTCCTAGTCACAATGACTCACTCAGCCCCAGCATATTGATAAATTCCGCTATACTGTTTGGCGCTATTGAGGCGATGTGATCCCTACTATTTTGGTGTATGCAGTGGAGCGTGCATTTCATCAATCAGTTCATTGTCGGGTAAATCTTTGTGACCGGGCACCCAGATAATGTGCACTTAGTTACGATCAATAGACTATTCAGCCGTTCTACAAGTAATCACTCCCATATAGTTATGATTGAAAACATACACGAATCTGAACTTTATAAGGAGATTATGTGCTCTTTTAGTTTACTACAAGCTAAGGTATTTTTTGTTCTCCCGTAATCCATTCCACCATTTTATGTCAAAACCGGTGGCTATTTCAAATATCTAGGGAATACTAACAGATTATATGAATCTTTTATCTACAAAAACCGAAAACACAAAGACTAGTTTGGTCTTTAAACAGTCGGTGACCACTAAAAGCTCTTGTATACCTATTATAGGTAAGTTTTGGTTGCCTGAAAGAGGCTGCAGTTCCAAAACAGATAATAATTCTACTCGAACCGACCAATAGCTAGAACAAAGATAATCGTAAAATTCCAAAAATAGTTGGAATAGTTTATGGACTTAATATTGTGATTGACTAAATCCGACTGGGCGCCACCTTGGATCTTTGAATCTTTGGATCCTTCGTACATGTAATTACAAATATTAGAAAGGATGACCTATGTGTTTCAACTTTATGACGTTTATGCGATTACAGCGAAAATTTAGAAGAAGAAGAATTATAGCTAGTTTAAGGTAATATATACACAGAAATTTGAGACAATGTTATCCGATTATTGTTTTTCTTAAAACAAAAGCACACAAATATAACAAAGTGTTATCGACTTCTCTACAAAGGATAACTTTTCCGGATATAAAAATTCATAGAGTTCAACCAACCTATCAAGAGCTTCTGTCTAGGTGTAGTTCTTTCAATAAATGAAATGAATAAATTCATGATTTCTCAATTTGCATAAAAGAAGGGGCATAACGGAGACTTGACCTAAACAGACTAGACTCTCAACTTCAAACATAAAAACGCGAAGAAGCCGATTGAAAACCACTACAGACAGATATGAATATAAATGCGAAAATCAACATACGTTCATACATATATTACTGCTTTCCTAAGCAAATGTATCATGCCTTTGGAACTAAGCGTTTGGAAAATTATATAATATGTTGTATAAATATGTGCATGCGTAAGTTATCGATGTCACTTCGCACTGTCAACACGACAAAAACACTAACAGCAACAAGAGCAGTGCTCAATATAAAATAGGTTACATTTCAACGCTCATATGGTGAGGAAAATCGAAACACAGTTCAAATTGCAAACGAATATTTAGAAGAAATTGGAACGTGCGTGTGAATTATTGAATTGTATTAGTGAAGCGACATATGGCATATGCCATGTTCCGTACACATAGCTTTGGGTGTTGACTGGAGCGTTTGTGTTATGTCACTTGCCGTTATTGTTGTTATTATGCAAATAATTTATTGTTCTTGTTGTTGCAAGTTTATTCTACGGCATGTTGACAATTTCACTGCAAAAAGTGTCATGTGTGCCAAGCGATAGCTGAAGTAGAAGAAGGAGCAACGGCATGGAAGGGGCAACATGACAACATCAGTCATTTGACTCAAGGCGAAGGGATCGTACAAGGCAGATGACGTATGTATATATGTATATGCTTACGTATGCGGTATAAAAATTTAGAGTATTTGAAATTAGGGTGGTACATGGAAATCAGGGATCGTGAAAAAAATGCTGAAAGGTGCCACAATGACTGCCAATAATTTATTGTTAAGATGAGTACTTATCCCTAAACATAGGCTTATCACCAGACCAAAAACCACACCTAACTGTCAATTTAGGTGAATGTAATGGTTGCGGAAAAGGATCGATCCAGGGGTAGATATTCACGCAAGTGAGGAATGTTCTCGGAAACCCATTCATTTGGGAGCGGCCAGAAACGATTATTTAAATATGTCCCAAGCAGCCCACGACTTCAGGTCTTAAACCAAGCACCTTCTGGGTATTCAAAAAGCATTAGTTTGAAGGCGAGCTAAGGTGTGAAGACAAAACATATCGATTTAAGGGCATTTACCTGAAATATACGGTCTCTTAATTGGTATGGGGCCACTGCTCAGCTGGTTGAAGTGCGATGGACGGACACAACTACTGAGACGAGTAGGTCCTTGTGGCATTTACCACGTTTAGCTACAATAAGCATTAACGATATCTAAGCTACACGAGAAGGATCTACCTTTATGCCGCGATGCCTGAATTTCTTATCCCCGCAAAACTAATACGGCTGTGTAAACTGACGTTGAGCAATATCAAAAGCTCCATCAAGATCAGAAAGGACCTTTTCGAGTCATTTGATACCAAACGAGGTTTCAGACAAGGCGACTCCCCATCGTGCGAGAAAATAGTTTGGGCTGAAAAACTAAATATGGAAGATACAAGTTTATACAGTGTACATTTGCTGGCGTTTGCTGATAATATTGACATCATTGGCCTCAACATCCGCGCCGTTAGTTCTGCCTTCTTCAGACTGGATATGGAAGTGAAACAAATGGGTGTGGTAGTGAACGAAGGCAAGACGAATAGAAAGATTGTGTGTGTTAGGAAATAATTCTGTTTACATGGCAAATGAAGCTCATCTAAGCGAAGCAGTATAAGGGAACTGAAAAACACAGTGAGAAATGATTAAATTAGTTTCTATATACATATACTTTATAAAAAATCAGTACATCGCAAAATTAGGATTTTTAAAAAGTCGATATTACATCAAGAGTGGGCAAGAAATGAATACCTCCTCCAGTTTGCTTATTATGGGTAGTGTTGCTTCTGTGCATCTTATGTATCGAATCGAGAATTGTCGCCCGTTCTCATAAAAATTAAAAAATTGAGACTTTAACATTTCCTGTGTAGTCCAAACATCAAACAATATCTAATCAGAGGAGCCTTAAACGAAAACTCTTACCCATCAAATATCACCCATACATGTTTACACGACAATCTTACTTATTTACTGCACAATTTATGCTGCAAACATGAAGATGGGCTTGCACTTTCTCGATAGCAACATTTTTCCATGCATCTTCTGTGATATTTAAAATATTGTTTACACCGTTTGTATGCAACATCGCAAAGATGCGGTTTGTGTGCATGTGAATCTGGAAGACGATGGTAGATTTATGTGCATGTATAAAACACACAGATGTGCGTTTGGTAATATTGCCATCCATCCATCTTAAACTAATATGTCATCAGTGTGCCGTACGTGTTGCTGTCGCCGCGACTGATCTCTCTGCTAAATTATATGCTGCGCAACATAGAATGTGAGCTGATTTGATATTACGTTCGCTGCTGTAGTCATAAGACTATCACAACAAAATTATTTTGCGTAAATTTCGAGTATCAGACAATCAACGCCTTAAAGAGAGATGCTCAGACAACCAACAACTTAAAATACTAAAATGAGATGCACACTGCGAGCAAAAAAAGTTAACATAATGGGGAATGTTAATTTTGGCAATGAGGTACTGACAGGTTTACATTGTCGGCTCGAGTGTTTTCTAACATACTGTTAACATTGACATTCAGCAATTAATAATTTAGCACTATTTTAATGTTATACCACTGACAACGTCATGAATGGTGAGTTTGAACCTTTGTGTGTCAAAATTGAAAATTATAGAAGTGTTTTGCTAATAACTCTCGCTATGGCTTGGCTATGAATAATACTCCTGCTGTAAAGAGATTTCGACTCCAAATCACGATATATAATATTTATACGTACCTCAGGTACGTCTTTTAAGGACAAAAATATCAGGCTAAGAATTTGTCTCAAATTTTAAATTTTAACCAAATTTTTTGTGCGAAATCATTGCGAGTGTTGGAAAAGGCTTATCATGATTCAGTGTTATCAAAAACACAAGCATACGAGTCTTAGAAAGCCTTTAAAAACGGGCTGGAGACGTTGAAGACATGCCTCGTTCTGAACGACTTTCGACCTTTTCAACTGATGAAATACGAACAAGAGAAAAATATTTATTTTATTTTATTTAGTGTTGTATTGTATTTGTTGTTTCTATTCAGCTTCCTTAAATTGATCCTACGAGTATACATTATATATTCTTTCGGCACAGCATACCGAACATGTGCTTTTGGTCTTTGTTTACATTGTTTACTTATTTTGTACTCTTAAAATATACCGTTATGTTGTTTATTACTGTGTGTTTCTGGCTTTTTGCCCAAAGTCAACGCATTAAAACAGTTTATAAGCCGAGGTACTTTCCATACTGCACCTGATACAACAAATAAAACGGCAGACATTCTGCATTCATTGGCATCTGCTGTCAGAATCTTTTTGGACAAGAAAATAAAAGCTCGGAAAGGAGAATGACGGACTAAAGAGGTACAAAAATTAAGTTAATAAGACAAAGTGTGTAACTTATGCTTTGGGTAGACCGATATATTGAAATTACAGCATCTTCAAAAAGGTGGCGTTTTTATTGGCCATTATTCATGAACTAGTTAAGAGACTATATTTGAAACGTAAGCCTTAGTATAAAATGCCTGATCTTTGGTTTTGAAACTTATACATCAGTGATATTAATATTTATTTAATTTTTGATTCTCTCTGTTTCTTTCAATACTTGCACCTAATTTTAGTGTCAACACTCTTGGAATTCTACAATAAGTGCTTATCGTTTTTGTGGAAGCACAAAAAAAAAAACTAAGAGATCTGGAGCTTCACATACAGTGTTGTAACCTTAAAATGTAATATTAAAGACAAATGAAAGGAACTAAATTAGGAGATTTTATTAGAAAAATAAATCTTAACTAAGAAATTATTAACAAGAATATATTGGTATTTTTAGGACATGTAGCTATGTTATATTGTTTAGTAGAGCTTTCTAATGCAGTCGATTATATAGTATTTTGAGGCGACCTACGTGGCGTGAAACCACAGAAGGAAGGTTCACCGATTTCTGGGCACTTATGGTTTTATATTTTGATCTCTGTTGAAAAAAGCTTGGTTTCTTACAAAGCATATTAATCTTTTTACGATTGCTCTTTTTTGTAAAAAAAACGACTGCTAATAATTCTTTTAAAGTGCTGCATTGGTTAAACGAACAGTGTTTTCAGCTGAGGCTTATTTACTACAATGCAAGAAAATTCTTTATCATATTCTTTGGTAAATTGCTACGAAAATCGCTGTCAGACTTAAGCCTTAGAAACGATTTACCGCCAACAGATTAAGTGACTGCCCACGAAAACGCGGTAAATATTTAGAAAGAAGCCAACAAAGCAGAAGCAATATCGAAAGAATAGCTCGCCACAACCACCACAGAAGCTTCAACATTTGTTCACTATGCGCGTACAAAATTCAATATAATGATAAACCGTTATATATTGGCACCAAAACCACATACTATTTTGTTGGAGATGACAAAATAAACCGGAAGAAAGACCAAAATGAATGCGACAAACCAATTTCCACGACAAAAAGAGGAGACAACTGCGGACAGACTGCGGTATTTATTGCTGATTATTTGTGATATTTCTGACCACACGCAATCGACCGCTGAGGTCTAATATAAACTTAAGCTGGTGAAAAAAAATGCGGCAAAGGTGGCGACTAGAAGTTTGGGTAATAGGATTCGATATATTTTATGCGTTAACTTTCTAAGCCACAAATTATGGGATCGCTACTTATTTATTTAGAAGTTTGTTACAAATAACAACAACAACAAGAGCAAGTTACAAAGAAATTTCCCAACTAAGCCGGTACAAAACATTTTTATGTAAATTTAGTTGCCACCGAAAGAGTGTGGAAAGCGCATGCGCCGATAGCGAGTCAATACGGTTGGAGATTAAGAATTAATACCTTAACACACAACAAACATAAAAACATATGTACATACCTACATACATACAAAGAACCCAAAATATTTCATAATTGACGTAATGGCTAGCAACAAAAAAAAAATTGTGGGGACAATTTTCTCAAAATGCATTCATTGGCATGGGTGAGAAATTGCTTTGAACTCGAATAAATTATTCGTTGCCACTAGACGACGGCAACGAAACAGAAACGTGATTACAATGATGAAGTTATGCTATGTTATGTTTTGCTCCATGGTTAGCAAGTGAATCATCGACCATGATAGGCACGGTGGGGAAATTCATAATGGAAGCGTTGTGATGTTTTGGTTTTTCTTTTTTTATGGATTCCTAGAACAATCAAGTAGCATTGTATCTTCTTAGGTGCAAGCCATTTATTGTAAGCTACCGCTTTGGAAAAGAAAAATATATGGAACACGACCATAAAATACAAGGCAATCACCATTAAGTTAATCGAAGGCATTAATGGTATCCATCAGACGAAAAACGTGGGCGATTAAATATAGTAGACACACATTGTCGGTAGATTAGCGCTCTACTATATGTAGATTAAACGAACATATAGAAGTTGTGTGTAAAATTGTAGAGTGATATTTAAGAAAAAAATCTGGAAGAATTCTTTCGTAAACAACTTACAGATATAAGGGAATAACTGAAATGTGAACCGGTGAACTGTACGAGTTGGCTAAGATAGATATTTGCCTCATCAAGCAATTTTATATGGGTTGCGCCTGATCGGTAAATGAGAGTCTTTTAACACATATGGTACTTAGGTGTATTGGCATCACAAAAGACCGCACTGTTATCAGTTCAAAAGAGTCACTTGTACTCTTTGAGTATCACTCCAGAAACCTAATCAAAATATTTGTAATATTCGAATACGTTACACCATGTTAAGAAAAATCTGTGAAGTTGCTGACAAAAGTAATCCACAACCGCTTCAATCTAGAAATGGAACAGCTAACTAAACGGAAATCAACCCTGAACTCTAATCTGCATTTTTTGTATCTAAAAGCTATAAATTCCATTTACTATTTTTTGAAGAAATATATACGCTCAGAAGTAACAACGCATATTTGTTTTATTGACTTATTTTATTTCATATTAAAATCTACTTCTACTTGGACCATGACAGTTGAAACTAATTTGTTGTTTTAATTTAAGTTGGTAAAAATTCACCCTAATAAAGCTAAAAATAGTGACGAAAACGACAAAAAAAACCAACAAAACTCTCAAGAAAACCCCAAGTTCTAATTAAATTTAGTTAAGAGCAATTCGAGCAGTCAGCACTCACTAACTGTTATCTTAACTTTTTTCAAGTCAATTAATTCTTTCAAGTAAATAAAATGAATAAAGCAAAAGAAACCAATGAAACCGAAACCATACTGAATCATAGAAATAAAGCACCTACGGCGATCCAAACTTAAGTAGTCAGGAAAGAAGCAATGAAACTTTGAAAACCATAAAAGCAGACGGACGAGCCTTGTAAGCAAGGAATAATAAAGAAAAAACTACCAGAATAGTAAGCATTTGATTAAACAACAACTAGTATAAACATAGGAAAGAGCTGCTGCAAACACAAAAGAGACAGTGGAACGGCTAAGTGTTCACAATTAATATGCCACATATAGGGTTTGTCCGGAATAGGAGTGAGTCGATTAAGAAAAAAATTTTGAACCAATCGTTACAATGCTTTAAAAACTTTCAAAATACGCGCGTTCTGCGTCGATGCAGCGCTGCCAGCGCGATTTGCAAGCATTGAAGACGTCA
This sequence comes from Bactrocera zonata, assembly GCA_037783105.1. NCBI lineage: Eukaryota > Metazoa > Arthropoda > Insecta > Diptera > Tephritidae > Bactrocera > Bactrocera zonata. Next base: position 304,963 of record JBAWJQ010001869.1, on the reverse strand, counting down.
CAGAATGCTGCTTGGAGTCCTTTTTATCGGCCTTTTCAGGCAAGGAATCCAAAAAAGTCCAAGACCACAATTGGGCTGTAGGGCAGCTGCGGAAGCGTTGAGATGCCGGCCTTGGTTAGGTAGCGGTTTGTTGTCTTAACTCTCCAGCCGCTCGTTCGGTAGCTAGAACGCCCTCTACCAAATCAAGTCGGTGCGCTCATGCTCCAAAGTACAGTCGCGGCGGAAGAAAATCAGTTCTATTACTTTCCGGACGAACCCTGTACTGATCTAACAACAGCAAAAAAGCCAATGCGACAGAAATTGACTAAATTCGACAATTAATAGCTGTCAGCAGTAATGGCAATAAAAACAACAGCAGTGCCAACAACCACAACCACAACAGAAACAGTAAATAAACAATAAAAGCGACAACAAAAATAATTAAATCGAACTGATTGACATAATCACTCAAAGTGTCGGCGCTTCATTGGCTATAATCAGCGGTAAAGGGATGGACAAGCCGACGGCCATGTAGTTAGATCCACATACATGTCAACGAATAAAAGTCATATAAAAAGTCGAAAGACTGAACAGTTTTAATAATAGCGAAGGTAGAACAGCAAGCTTTTGGATCTTGTTAAAAAAATGTATTATTGCAATTGACGACTTTTCTGTCTACGTATATCCCAGATTTAACGGTAAAAAACTAAAGCAGAGAAGAACAAACAGACAAGAAATTAGTTAGTCGCGCACAAAATTATTCAAACTACTAAAGAAGCAAGTGGATCTCTGTATTCAGGTATGTAGTTTGTCCACAAAGGGAACTAAACTAGTGCTATGCCAACCAAAGTAGATGTACTCGAGTGATTGGTAGCATTGTATAGAGAACCAGGAGTGTGAAGATGGAGTTAAAGGCGAAAGGAAGATATTGGTTCGAAAAATGTAAAGCAACTTTTAATTTCGTATCACATTCGAATGTTTGAACCTTTTTCGTACAGCCTTCACATTTCTTTGCTTACACTTATATATATGGTCATTTGCAGCCAAGAAGTAGTCTTCATTTGTCTAAGTTTTATACGTGAAGTCAGTCAAAGGTCCATAGTTAAGTTTAGTTAAATTACTATCTTTGTGGAAGAAAGGGAAAGAAAGGATGCTCGAGATTTTTCGTTAGTAGAAATTATCGTATATTTTATAAAAGGCAGCTAAAAGTTTAATAAATTGGTGAGTATTGAATTAATTTAATTTTTTTTTTTGTTCCAAAATAGCTATCCAGTACATTAAGAGGATACGTATCTTGGACGAACAAAAGTTGTCCGACAATGAGTGTCCGCCCAAGGAGGTTTCACTTTAATTGTTAGGAGAGAGCGAGTTGTGTTCAAAAAGTATCGCGAATTTTGTGTTTTTTCAAAAATTATTTATTTATTCATGAATATCTATTTTGTCCCCTTCAAAGTAATCTCCATAAGATATTATACGCTTGTGCCAACGGTTTTTCCAATCTTCGAAGCACATCAAAAAAATAGTTTTTTTTATCTTCTTCAGCTCCTCCTTCGATGCCGTCTTTATCTCGTCAAGAGAAGCGTAACGTCGTCCTTTCATGGGCCTCTTCAGTTTAGGGAACAAGAGAAAGTCACAGGGCGCCAGATCTGGGGAATACGGTGGCTGCAGCATCATTAGTGTGTTGTTTTTGGCCAAAAAGTCGCGCACAAGCAACGATGATATGATGGATTGCTTCGCGCAAATTGCGCATAACTTGCAGGTAATATTCCTTATTGACCGTTCTTCCCTGTTGAAAGAACTCATGATGCACCACGCCCCTGCAATCGAAGAAAACTGTCAGTTACGATTCACGATACTTTTTGAACACACCTCGTACGTAGGTGTATCAATCGGCTTAGTATCATAACCACATAAAGGGAACTACACCAGCGGTATTATAAGGTATAACACCGACCTTAGATAGTTGAAAAAGGTTCCAGTTAGCTTACCCAGTTATCTATACACATGCAAACATAACGTCAACGTCGCCATTATGACGGTCAATGTTACCCAAAAAGTAGTCGGAAAAGTTTTTCAATTAAATTAATTTGCAAATAAAATATTAAGTTGATAATATTATACATAAGCTGAGTGAGGCAAAAGTAGAGCTTAAAAAAAAACTTATTGAATACATTTATGAGCACATAGCTAGATATCCTTCCACATACTCAATAATTGTTGCAGAAATCTATACAAAAAATAAAAGACTGTACTGTATATATGTATGTATATGTATATTCGTGTAAACGAATCAAATCGTTTTAGTCAGCTAATAGCTAAATTTTGTTAAGTGCAAAGCGACAGAAGAGGTAAAATGGAGTGTGCAAAACTTTTGATTGAGAATAAACACAAAAAACCTAACGAAGATTAGTTAAAATATTGCCAAAAACTTAATAAAGAAGTGAATGACCCACATCAGTCGATAATTTCTGACCAACACCTCTTTTTCTTCTTCTTCTTCTTCTTTACTGTTGTTGACACCTCACATGGTATTAAACTACCGAGTGTGGAATATTTTTCCTTTCCATTTACTTTCAAGATAAGTTTGAAATGGTTTGTTGAGTTTTCAGATTTTAAGTGTCTCAATGCCTCAACTATTGTTGACATCTCCCAAATGTAAGCTTACCTTTCTGTTAACACCTAATTAAGGATTTGTTACAACAAAAATTCTCAATTTAATTTCTATCACGTATTCGTAGCATAGAATTGGGCCATGTGAACATTTTTATTAACCTAAGTATACCGTATCAACCTCAAAAAGCCTATACTCTAACAAAAAAAAATATGCATTTCCATTATTACTTCACACTTTTTTCGAGCAGGCAGAAAAATTGGTAATAATCAATTTCGCTCCTCTTTTTGCAAATGCCAATCAAAAACGCTCAATTGAAAACGCTTAGAAAAAGAACACAAGTGTGAAATAAATAAAAAAGCACAAAAATTTATCGTCGCATTGCCCTTACAAAATATTAGGACAAACAAAACATGCATGCAAACAGTATGTAAGTGAGTGGGCTCACAATCGAAAGCGGAGCAAAAGTGTTCAACCTCGGCAAAAGAATAAAAAAGTGGTTGTATTGGCGGGAATGCGGTGGTTATGTAATGAAAAATTATTGCAATGATAGGCGTCGCGTCAGCACACACCGATAAGTACACGCTAAGCATCGTTAACAAACGGTGACAAACACAAATATAACAACAGTTTCATGGCATTATTGTCAATATGACAATGCTTTGGCTAATGATGGCGTTGATGGCAGCAGCGTTGACAGCAGTACAAGCAATGGTAATTTTGTTTAGTGCAAAGTACTAGTAGTATGTAGGCAATGGCGTATACGTAATTAGAAATTTGTAGTTCAATTCGATTGCAGTACAATTGGTTGCAAATTGCAAATGAAATTGTCAGACGCATACATGCATATGTATATTTGTATCAGCTTTTCATTTTGTGTAGGACAGACAATTCAACACAATTTTCCACATGAAATTACATATGGATATATGTATTCTGTATTTAGGTATTTCGATTGATGTTATGCCGGCAATAAATATTCCCATTGGAATTAGCTGGAAGTTAGATTGTTGGTGTTGAAAACACATTTTGCGTATCATAAATACCTTGGTCGGAAGCTATTAGTTTGATATTAATTGTGAAAAAAGAAAAGAACTGATAGAAATAAATATAAATAAAATAAAATTGCATTAAATCAAATTAAATTATTTAAATTAAACTAAATTACATTAAATTAAATTAAATTAAATTAAATTAAATCAAATTAAATTAAATTAAGTTAAATTAATTTCAAGAATAATATAAAAGGGAACGCAAATCACCTTGCCAGGATTTCAAGTAATTTTCACAGTTAACAAAATTAAGATGCTATTCCAACAGTACTTTGTATGAAATTTTCGAACTGCGGCCGGCAATAATGAATACACGTTGTTCTATCGTTTAACGGTCCATTTTTACTAAACCTACACTGACAGCTTGTGATTTTTGTTTTCTTTTTAGAGCTGTCACCACTTTACTGTACAAATGGTAGAAATTTTAAATCTTGTGTTATTTTTGTACACCCTGTATTCAATTCCAATCTGGTGTGAATTTTGTGTTAAATTCGGTAGGACACGCCTGCAGAATAGTGCTGACTGATCCACTAGGAAAACGATGTGGCATAAAGTCTCTTGTGCACTTGTCCGGCATTGACAAGACAGCGCTGTAAGCCTATTACTCGTAGAGTCCTTCGATATGAGACACTGGAAGAGGTATCGATACTGAGGCCACAGAGTCTGTTGAAATTCGCATCTAGAGCAGATATCCTAAAGGATGAGAATTCTTCATGAATCTCGTAACTGAACTGGTATCGCAAAGGATCAAAACTATTCTATGCGGCGCTCATTGGTCCACCAGACTAACATAACCTAACCTAACCTTGGGACACACTTTATTATACGAGTATGCTGGTTAGCCAAGCGATAAATATCTTTATTTTACTTTTGATACAGAACCTTCTTTTTTTTGGGTATGGTTAATGGAGATTGTCGGGGTGTAATGTTAAGTGTTTATAATACCACGATAAATAGTAAGTTAACAACCAAAATATGAATTCGAAAAATCTTATTTGTCGTCAGTGCATGTAGAACTTCAGTCGAAAGGTACCCTTAATGGGACATCTAGGCACTAGCATCATCATCAGCATCACCAACATCTGCATTTACCAACAAAGTACTATACGTAAATAGAAAGTTGAACCAAAATTATGGTGAAGCTGATATGGATCAAAATAATCGACTTTTTTATCTTAAAAAAATATAATTTCTATTTAACGATCTTTTCTAAACTACAGATGATATCGCAAAATTTTTTAACATATTTTACATATTTTTATAAAGGGTGATGCTCCCTACTTTCTTAAAGAAAAAACAGAGAATAGAATTTAAACTTTACATATCCCTTCAGGAGACAGTCTAACGGTGGCGAAATTATCTGCTCACTGAAGTGTTCACTCAATAAATCGATTGATTTATGTGACGAGTGGGAAGTGCCATCGTCTTGTTGAACCTAAAGCTTCATCGCTAAACAAAATTTGGGTCGAAAACTTGGGATCTTCTTGGAACCTTTTAAGAGCTCATAAAGCGAAGCGTAGTTTGTACGATTTCAATTGAAGATCACGACGAAAAATGCGCCAGGTTGTTCCATATGTCAGCATGAGTTGCTGCGAACGGTGCCGAATCAACTCTCCAAGGTCTTCGTGTACACTCTTAGCTACGGCCGTTGTATTTATATCCAGCATTCACTACGTATATAAGAGGAACAAATGCTCCAGCTAAGTGAGGCGGTGTGGATACAAATGGTATATAAAATTGAGTTGACAGACGGGTTACAAGTTGGCTAAATGGTAAAGAAGCATTGAAACGCATTCATTTTCACATAATGGCTACAAGGAGGAAAAAACTCGCTAAAATGGTGTCATTTTTGGGGATAACAAATGTCCGGTCTAACAATAGTAAAGCTGTGAAGAAGGGAAGTGAAGAAAAATAAAAAAGGACGAAAATAGAGGCGAGTGCTTGAACGCGATATAAATTGTGCGGTACTAGCTCAAGAAAAATTGTTATTGCCACCAGTATATATTAAAGTAAGTATATGGTATATGGTTATATTGACCCTATCAAAACGCCACTTTATACATTTTTATTTTGTGCTTAATTATTAACCGTCTTTACTTTTGTCCTACTTTCTTTTCTTCTAAATCAAATACAAACAGGAGAGACATTTAATAAAGAAAGAAGGGTATATAATTTTAATTAAGAAGATCCAAATTGAATAATTTACGTTTGGCATACTCATTCAACTTATACCGACTTGACGCTTCTGTGAGGTTGACAAATGGGTCAGCCTTGTTTGTCCGCGGTTGAAATGAATTCAAATTGCTGCAAGTCAAAAAGCCAGTTTACCCTGCATTGTCATGCAAATGAGCGAATCCAACCGAATATACGGACCTACAGGAATATACTTTACTTCAGCAAGCGAACAAGCGCTTCCTTGGCGGAAGCTGTCCACTTTTCATTTGCCCATTAACTCCGCGAAGAACAGCAACCGCAGACAGAGCCTTCATTAGAATGAATGAGAAAATAAATTCATAGGAATATCCCTACGTTGTTTGCTTGAGTGATGACATCGTTACTAGGAATAACAAGCGTTGACCAAACGGATGACTGTGAGAAGAAACAGCAAAAGAAGGAATGCTGTATGTAGGAGGATTCGAAGCATGAGTATTGCGTGGATAGTTCTTGCATTATTTTTTCACAACTTGGCTTTTCATGCAGCGCTTTCTGTGCTAGTTGAAGTATATATGTACATGTATGAGGCAAATATGGCTTGGGCGACTTTTGGTGCTTGTCGTCGTCATTATGGCTGGCATACACACACATTGATACGGATAATCACGGATAGTTTTGTAAAGTACATGCACAAACACTCGCGGCAAAGTTGTATGGCAATACGATGTGTGACGGAAAAGAAAACGATAGGGCTCCGTAACGTCAAGTACCATAATTTTTGTAGCCGCTGTCTTTTAATTTGCTCAACGACAGGATACCTAATTTGGACATCGGGGCATAAAGAAAGCTCCTTTTCATGCTGCCAAAAACAGCCTCGTTGAGAACGCTTTCGTCCCACCAAATTATACAAAAAATCTAATGCATGCTCTTTATCAGTTCTTCGCCGCCGTGTTTGAATAGCTGGGCCGGCAATCCATAGGCCCCCGCCTCTTTGTTTGTTAGCCGGGTGATTGCTATTCAGACTTCTTCATGGTCGGGCAATGGAACGTCTACTCCATTGTCATCGATTTGGGAATGTAGTTCGCCTACTCCTGGTATTATGCTTTCACTACCATACAGCAGGCTGGATAGGTGTTCCCCCATAATTTTAGTAAGCTCTGGGCATTAGTCACTAGATCACCTCTGAGGTTTCATACTTTGAATTTAGACTAGGTGAATTTTTGAGTGGCATAATTGATTAAAGAATATAGGTATATTCTCAGACCAACTTCCACCTCAGGCCAGAATAGGAAGAATTGATCTACAAAAACAACAGTAAAGAGTTTACCCAACAAATTACCACGATGAACAATACGAACTTACCATATTTTACCTAGACGTAAATAAACCTTATTAGACATTGATGCATTTATTGAAAAATAAAGTAAAGGAAGAACCAGATTTGAGATGCATACAACTTTAATAACATTCTTGGTAAATGCATTTTTTTAATTATTTGCCATTACCGGCAAGACACCGTAATATCCTTTTCTTTGCTTCATTTAAAATTTTGGCTAAGTTATAAACTTTGCTGCTGTTTCTTATATGCTTCTTCACCAGCGCTTTATTTTAACTTTACTATTTATTTTTTAATTTGGTAGCCGAAGATACATACATACATATCCTCATCAATACATACTCAATAAATAATTTGAAATCGGAAAATTCTGCTTTTTGTAAGTGTGAGCACGTTTTGGAGTACAATTTCACGACGCCTACTCGTAGAACGAAAATTAATATCAGAAGCCACCATCTCTTCAGCTCATTTACACTGAATATTATTCAATTTCAACTTGAATTTTTTTTATGCAAATAATAGTACATACACACATAAGGACGACTGCAAATATTCACTCACATTTTACAACCATCTTAGGTGCATTTACGAGCTACCAAACTCCAAATCTTTGCACATGGATACTCACTGCCGTACTCCGCTTACTCATAATCGTGTGCATGTTGCTTCCTGCACTTCGCAGTAAATTTTAACGGCGCAGAAACTTTACTCTCAGAGTTAGCTTGCATTTGTGTGTGTCAGAAAAACATCACGTAAGCCATTGATCAGATCTACGCGACGCACAAACCAATTCAATATCAGCAGATTCTACAAAAAACAGTCAAACTCCATCGACAAAGCAAGTAGGTAGGAACAAAGTGCGAGGTTTGAAATAAAAAAGTAAGAGCCAGTAAGACGAACACCAAAAGTAGAAAAAAAATTAAACAAAAACTCCGGGCAGCATAATAGCAACACGTGCCAATTTGCCGGAGATGGAAATGGAACTGAAGAAGGAGAAGACGCAATCGCATTGTCACATTGTCGTGCTGTCTTTGCTGGATATCGAAGAAATGAAGTGAAAGTACTTGATGATGGCAAATGAAATACAAAAACAAGTAAAAAATAGTTCTCTGTAATGATACAGAAAGACAGACACTCATCACGAGAGTATGGTATTGAGTTTGAGTCCATACTCCACTTCATTTGGAGCGATAGAAGAAGGAACTGTCGAAACTGTTAATGTCAAGTAGGATTGTAGTTGTTTTTTGGCAAAATTTGCAAATGAGTTTTTTAAAGTGTGATGGATGATGGAAAGCACTAAAACAAGTTATAATTTGAAGGCATGATAGAGAAAATAGTTCGAAAGCACTTAAGACATTTAATAAATTATCTAATCCAACAAATTTAATGTAAGCAGGGCACTCGTAAGACATACTTTAAAGCGGCCCTTTAAAATCTGTCGGATCCTTAAGACGGTACAAATCGCCTTTATGAAATCATCGCTTAAAAATTAATTATTTTCAAAACGTACCTCCAACCCTCTAAGCCACCATTCCTAAACCGTTACCCAAAGATTCTGACAAAGAACTGAAAAGAAATGTACGGCCAGAAACTTAATCCCATAGTTAACAAGTAAGGAAGGGCTAAGTTCGGGTGTCACCGAACATTTTATGCTCTCGCATGATAAAGTGATAATCGAGATTTCATTATCCGTCATTTACATATTTTTTTATTTTGCTGTAAAATTAATTAGATTAGATCAATTTGTGTACTTTGAGTATTGAATTGTATTTTCATTTATATGTATGTATTATACAGAGAAGGCAACAGATGGAATTCAAAATAGCGTTATATTGGAAAAAGGCGTGGGTGTGAACCGATTTCACCCATATTTCGTACATGTCATCAGGGTGTTATGATAATATTATATACCGAATTTCATTGAAATCGGTCGAGTAGTTCCTGAGATATGGTTTTTTGGTCCATAAGTGGCCGACGCCACGCTTCCTTCTGCTATTTCTTCCGTAAAATTTAGTGTTTTTGACGTTTTATGTTAGTCGGATAACGCACTTTTAGTGATTTTCAACATAACCTTTGTATGGGAGGTGGGCGTGGTTATTATCCGATTTCTTCCATTTTTGAACTGTATATGGAAAGGTCTGAAAGAAGCGACTCTATAGAGTTTGGTTGACATAGCTATGTAGTTTCCGAGATATGTACAAAAAACTTAGTAGGGGGCGGGGCTGCGCCCACTTTTCCAACAAAATTACGTCCGAATATGCCGCTCCCTAATGCAATCCTTTGTGCCAAAATTCACTTTAATATCTTTATTTATGGCTTAGTTATGACACTTTATAGGTTTTCGGTTTTCGCCATTTTATGGGCGTGGCAGTGGGCCGATTTTGCCCATCTTCGAACTTAACCTTCTATTCAATTTTTACTCAAGTTACAGCTTGCACGGACGGACGGACCGACGGACGGACGGACAGACAGACATCCGGATTTCAACTCAACTTGTCACCCTGATCACTTTGGTATATATAACCCTATATCTGCCTCTTTTAGTTTTAGGACTTACAAACAACCGTTATGTGAACAAAACTATAATACTCTCCTTAGCAACTTTGTTGCGAGAGTATAAAAAGAATCTCATGTGAATGGTTGTAATTTGCTTCATAAGTGAACGGTTTTATGATTTAGTAAAATAATATGTCTAGTCTAGTCGACTCGTGAGACCCTATTATGTTTAAACAGGAAAAATCTTCTTCTTTGTGCATAAAATCTAACATTGACTTTTGCAATACTAAAAAAAAAAAAATATTACAGAAATGTTGACGAACCGATTTGGTGATTTCAGAGTCAATCAAGAATAAGAAAATATCACAAAGAAACCAATCGCTTACTTCATATTAAAGATATTTAAAATTAACAATATTTAAAACATATTTCTAATTAAAGCTAGAGATATCTACAGTAACATTATAGCACACAGAATAACAACCCACTGACCGAGTATAGAATAATTTACGACTTCCTTGACCTCAACATAGCACCCTCGACCTACGCACAATTAGCTGAACATGGTCAGGAGCGCAGCAGTTACACCTTGACTTACTGACAATGCCTAATACGAGCTGACCGCCAAAAGCCATTCAACAAAGCGATGAAAAGTGTGCAGTTGAACTGAATGGGCATACATAGGTAATGCTGGAAGTTTAACTAATGGTTTTGTGAAGCAATAATTCTGAAGTGCTTACTGACAAACGTGACCTACCTCACACTATCAAACTGAAGATTTGCAGTTATTTAAGGTAGCGATGCTACTACAAGTATTTCTTTCAACTTCAGAGTGTGAAAGCGTTGCTGTGGAGCATAATTGTATATAAGGAATAGGAAACATGGAAATCAGGAAAGGATTGGGGTAACGACCGTGCAGGCAGCATAACATAGAAGTTGGTGAGAATTTAGAATAGTGGCAAAATAAAAATATTTTAATCAGAAATTAAAAGCTTTATGATAAGATCACTAGTGCTACTAAATTAAAGGCGAGAAAACCGAGTAGAGAACCCCATGAATGAAATGTTGTAAGTAAAGCAGATAAAATGTAGAAACTTTGGCAATATATTCGGTGTCGCCTTAGAGGTCACATGGTTTTTGGTTGCCTGGCTCGGTGGTTGACGCTGTAATGGCAAGAAAGGAAATTAGAATTTCAATTAAATGCTTTCCTGCTTTCAAGGCATGTGTAGTGAGAGTGTGTCTGTAAGGCTTTCAAAGTCAACGCAATTTTCATTTGACTTTTCCACACTTTCATGTCGACCGGGAGGCAGAAGAGACAGTTAGGTGTGTTATAGAATGCCGGATGGACATCCCGTGCCAGAGGAGTTCTGTTTGTTTAAAATATAATGTGCGCATGTAAAGGTGTGTGTGTGTTGTTAGTGTGTTGCGTTTGTTTTCTACGCTGCCATCAGCACAGTGTGTCTCAGTTTAGTGAATGTAATCAGTGCACTAAATGCTGTATAAATCTCTCAAATTTCGCATAGTTATTTGGTCAGGAGAATATGTTCCACTCGGATTGGCACTTTTCGTGGAATAAAAATGCAAATACGGTACATTGTGCACATTAAGGTGAATTACACATGAAGCCAAAAGCTTTTATTTTATTTTCGGGAACGGAATTCCGTATCGTTATTGGGAATTGGCTTTTGAAATGTGAGCATTGCAACGGTTCCCAAAGATGAATTATGAAAATTTTCCATTTTCAGGGTGTATTTCAAAATTTTTGTCTATTGAAAGGTCCTCAAACGGTTAGTAAGGTCCTCTAATGTAAACAAAATTTCTCCAATAAAGTACTGGGTTAGAGTAAGCTTATTTAATTTCCCTTTTGATTCAATGATGATCTTTGTATTCTCTACCTCTGTAATATCTTTTACTGCTTTCTTTTAAATTCTCAATCCTTCTCACCTCTTCACTTTTCATCTACCTCTGCCAACTAGTTGCGAAGCATATGAAAATTTGTGGACGGGGTGATTTTAAAAAGTTTTAAACCATTTTTTTGACCACCCTAATACAAACAATTTCAAGTAAAAGCGCTTGCATTTTTGGTATCCTGCAAAAGTGAGTAACGTATGTGTTCCACGCAGTATGTTCCATCTGACCATCACTACGGACAAGCGCACTCAACGTTACTCGTCAATTAGTCTAATTAATTTTGGAAAATTGTGAGTATATGTGTCTACGCATCTTTACAAAGGTGCCGGATATATTCCATATAGGGAACAGACACTATACCGCCAAAATTTTCCGGCACAACGTTTTATCTTTTAAGGGTGTGACAATGTAGTCAGTGAACCACTCTTCAGTGAATAAAAAAACACAAAAACCGTGAATGGCTAACTGAGTTAAAGCACCACTGAAGTAAACCAACGACCTGACTGAAAGACGCTTTGAGCGAGAACCGCATAGAGGTTGTCAAATGGACCAACGACAGTGGCCGTGTCAGCCACGAAAAAAAATACCGAAAAACACACATATATATAAGCAATCAGCCGAGAGCTTCACACGCGTCACACGCGTCAAAACTGCTGGAAGGAGATAACTTTCGGCAGCATACAAAAATTGGATTTTTGAAATTAAATTGGGACTGAAGGAAATTTATAATTTTTTCCTTTCATATTCGGTTTGTGCAGAAACATATTTCAATCAAATTTATGTAAAATTTTCGTTACATTCAATAATAATGTAGGTTCAGCAATATTTTCATCTTTATTACGATATGTATATTTACAAGGGGATGATAAAAAGGGAAATATATGGGCTAGATGTATAGTTTAGAGAATAGTTTATTGAATTACAGAATCAGCGTTTGAAGTTTTATATCATTGACGAAAGATCCACATACCATATAGCAAAAAAAAAAAAAAAACCGGAATAACGAGAAGAAAGATGGACTGAAAATTAAAGACTTGAGAAGAAAGTCCCTACCCCTGTCAACTCTCAAAGAATATGTAAAATATCACATCGATTTAGTAACTAATCCATGTTTTTGCATTATAGTTTCAAATTATTTACTAGAAAAATATGTGTCTATATTATGAAGGAAAATTTAAAAAGGAAGTGTTTTCGATACTCTCCAGTAAACTCGCTGAGGCAAACTAACAGGTGATCTACTTTTAACAATAGCTTATTTTTGACAGACAGACAGAAACTGTAATGTTATTTTTGTTCAGTATTGAACGGCATTTCATTATGAGAAGACTTACGTCTGAGCAGTGTTTACAAATCTTTCAACTTTATTACGAAAATGCACGTTCTTTAAGGTTCATATTTCGCTAATAATGATGCCGATGAGAACGTAACCGTCAATGACGATTGTTATCGCTCCAGGATAACCGACTATTTGATGCCTGAAATTGAAGATCTTGATCTCGACGACATTTGATTTCAACAAGACGGCAACACTTCCCAAACACTGCATCAATTAACATCAATTAATGGATTTATTGAGATAATACTTCGGTGAGCAGATAATTTCCGTTTTCGGTCGGACGATTGGCCACTACGATGTTTGTAAAGTCTATTATCTATGTGGATAATCCCGCTTCGACCTTGGCCTTGAAACAAAACATCGCGAGTGTCATTCACCTGTTACCAGTTGAAATGGTCGATTGAGTCATCGAAAATCAAACTCAACGGTTGAACTATCTGCGATGTAGGCGCAGCCAACAATTGAAAGTGATAATCTTTGAAAAATTAATGGCAAATAATCTTCTTTCGAATGATAATAAACGTTCCCCATTAAATTTGAAGTTTCTGCGTTTTTTCTTTAAAAGAGTAGGGAACCTCGAAATAGATCACCCTTTATAGATAAAATGATTCTAAAAATTTTTTAGATTTGTTTTATATTTTAGAAGTAGTAAGAGTTCAGCTTGCGATTTAAGAGGTTATATACATACTTTTATCAGAACAAATTTTCTCTTTGCATTTATATGTCTTTAATGTTCACAATTTGCACTCACGTTGAGACGCGCTCTTGAGTAATCGCTTATCAACTCCTAAACATGCTGTTGAAAAGAAAAGCTGTACGCATTTTCATACAAAAACGTTGATTTTTTCTTCTACTACATTAATGGGTAGCAAAGCTGTACAGTCTACGCCAGTAAAGAAGAAGGCGGTACAGCATGATTTCTTTTCATTACCAAATGATTTTTTTCTATTAATGCGAATACGGCTATAACCGCCTAAGCAGCGTCTACGCCAGTAAAGAAAAATATGAGTCTATACAACCACTTGACGCTAAAGATTGCTCACAAGTAGTGCTCGCTGCGTATACTATTTATGACTATGACCTCTACATTTTATGAGTGGAGAATATTCCCTGCTTTTACCATATTCGTAGTTATGGTATATTTACGACTATTTTATTCTTTCTTATTAAGGTTTTCGTAAAAGTACTACTACGTTAATGTATGGTATATGCTTGGTTATTTTTATGCTTTTATTGAGTGATATTGATTATTGCAGTTTGTTATAGTGGTGCTTTTGCTCTACCTACTCATTTACCTACAATATTTGCGAGCTTCAAAGATCTTACAGGAGGAGAATCGAGTGCTGGTGGATTCTCTAATGGATATAAGATAAAGGTATGCCAGGGGAACTGTTTACAAATATATTTTTCATACTTTTTAGAGCGTAAACCATAACTTAATGTTGAGTAGTAATAAGGAAATCTATTCATCTTCGGTCTGCAGAAACTGAATAGATAATTATTATTAATAACCTAAGTTCCTCCTCCCATGTGGAAGTACGAATTTGAGTTCAGTATATTTAAAATTCATATAATGGAATTCCAAAAACTAGTTCAAACTAGTTAACAATTTACACTCTCCAACAAAAATTTCCTGTTGGTTATTGTCATAACTCAAAGTTGTGTTGTTGATGATGGATTTTTTCTTTTTTTCTGACTGTCGGCTGGGTATTGTTGTCACTATTTCCTTTTTATGTATTTTTTTAACCTGAACAGGAAGCTTGTAACAGCCAGGATAAATGATCTGTATGATGAGTTGAGTTGATTTAGGAATGTCCGTCTGCCCCTCAGGTTTTGAAATAGTAATTTTAAATTTTCCTCACGAACTTTGCTCTCCACGAACTAAACTATCCGAATCAGTTGCTTGCATAGATATTTTCCAACAAATTTGACTAATGTCTATGATCTGAAGCAATGATACAATCTGCGAAGAAACTGCTCAGAACCGACCACTATAATATATAGCTGTCATACAAATTCAAAGATCAGAATTAGGTGCTTATATAGAAAATTTTTTCTTTTCGCGAGTTATTCTCACACAATTTTCCATAGGTATAAGACAAAGGTGCATTCTCTGAAGAAAATTATCAGATTAACTTATTATAGTACTATGTTATACAAACAGACCAATCAAGTTCTTGTAAGTGATATTTTTTGTTTGTGAAGGGTATTTAAGCTTCGGTGCAAATGAAGTCAAATTTTTTTTGTGTTTCTTATTTCGTTTATGCATATTTTCCGTCACTCTCCCACCTTTCAAACTATCTACTCTTGATGAAAGAAATCCCACAGCTCTATCGAATTTTCTGAACCAATTTGTTTGCAAATAAGTTTTCCGAAACGCTGTGCGAAAAAAATATTTATGCCATAATGTTTTTCCTGCTAGCAGGAGGCAAACATTCCGCGCCAAGCTGAAGAGCCACAGTAGATATAGGGTACGGCTATTTGGTAGCTAGCGTATGGAAATTTGATGCATCTCTGCTTTCAATGGTTTCGACTAACTGAATGCGGTATCCTCTCTGTGGCTAGCGAGGACTCGACAACCCATAACACAAATACCCATACTTGAGTATGTACGTGTGTATTCCTTTTCCACTCTTAGCACTTTTTCCACTGCGTACGCTCCGCTGTCGGTTGGAAGTTGCATTGTTTGTTCTTTTGTTGGTTACAACCGCGCCATTTGTCGTTTTGCTTGATTGTTTGTTTATCAGCCGCGTACACAATACCGTTAAGTGGCGAATCTCTTGAACTTTTGTGAATTTGCATTTTTATAAAAATATGATTACTGTTGAAGAGGCAGCATAGTGGACAAAAGAGGTCAGAGTAAGTTGAGCGACTCTGAGCTGATTCAGTGAACAAAAAACGAGAAAAAAGGGAAATGTTAAAAATCTAGACAAATAGCAAAATCATTTTTAGCTCGACCAGTTTATGTAACCCGCTTTGAGTGGTATGTGAAAAGGTTAGCAAGTGCCTCAGTATGTATAAATGTGCCCAGGGGTAGTGATGTACTTACAGTTTAATAACCATGTTTGTTGTTGTGAGTGTTTCTGTTGTTATTTGCCTAAGGGTGACACCGACAATTTATCATTTGTATGTAAATAATCTATGAGGAAGTTGACAACTTCTACCGACACAAATTTGCACAATTTGCTGGGTGAGCGATAAACCATGATTTGACTTTATGATTGGCTTGCAGCCACAGTAGGGCTTGCAATTTAAAGTGCAGAAGGGTTACAAATTTCGTAAAACGAATAAAAAATACTGTGAACATTGTATTGAAATTTAAATTGTTTTTACGTAAATTAGTCTTCAGAAAATGTTTTCATTTTATAAACATAAACAAGAAATTTCGGAATATCGAATTCTCTGTTAAATTAGGTATGAAATATATTTTTCCATTTTGTTAAGATTATCTGAATATACGATACACATGCTATTAATTGGTGACGAAATGATAATTATAAATAGCATGCAGGGATCGAAATGACACTCTTTGGTATTTATTTTTTTAGTTTATCACTTTCAAATGTTGGCCGCGACTGCGTCTCAGATGGCTCATCTGTTCAGTCCAGTTTTCGATGCCTTTTTTTTAGCATTCGACGAATGGTGAATGATACGCATCCTGGTTTGCTCCAAGGCTTGAATTGAAGTGGGATTGTCCACATAGTCTTTAGACTTTATATATCTCCACAGTTAAAAATCTAACGGTGAGATATCACACGACCTTGGTGGCCTAAAATTATCTGCTCACTGAAGTGTTCTCTCAATCAATCCATTGACTTATACGATGGGTGAAAAGTGAGGGCGTCTTATTGAAATCAAATGTCAAAGAGATTACGAGTCACTATTGACGGTTACGATAATTTTTGAAGAAGCATGAACCGCTGATACTAACGACTCACAAACAACACCAAACCGTTGTACTTTTTGGATAAAATGCAGCTCTTGAATGTTTTCAGGCTGCTTTTCATCCCGAATGTGCTTATTTTGCTTGTTTCAATACCCTTTGAGTTAAAAATTGGTCTCATCGCTAGAATACGTCAGGTTTCTTTGGAATTTTGCAAGAGCCCATAGAGTATCGTTACATATATAGCTTGGGAAGCTCGAGCGGCTTCAGTTCTTGCTCAAGCTGTATTTTGTACGCTTTCAATTTAAGATCTCGCCCTAAAATGCTCCAAAACTGCATACGTCAGTTCGAGTAGCTACGAATTCGGTCGAATATTATCCAATAGTGAATGCTAGGTTTCAAGATGGGTTATGGTGTTGCCAATATATGCTTAGTTGGCCAATTATGTTGATCATAAGAGCGCGCGAAACACATTCTTTACAGATCGAGATTCAGATTGCTTGTCGTTTTTTAACGTGTGAGCTGAACAAATTTTTGACAAAAACCGCATCGCAAATATATTTAATATTACATTTAGTTCAGGTAAATATATTTGATTGCAAAACGCGCTCAGAAGCACATCGTCAATTTCCCTATTTTTCAGATTCTCATACCATTAAATAATGTCCGCTGTTTAGCTCCCTCTACTCTACTAAGAACACGTAAGCCACTGAAGCTCTTTGTGTTCACGAAGCGCGCTCAATTTATGTCCACAGTTGAGCATTTGAATAAATCTTCTCAGCGAGCTAATGCAAAGCATTACAGTTTTTCAGTCACTCTCCCGCATTTTCTAATAGATGGGACAGACAAAGAGACGAACTAAATACTCAGTAAATCTAGATGTCTAAATACACAAAAGCGCCGCCAAACCCGTCAAAATCAGTGAACCGCTGTGCAATTGAGTTTATTGAAACAAGTTTGCGGGAGGCTTACAGGTAAGCTGGATGCAGTTCGGTGTGGAAATCCAATAAAATGCGCATTAGTCGCGACACATCGGACGTTTATTGAAGCTTAATGCCGCATTGCGTAACCGTCGCTTAAATCCATTAAGACGTCAAACTGAGCAGATTTTGTGGTGCGCCGCTACTGCTTTCACAACCTTCTCATCTTCACCCCACATAATCCACTTAATGTCAGCCAGTGCCAGTCTTAGTTTTGGAAGGGGTCGCAGCGCTGTTGCAGTTTTGTTAAGACAGTAAATCCAATCAAGCGGCTACAACAGTAAAAACTAATTAAATGTACTAATATTGTGTTTGTTGTTGGTTTTACTGTTCTTGTGATTGTTGTTGTTAAAAGCGGTTGCTGTGAAGTATTTTAGTAAACTTCCTGTCTTTGCCGACTTACGCCAAAAAGCTATTAAGGCACCAATGCTGATGCGTGGTAAGGTGCATCAACAGCTATTTAGCTTGACTGAATACAGTATTTTAAAAAAATTTAAATTATTGAAGGATTTTTTGGTCTTTTCTTTGTTCACCAAACGGTTATTTGTATCACCTAAAAATAATCGATTTAGATAAAGGGTTATATATGTATAAATGATCACGATGAAGAGGCGAGTTAAAATCCCGGTGACTGTTTGTACGTTCGTCCGTCCGCCTGTGAAAGCGATAACTTGAGTAAAGATATATTTATTTAACTTGGTTCTCGTGTTCCTTCATCGTCATCGGATCATTTCATACCCGAAATGGTATGAGAAGGCTTTATAGGAGGCGGAGTAAAAACTGGCTGATGGGTATGGCACCGCCCACATTTCGGTTAAAAGTCATATCCTATACACATGACCTACTCTAATGGTATCGACCAACATTTGAAAGGGATAATCATCAAAAAATAAATACCAAAGAATGTTCTTTCGATATGATAATGATGAACATTCCCCATTAAATTTGAAGTTTCTGTATTTTTTCTTAAAAGAGTAGGAAACCTCCAAATGGACCACCCTATATATAATATATATGACGAAACAATTTATTTTAAAACTTGTCATTTTAAGGATGACAAAAGTGTTGAAATCCAAGTTCTTTCAAACTTAGTCTCATAAATGTGGAACAGGAAAGAAATAAGGGCCAAAAAATTCTAGTTGAGCATGCTCCAGATAATGGAACAATTGGCAGCTGAGTTATAAGAACTTCCTTTGTTTTCTCAAAAATTTATTGTTGAACTTTCTGCAACACAGACACGTCACACCTCTCCTTTATCATTTGTGAGCATTGTTCCCTTTTTGATTTTCTTTTTCAATCGATGAGCTTTTCGGACTTCACCAACATACACTATCTATATGTAAATATGTAATATATATAAATACAATTGTTCTTTTGTCTTAAAATTTCAATATTCGTTCGACGAAACACAAATCCATTTTTGAAGTGCAATCGAAAGCTTGCAAAGCAGACAAAAGACTAAAGGTGAGGAATGTAGGAAAAAGCTAGGAAAAAACGGCAGAGTAAAGTGTTTATTGATTTAAATTTGAGGTGATGTATTATTTCATACATATGTATCACAAGACTTATAACATAAACATATATACACACATACATATGTGACGCGAGCAGCTTCTTGCAGGTTGCAACGGCTGCTATGAATTCAGTTAGCTTATATGCTATACATACATACATGCACACTCCACGTGAACGCATTTCAGAATAGCTTATTGTATTTGGTTTGCTCAATGTAACAGATGAAACAAGAAACAAAAGTGAAGCCTTTCAGAGTCCTAAGGCTTAAGGCTTTAAATTGCACTTCACATTCTTTTTCTTTGCAGCTCGCCTGTATTAGGGCGTCTTTTGTTACAAGTTGAGTTCAAGTGAAGATGTTTTTTTTCCTGTTTGTGCATATGTATTTTTATTTTCCTTCAATTTGACGACTATGAAATTATGTCGGTTTAAGGGTCAAAATGATTTTTGAAAAGGATATGCAAAGTTAAAGTAGAATAAGGGCATAAAAACGTATGCATATGATGATATGTCAAAACAATTTGCTACCTTTTTCAATAAAGATATTTTCCGATATGTTAAGATCTTGGGCAGATAGTTATATCTGCAAAATTTCAGATCGATATATGAAAATGGAAAAAGGGGAGGTACAGTCGGATAGACACGTTAACTTACTGCTTATCATTTATTTATTACATTAATTTTATAAGGCATCCGATGCTTCTTTCCAGGTTTAGCAAACTAATTGGCAAACTTAATAAACGATAATACGTCTCTAATCTTTTCCATTCTATTCTTCTACTTGAAATAACGTTAGGTCTAACTTAGAAAGTATATCATTACTTATTCATGGTATTTAGCGAGAAACGAAATTAACTCCAAAATTCATGGGTCAATATCAATGATTTGGGTTTCGAGGCAATTTAATATGTAAATAAACGCAAACTGTTTTCCCATTATTCCCGTAAATTAATGAATATATTTTTCTTCGAATCAGAGTTCGCAGTAGACGATAGTATGGGTTTCATATTCAAGTAGAATCGTTTTTCTACGGGGTACAGATTTAAGAATTAATATTCGCAAGTCAGTCTAGTGTTTGGTTGATAAGGAATTCGCTGTTGGGACCTTCCTAGATATTGAGGGAGATTTCAATAACGCCCTGTCGGAAGCAGTCGTAACACTCTGGACAGTCTTGGAGTTGAATCAAACCTCTGTGGGACAGAGTGATTGAAACGAAATGTAGCAACGTGCTCGACGAAATGTAAGTAGGGGAACCCCACAAGATAAAGTTTTTTCTCCTCTTCTATAGATCCTAGTGCTTCATTCCAACCATATCACTTAACGATCATCTTAAACATATATCGTAGATATTGTCGGAAGGTGTATGGTTACGAAATTTGTCATTAGACCCAAAGAGTCTGAATTCCTAAAAGAACGCCTATCTGAACACTCAGAAATCCTCATACGCTTTGACTTCATACCGAATTACTTGGATCATGGAGTCGCCAAACTGAACTCTGGCAGCTCCTTCTCTGAACTTATACCGGCGATGGAGTTGTGGTTGGGAAGAAGCCTTACCTAACCAAAGTAGCAGCTTCCATAAACAAGATTGAGATCAGTACCTTCCAGAATAGTTTATCAGGATCTCTCTGTACGAAGAAATTCGTATTTCGTAGATTATTGCCACCAAACTTATACGAAGTTAAGAATAGGCCAAAACAACGGTAGTAAATTTTTTTTAACTTTTTAACATATAATGATAATTTTTAATATTCCAGGCGCTTTGATGAACTCTTGGAAGGCAAATCCATAGCTTATGGATGCAAAGCCAAATTCCTCTTACTTAGCACACACATTTACATATAATAGATTGCTTTGTTGTGTTCGCTAGACAATATGTACTATATATTTGTATGCAGCTAACTGAAGGAAGGTGCGCATATGTTTGTAGACAATGCCACATAAGTGGTAGCTGGCAGGAAATGGAAATTAAAGCTTGCATATTGTATTTGCGATAGCGGTCAGTAACTGCAGTGGTGAGCTTGTGCAACGTACGCCTGCAAAATAGAGAATATTTGGAGACATTCTACAACCACATTCAGCACATACAGCGAAATAACTGGGCTTGCTGCATGTCGTCATGTCTGGCTAAATCCCTCTATCCCTATGTGTTTCTCCAAGCATGTGTGTGTTTATTGGCTACTCTTGGTTCTGCAACAATGCAATTATTATTCCAACAAGCTTGGTGAAGATTATCTTACTGAGAAGCTACTCAAATATGCAAGTCTCTTGGCATACGTGCATCTATTCATACAAGTACTATATAGATGAGTTGCTCTTAATAAGGAAGTGGCCAGCTCATTGTTTGTTCGTTAAAATTAAATAAAATCTTTACGGTAGGTAAATTAATATTAGCATAAATTTATATAGACTTAAGAGTGAATAATCACCAAAGCAATGCACGTCCGCTCTTTGATTCTCCTTCTTTGCTATTGAATGTCTTTATATGCTAACTAAATTGAGATGAGGCAATTACTTCATCTCTGTTATGCAAATTGCATTACAATTAACTCTTTTGCTTTTGTTATTGTAAACATTTCATATTCATTTTATGTTTAACGAAGTATTAATTGACGTCGATTGTACATATATATATATTAGGCATCCGCTTATGTCCATAAATGAGTTGCTCTTAGTAGACGGAATCTGATTAAATAAAAGAGGGATGTGAATAAACTGAGGAGAGATCACCATTGTACAAATGCCGGTTGACACAGCAGCAATGCTGTATGCGACGTTGCATTATCGTAGTGCAAAAATCAAGAGTTGTCAGCCTTAATTCCGGTCTCTTTTTACGAAAAGCTGCGCACAAATGATTCATAACACTCAAATATTGCTCCTTGTTATTAGTTTGGCTCATCAGGAGGAAATTGCACCACACCCCGATTATCGAAGAAAATTGTGAACATTACCTTGATTTCTGACCTGCTTTAACCGAATTTATTTGGCTTCATCTCATTTTAGACTTGATATTCGGCGGTTGGTCGCCTGTTTCCGCATCGTAAGCAAAGATCTAAGACTCATCGTCAGTAAAAATACGTTTTATGAAATTCTGGTGGTCAAAAGGCAGTGTTTCACAGACGTTAACACGATGCTGTTTTTCGAAAAAATTGCGTGATTTTGTAACCAGTCGTTCGTTCACTTGTCTTAGGTCCAAATGATCTTTAAAAATGTTTTTTTTTTTTATTACATACGATATTTTAACGATTTTGATAAGATCTGTGACTGTTAATCGTCTATTCTCAAGCACAAAATCCTTTATTTTATTGACGTGTTGATAACTGAATGAATTGTATGCAGTCGATGTTGATGGCCGACGTGGACGTGCTTCGTCGTCAACGCGATCTCGACCTTCTTTTAATAATTTTTACCATACAAAAACTGTTGCTTTCGAGGAACAATTATCACCGAAGACCTCTTACTACATTTTGAAATTTTTGGCATCAGACATTTGATTCCGAACACAAAATTTAATGGAACTTCTTTGTAGAATAATTTCACTCATCGTAAAAGTCGCCGAATGTATTTTATGTACTTCAGAAAGACAAGCGTATACTAAACACTAATAGTTATTTTGATGTAACATTTAGCACAGATGCCACTGACAGTAGCACCAACTAAGAAAACAGATATTAACACCGAATGAGTTTTCGCGCGAAGTTTGATTTCAAAAGTCTTAATATATTTAGCTCACAGTAGACCACGACAGAGCCGAATGTGCTGATCTCAGGTTAGTTGGTTCTTCATAACCGCTATGGAACCGATTTATTTGTCATATGGAAGCAAATTCGGTATTATATTAAATATGTTAATTTATATAAGAGTCGCATTTGAAGCAAAACGACTCAATTACCGACACTAAAGTAGCAGTTTCAACAACATCAATTCCAAGGAAACTTATAAAAAATTTTGCCACTGTCTGTAATCAGATGTTGAATAACTGACAACAAGTAAAAAGTGATTCAGATCGAAACCTATTTGGACTTCAACTAGCACGTGCATAAAGCACTATAAAGTCTTTTCTTTCGCATTGCATTTCACTATTTGTAATCCATTAATTGGAACAATCAAAAACACTTGCTCGATGAAAAACTGAAATTGAAAAATAACGATGACTTTGCTTGTTAAATATTAAAAAACTACAGGGTAGCAGTTAAAAAGTCAGAGAATAAATTTTTCCACAATTTAATTCCACGAAATTTTTTATACTGAACTTTTTCATAACTTACCGTTTTAGCGATAAGCTTTGCATTTTGAATCTTTGTCCTTATCATGAATGTTGTTATTATTTTTATGTTTTGCGCCATTGTATAACGACGACAACAAATAATTACTGCTGCCTCAGGGTGCCTGCAGATTGAACGCTGAAGCCCTTTTTATACCTCTATGAGGATGTGCGTACAAATGTTACTCATACGCAGTGTATGATACGACCGAATATAGTCTCTGCATGAATGTTTGTATAAGCACTGGATTGCTGCGCAGTGGTTTATGTAAATAATAGAGCTCTTTTGCAAATGAGTCACGCTGTTGGTAGTAGCGACCATTTCTTAATATCCAAACTGTATTACAATATAGGGTGGTGCTTATAATTATGGTAACATATCTAAAGACGGCTATTAATGGATCAACAAACCGATTGAGTCGTATAAGTTCGGGTTTTCTACGCCAATAAGGAAGGCGAATGTGAAACAATGATCCATAATGCACGTAAAAATAAATTAAAAGCGGAAAAAAATTGGTACATATTTATTAAGCCGGTTGTAAATACCTAAATGACGCTAATTATTTCATAATTATCTACTTAAAATAATAAACAAGCTCACATTTGCTTTATATTAATAAATTATCTTACATGTGTATGTGTGTATGCATATAACCACAAATATAGCGATTTCTTTTATTTTTTTTCTTGATGCTTTTCTATAAATATTTGGTTACTGCTGCATTTCGTATGAGGCCGCTGCCATTGTAAAAGCATTTGAAGCAAAGTAAGTGTGCTTGTACATTTGTATCTTCTTTTGTTACTTTTGACCGCGTCTGTCCGACATTGTTGTAACGTTGTAGTTGTTATATATTAAATATATATATGAATAGGCGCATACACTAATATGTGTGTATCCACTTGTGTGTGTAAACAGGCTTGTATTAAGCAATCCATAGTTAGTTAGTTTTTTTTTCTTTGATTTACCTTGGTTATTATTATTTATTTTCCTTCAGTCAAATCATTTGGTTGCATTCACTCAATATGCCCAAATATTTATTTTATGAATAATTTATTATTGAGCAGTAATTTGCTTGCTTTCAAATCATGTGCTTCAATGGCTTCGGTTTTGGCGCGCACAGTACATGTGTAGGAAAGTGTGTGTTTGTATGTCGCTCTGTTTATTTAACTTTTTGGCTTCATACATTTTTATGGAAATCCTTTAGTACCGCTATTATTATTATTATTATTATTACTATGTTATGACTTTCACTCTATCTCAATTTTGCATTAATGGCTGGTGGTCCGATGATATTCACATTTATTTACTTTGGTTTGTAGAGTTCGAGAGATGCTGTAGTATGTGTTGGTTATTTGTGTTGTTGTGTTCCATGAGTTTGCACTGCAGCCTTGACTTTTATGCTTTTGCTTAACTTTGCCAATATTTGTTGTTGTTTATTGTTATATGTATTGAATTGGCAGGACTTGCAGCATTTCTTTTGGTAACGGTGTAATCTGCACAAACCCATCGATCGCACGATGCCGCAATGCCATGAAGTGTCCTTGCATTTATCAAAAACTGTAAAATAAATTAATGACACACAAAATAATTTAAGAAACATGTATTTGCAGACGACTAGGTTTAGTTTCGGGTTAGGGATAATTTAAGATAAATAATTAGTACAAATTGAAATTCCTTAATTTAATTTAGTTGCTCTTTGATATCTCAATAGATGATATATTAGGAGCTACTTACTAAGTATAATAAATGGGTCGAAAAGAATCACTATTATTCCATATTTATTTGTAGTAAATAATATATCGCCAGAATTCGAAAATCTATTGTTTTTCACTAATTGATAAAAACTCGAAAAATTTTTTTTTTGGTCAGCCAGTGATATCTGTGTCAAATTTCACATCAAAAACTTTCAACTTTGACCTTGAATAACTTTGACGGAAGTGATTTTTTTGAACAATTTCTGAGAAACTTTTTGTAGAATTAAGAAAATTAATTGCAAAAAGTACGAAAATCCCATGTTTTTTATATGGGAAATAAATCGTTGTTGTGGCACGGGTTATTATCAATATTAAGAGCTCACATGGGTTTCATAATTTTTTTTAGGGCATTTACTAAAAATTTTGAGGGCGCTGCAGTCTCAAAAATAAATTTGGGAAATAACGGACACCCTAATATATATAGCTCCATATCACAACAGCATTTCAGTCCAACGTTTCGAGCTCTACGTGCGAAAGGATCCAAATATCTCTTGTGAATCGACTCAACATATTCTGGTTAATATTTTGGGTATGTGCTTGTCTTTGTATTGCCGAAGTGGAAACCTAATCAAAACTCAAAGTGAACTCGTCCTTTTTGTTTACCGTGGTATGGTTCACCATGAACACACAGAGTGAAACTGAAAAATTAACTTTTAGAAATGCCCATTAGACCATAGAAGCTATTAAAAGTCATTCTCAGAAATTTCTGAAGCTCATAATATTTCGCGTTTATAAAAAGAAATTTCATCGAAGAAATTTTTATCAATATGGATTCAACTGGTCTTCGTTAATTGCTAATGAATGATGGTGAACATTTTAAAATTGACACGATCTTGATCAAAACCTACTACTTAGTTGTTTCCAGATTGATGAAGTATAATTTAATTTCTTTTGGCCTTATGTAATAGCTGACGTCTGGAAAGCCATAAGTGTACTCTGTTTGTTTTAATAATGAAATAAACGATACACAGCCTGACCAAATAAAATAATTATTGAAAACTAATTTGGTAAGCATTCATCAACGCTACCAATCGACAATTACCGCTCTGTAGTAAAATTTAAAAAAAGATATTTATTTACTTCGTGCAAAGCATGGCGGGCTTTTGCACACTTTCATAACTGCTGGACGCATCGGTATTTAATTCCCTGACGACCGCATTGCGCATTGCACTGCAAGACAGGGGAACAGAGAGAAAAATGGACCATGGCTTCTCACGCCAAACACCCTTACAACGCTCACAATAGCACTCTTGTCGACAAATGGAACATTGTGACACTCTGCAGGCATCCGTCACTTCAGTGCCATACTTAAAACGACATTTAACTTCCGGCTTTTGTCTCGCCGTGTGGCGCCAAAGCCACATGAACGCTGACAAAAAGTCGCCAATCTCCCAACGGGCACACTCTTTCTGGCCGCACATTTCAAAAGTGTCAGAAAGGCTTAGTCCATAATCCTCACATTACGCATTGTCAACCGTTGCGATGTTCGCTTCCACGTGGGATTTCAGCGAATTATATGCGGGCATGTTTCGCGCAAACGAAGTCAAGCTATTGAGCGACGCTGTGTTATGGAAATGATGGTTGAGGAAGATATTATAAAACTATACATTTGTGTACATAAAATGTATGTGTATGCAAAACGCGTCATAAAGCTAATGGACGGTTAAATTGCAAGGCAAACAGTATGTTCGTTACTTATACGCCATGGCGCATGGTTTGCGCACAGTTTTTCATTTATGTACATGTGTGTAATGAAAAAATGGAGACAATGTGCACGAACAATGCTTTGAACGTGAATAAATCACTTTAGTGTGTAAATTTTGAAATAATTTCCGTGCTTTCGGAATTTTTTTTTTTTTATATTCCCAAGTCGATTGAATTTTAGTCTTGTTGAAACAAATATTTTAAAAATATTTTTTTCTTAGTATTTCTTATTAATTACAATTTTTAGCATGTGGCAACTTTCTCACATAAATGTTTAAGTTTGTTAATTTTTAATTTTGACAGTTTTTGTTTGGATTTTTGACTTATAATTTTAAAGTTTTTTATTTTTTTTACAGAGCTGACAACCTTTCTTCAAATACTTAAAGTTCTTAAGTGTGGCAACCTTCCTCATAAAATGTGAATAAATAATTACTTTTGTCGAGTTCTATCAGTCTGTGAGTTTTTTTTTCATTTTATTGATTTGTTATTTTAATTTTCAAATCATGTCCAAATCTCTTCATTTTGACCACCTGACCCTTACTATGTATAGTGTTTCCATTTAATGCATTATGAAAGCTATTGAAGTCGAAATTGTGCAACACTTACCCGTAAACTTGCGTCGCCCGCATTTTCCCACCTCCCAGAACACTCCAATCATTCGCCGATGCGCCAGTCGTACGTGACATGGTTTCTCGTGCTCATTTTCACCGGCTCGCTCTGCTTCTGCCACCTGGCGTGCGGTGAATGTGGTGAGTCCGCCTCGTGTGTTGCGCCAACGGCAATACCAACTATTGGCAGCGTTTGTTGTTGTGTTAGAGCTGATGCTTATATGGTCTGTTGCTTCCTGTTCATAACGCACATTGCCATCATTGTTAACGTTGCTGTTGCTGCCGTCATTAGTGTCTTCTATAGCTGTAAGCGATGAAGAGGCAAATGCATCGGACGCTGTAAGAGTCCGTAGACCTCCAGTGCCGATTTGTGGTCGCTTCGGCTTGTCTTCTTCAAAATTTTCTAAATCGATGCCGAGTTGTAGACCCTTGTCGAGTAGCACGTAATGTCCTCTCGAATGGTCAAATTTCTGAAAAGACCACAAAAGCTGCGGTAGCAAGAGATAAAAAAGCAAATCGGTTAAGCAAAGTGAGCAGCTTAAATTGTACACGTTTCCTTTCTTCTTCATTTTTTATTATTTGGTGGCAAGGCAAGCAGCCTGCGGCCAAAATAGCGGCATATCGCCAGAAGCTAAACTGAGTACAGATAAAGTCGCCATGCTTCAAAGCGTACGTGAGGGAAGCAACACCGTCTAAGCAGCAAGCAATTTCTATGTTTTATGGAGCTGTATGCGTGTGAATGTTTGTGTGGGTATATGTTTACAGCATGCAATTGCTACAAGCTGAACTCTCGACAACAGCTTTTTTGTAGACAACATGTTTACTTCCTGTATATATGTATTTGCATTGAAAGCTATAAAGATTGTATGCTAAGTTGTGGTTGCCCGGTTTGTAGGCGATTAGCTGACACAGCAGCCGCATTGGCCTACTTTCTTTTCTTACATTCACCCCTTTGTTTTATATACGTCAAAATTTGGCCACTTCTTGACCCTATATTTATCTGGTTTTGCTTGTGTGTACATAGTTTCTTTATCAATTATTTTTGACCTCTCTCTCTATTACTAACCACAATCACTTCTTCATTATACTGCAGACCTTGGATTTTCTCATATTCTACTCTTCAGGAAACATCTCTTGCCCCACACCGCCTTTTCTTCACCAATTTTCGAAATAAATTGAAAAGCCCTTAGGTAATTTTTGGGCATTGTTCAACAATTTTGGCCATCACTATATGTTTAAGTATCGATTAGAACAGCTACGAGTATACTAACATTTGTGTTCTTTAACGTTATTTATAAGTATCGTAAGATTCACTTAAGTAATGTGTACACTGACGTGTCTCTTTCGATTCCTAGGACTTAACTTTAGTATGTTTATTTACTAAACTCTCGTTGAACTCTAAAATACTTGTTGCTTGCAACTCAACAAATGAACATGTAAGGTATAGCTCGTTTCATTTTTAGTTTATTTGGCGGAACAATACAACGACAGGACCAGTACCAGACTTTCTGATTTCTCACGAGTACGAGGCATAACGACGGCCTCAACCAATGACGAAATTTGTTAAAATACAGAAAGGACCAACATAACATGAATACCAGCAAATAAATGTAAACTGCCTCAACTCGATGATATTGTTGTTGTTTTGAAGTTGTGTTTCAAATATGCATTAAATTAGCTCAACTAGTAACAAGGAATTGATATTGTTGTATGCAGACGTTGCAGTTGCTTTTACAATTTTCGACTACTAGAGTAGACCGATCACAGCAGCTTCAACCCCAACACACCACCACTTGTTATATTGGCTCATATCGTAAGACGCATCTACATATGTATGTCTGAACTCATATGCAACATATGTGTTTTGGTTATGGTGGAAAATGTGCAATAAGTGTTACCAGTCCACTGCGGCTGCAGTGGATAATAACTACAATTGTGTAATGAAAATGAGCAATCACTTTGTAAATTTTCTCTTAGCATTAGAGGATAATGTGCCACTTTATATCGAGTGACCTATTTCAAAGTTCCTTACTGACGAATAATAAGCGTGATGTTTAGACCCAAGGCCTGAATCGAAGCGGGAGAGACACCGACCGGCTCTAAACGCGAAATTATCTGCGCACCGAAAGGTTCTCTCAATAAATCCATTGATTGAAGCGATTTGCGGGAAGCGAGAAATGTCGCCGAGATAACAATTTTTAATTTGGTGATCATTGACGGTTACTGTCTACCGCCATCCTTTTTGAAGAAATATGGACCGATGATTCCACGGCCCACAAACCACACCAAACCGTTATTTTTTCTGTATGAAATGACAGCTCTGGCATCTCTTCAGGTTGTTCTTCGTCCAAAATAAGGCGATTTGGATTGTTTGAATACCATTGAGCCGAAAATGGGTATCATCGGGGTACGAAACTTGCTCCAAAAACGTCGGATTTCTTGGAACTTTTCGAGAGCCCATAGAGCAGAGTCATGGCGTTTGAGAAGGTCGATCGGCTGATGATCGAACTGGTTGGTGACTTTTCGATCCGAAGACCGCCGGGTAGCCAGGAATCTAGTACTAAATATAACCATACGAGTATTTTGGGTCCCTCGAAGTCGATCAACCTCAACCCATTGTGAGGATGTTTCATTATGGAGGCTGAATTTACCGAGAGGCTTGCCAAAGTTACCTTCTTTGCCCATTCTGGCGTTAAAGCCGTAAAGCATGATTTTGACATTATGGAAGACATCTTCGGTCACGTCTTCCTTCTCTTTCGTCGCTTTGATGTGGATTGCGGCAAAACGTTCGTCTACCGGGGTGAATGACAGTACTCGGTGACGGAGTCTCTCTCCCACCACGAATCCCACACCGAATATGCGCCCTTTTATATGACCACTGTAGTAAATGTCACAAAGACCTACTTCTTTCATTCCTTGTCCCGTCTTTTGCACATCTTGGATGGCGGTGGTCGCAGCCTTTACTCTTAAGAAGACATCAACCAGATGGACAGTGGTACCTAGAAGTTGTTGTGTTCTTCTCATCAGGGGTATTTTTTTACATGGCACGTCTCAAATCCAGTGCACAACCCTGGGGAGGAATGGTTTCCTTTATAACTTTAGCTCGACTTCAAACGGATGTTTTTTGGCTACCCAGAGAATACCTGGTCTAAAACCGGAAGTCGTGAGCTGATTGATGGATATGTAAGTGAGATGTAAAGAAACCGTTTCTGGCCACTCACAAGTGATTGACGCTCAGAGAACTTTTCTCAGTTGGGTGATCTTCTACACATGACTCCATCTTCCTTTATATACATACTACTATAATAATCCGTATACATATGTATATGACAATACAGAGTTACTTGCACTATCTTGTATGAATTTTGAGATTTTAAATTTCAAAATCTGATAAATTAACTACAATCCCCAGGCTTAATGAGTATAAATTAATTAGTGCAGAAAATTTAATTGTTCCACTTTGCAAATTATGCAAAATTAAATTGCATTTGACGTTAAAAATAATACTGCGATGTTGATATGTGTTTTCCAGTTAATGCAAATGATGATTCTTGTTAATCTGCTTTAACTAAGCATATCTATAAACGTACGGACGCACATATATAGTATATTCATATATTACATAAACTTCTACAAATTTTCCGCATCGCATAGTGGCAGTGCATCCCAAACGTTACGGGAGGCAGCTTTAGTTGTTGCCATCGCTATCATTGCTGCTGTTGCTATTGGCATTTTGCGAATGTTGGCGCTCTTCAGTTGCCAAATGTCTCATTGAAAGTCGACTGATAACTAGGGGGAACGCTAACTGCCACACCGTATCCTTAGCTCTGCCTTATACGCTCGCAGTTCTATGACGTTTTCCACAAAGTCCGCAGGCAGCAGAGCAAATCGTTATCAGACGTGTACGCATTCGTATATGTTTGCTTGTATGTATGCATATGGAGTATATTTATACGTATGTGTGGGTACATGTGCATTTACAAAATTGCAATTTCGCACTGCTTTGCGTCTGCCATTTGCCGTTTTACACTTTAGTTGATAGCCATGAGCAAGAAATTCCAAGTTGGATTTAGCATTTAACAGTTTGGGTTACATATTTATCTGTGATCTTTTTTTGGCTTATAAAAATGTATAAATGTGTGGGAAAGAGTTACCGTAGAATTTGAATTGAAAATACTTATCTTAAGGGTTTAGAGGTAGTTAGAATAAAAAAAACATTTTTTTTTTGCATTTTCGTTAAGTATAATATCTTAAAAATATTCTCTGAAAAATTCGCGTTGATCCGATAATTAGTTTTTGAGTTATTCGACAAATAACAAGGAGAGCTCCGGCGCTCGTGTTAAACTTTAAACGCGTTTTTCTCAAAACTATGTTTTTTGAAACGGTGACAACTGTAACTCGAAAACCGCTCAGTACATTTTAATGAAATTTATACAGCTATACATAATAAACTCGGACCTGATCGAAGGATTTTTTGTTTTTCAAAAATTTCGATTTTTTAAGACCAATTTAACTGTTGATTTTTTCCGAAAAATTTAAAAAAAAATTTCCTGAGGCCGCCATTTTATTAATTTTTGAAAAAAAAAAAACAAATCCTTCGATCAGGCCCGAGTTTATCTATTTATGAAATTAATTCTTTTTGTCCGATTGATTTTAGATGAGTCTCCAAGGACTTATAGTTGTAACCACAAGTACCTTTTTTTGAACTGGAAATAAATTGTTTTTTTTTGAAGTTTTCGCGGCTTCAAGTCAACAGATTATATAATAATGCCATTTTACTATTTTTGTAAAGCAACAGGATTTAATAGCAAAAAAAAAAAATACTGAAAATTCTAATTGTTTCTTGCCTCTGACTACCCTTATCCCCTTAAGGAAAAAATGAGCATTTTATACTGGTAACATTTTTGACATTAATGGGGCAAATTCGGTCAGATAGTTCAAAAGCTCGAATTTTTAGTTTATAGATTTTACAGTACGACAAAAAGATTATTTGGGGTGTAATAGAAATAATTCAGTCCTTTTTTCTAAAAAAAAAATAATAAAAAAAATATTTGTGTAAAACCCCAGTTTTACACTGTTTGGGCTCTAATTAAGAACCATACAGTAAACGACACTTAAAAAAAAAAAAAAACCAACAAAATATTAATGAATGATCTTGTTTTGCAAGGACTGATGTAAAATTTAAAAATAGGATGACATTGCGTGTGTGTAACATTTATTGGGATTTCCTACTGTGGCTGCAGCAAAATTTTAGGTATCTCATATAGAGAAGGCAAAGCCGACCGAAGCCTTCACACAATCAGCCAATATGTTAAAAGGTACTTCGGAGCATCCGAAAATATAACAACACCTATACATTTTTCATGCTTCTTACATTCCTTTACGTCTTTCTATCTGTGCTCGGTATGCCTCATTTTGACACTATGACAAATGCTCAGCAAGCGAGCTATCAGCTTTGCAACAAAGCCAAGATTAAAACTACAACTACAAACACTTATACATATTTGCAGTGAATATTCCACAGTGTTCATTCTGGCTGCAGTTAGCAATTCAGTTGGTGTTGACTGCACGCTTCCGTTGCTTAATTGGTTAGTGGGTCGATTGGTACTGCCATTCTACATACAAATATTAACCCACTTTGCGATCTTCGACAACGCTATCAGAGTTGTGTTTTTGGAAGTTAATAAAATAATTGAATTGACTTGCGGTCCTGGGCATACTAGCATCGCTGATGATGCGACTGCACAATGCCAATAACAGCGAATATAACTGCAGTCGAAAGTATTTTGAGTATGAAAAATATAGATCAGCTGTTGGGGTTTGGGGTGGGGTGTTTAGGTGGGGTGCTTGGGTATAAATATGTACATTATGGTGTGTATATATAATTTTAAGAATTTTTAGTAAAATAATTTGCAAGGACACTGTGTAAATAATATTTATATAACTTAATAGAGTTTACTTATAATGTATTGCTTGTATGAGTCAGGAACAGTCCACTAAGATTTTTTCTTGCGGTAAACTAATGCTGGTTTCTTGTTATGTTGACTCAGCATTTCCAGCTTTTGCAGTTATTATTAAAAAACAAATATAAAATTAATAAATAAAATGTCTGTATTTTACGCATACATCTTTATCTTAAGGCAATAACAGGTGCAATATTGAAACCTTTGCTTCTTAATTCACTATTTCTCCGAACACACTTGTCCGCAAATACTCATATGTGATGTGGTAGCACACATAGTTGCCTTGGTGACCACTGTTACGCAGCCACAATATGTGCACACTACTCAGATTCGTTCGTTTGTATGGCTCGTTGCGTTTTGATAATTTTATGATAATTGATAATAAATTGTTGTGGTCGCATGGTAAATATGTTCTCATACACACGCGAACACATACGCCACAATTGCATGCACTCATCGAACGCGGCTTTATATGCGCGTTATGCGATGCATCTGTTGATGCTCACATCGGTTTCCTGTTGTGTAGTATATTTTATGGTTGAATGGTTTCTGGCCACCATTCGGCATATGTTTATCACAGAGATAGAGTGTGAATGTGAAATGTGTGCACAAAACTCAGTTATGGATTTATAGAAATGTTATTAACAAAATTATATCCTTTTGCTTTTCACTGAGAGCGCTTAAAAACAATATTTCCAACAGTAGTTGTTTCAAATTTTAATTACAATTTTTATTTGAAATTAAATGTACATAGTTTCTTTTCAAATTGTTTCGAGAATCCGAAAGTATTTACATATCTTACAAAAATTTAAGCTGTCAAAGCTGAATAATTAACGAATTGCTAACTGCGGCTAAGAACCGATTACGAGGTGTGTTCAAAAAGTATCGCGAATTTTGTGTTTTTTCAAAAATTATTTATTTATTCATGAATATACTAACAAAAAATCCTTGTCTGGGTTTCATTAAGTACCTCACATGCACTCACCAATCACATGGTACAAACTTGGCCGGATATTCGAAAATCCTGATATTACTTATATGGGGGGTAAGTTTTTACCCTATATTATCTATTTTAGGCTCAACGATACACTGTTCTGTGTAAAACATGCTCTCTCATTTCGTTGAGATAACTTCACACTGTGACTTAGGAATGTGAGAAAATTGCCAGGGACTAAATTTAGTCAAAATCGGTGGGACTGGTACTGAAATATGTGATTTCTGTCTCATGCATATTTAGTCATTGATTTATCGCACTTTTATTACTTTTTAACTGTACCGTTATATGAGTAGTGGATGGGGATTGCAGTTCTATGTCATATTTTATTGCTTAGTTATGACACTTTATAGGTTTTCGGTTAAACTCGATTTTTGGGCGTGGCAGTGGTCCAAATTCGCCCATCTACGAACTTTATTTTTTTGTACTAAGGAAGTCACATACTAAATTTCATCAAGATATCTCTATTTTTACAAAAGTTACAGTTTGCATGGACGGATCTATATGAAAATCGTTAGTTTTAGATGATATATACAGCCGTTCGATGAACAAAACTATACCTTGTACCAACAAGATGCGATTTAAAAAAAAAAGAAAGACGAATTTGGCAGTATATATTTGCCTCAGCTACAGCCCATTTTAAAATTTTCAAATCGCCGACCGACCGGAATAAGATGATTGCTCTCGTATCTGATATGTATAAGCAATAAACTAAATTGCATATTTATTTGATCACCCGTATTTTATAACTTTTAAACCGCACTTATTCATGGAATCTTATAAATATTCAAATAATAATTAAACGTTTGGCAAATAACTTGACTAATTATAATTTTACACATATTAAAAAACCAAAAAAAAAAAAAAAAAAACATTAACAGAGATTCTGAGTTTCAATAAATTTGCATACTTGTATGTAAGCAACCATTTTCCATTTACATGAGTAGTTTTCATTGCAGCATCAATATTTTATCTCCTAATAACATGCCACTAATAAAGAATAGAATTGTTAGCTGTAGGACTGGAAACATAAGCAATTGCATAAATAATCGAATTCGGAATTGGAAGATTGTATTTAACAATAAAATGTATGCAAAATCAATCAAGTGCAACCATTTTGCAAATTCATTGTGAATAATGCAATAAACAATTCAACTGGGAGAATACTATATAACTGATAGTATGTAGTTACAGTACATGCAAATCTTTGTAGTCAACATTGGGAGATCACACATATGCACATGCGGGTATGAAATCAGGCAAAATGAAATTCTAATGCACAAATATTCAAGTGAACGCAAGCGCAATGTTTAATCATGGCTAAGTAATATGATAGCTTAAGGAGGTATTCTACTCTAGAATTTTGAAAAACTCGATTTTTTTCATATATTTAAAGTTTAGACCCTTAAGAACATATCCTCCGTATGATTTTTAAAAATTAAAATTATTTTAAGAGCTACAGTTACTTAAGTGACGCAGTACCTAGCCCGGTTCGGCCGTATCGAATTTTTTAAACACGTTTTTCTCGAAACTACTTTTTTCCATACGGCATTATCTCAAGTTCTACACCACCGATTAACTTGAAATTTTGTGTGAACCTTCTTTAAATAATTCTTTATCGTTTTTACCAGCATCGTGTCAAAATTTTTTTTTTAATATTTAAAAAAAATTTAGGAATTTCAAAAAAAGCGTAAAAAATTATTTTTATTTTCAGGCAGTCGCCATTTGCAAAAAAAATTTTACAGCATCCTTACTGATTAAGAATTTCTTTTGATTTTTTTCTTCAGACCACCAGGAGAAACAGGATCAATGTCACCAGGATGCGCCATTTTTTTACGCCTGTCTCTCCCCCTCTAATTATTTTAATTTTTTATATTTTTTTGTAAACTATTTTTCTGTATTCTTAAGATATCAATAAAAACACCATAAAAAATGGATGGGAAAAATATTTTTTGGTTTTTTTTTAAATAAAATTCAAAAAACTGCCCAAAATTTGATTTCTAGACTAGAATACCCCCTTAATTTCATGCAACTCGTCCATATTAGTATATATCTTTATACTTGTGCTTACATATATGCATGTATATAGATATATTCGGATATTTAATTATGTGAGTATATACATATGTACATTAAGTCTATTGTTTGTATAACTTACACTTAAAACAAACGCTGCTAATGAACTAGCCTCGGTTAGTTTAGTTAGTTAGGAACTTCCGCTCCTAAAGATAGTCAGTTAAGATACAAGCACATGTACTTATACTTGTGCAACATAATTAGAGAAATGCTAAAATGTTTTTCAGTAGTACAAGTACTTGTATATATCGAAAGCTGGAGTTCTGCATTCTCGTAGTTACACATACAATTTGTCAAGAATGAGTTTACACATGAAAAATAATCACATTTTTTCAACTTCAGTAGAAAATTATATTGCTTCTTACTTCAGTTTAACTTATTTTTTTTGTTCGGTTATATGTAAATACAGTATTTAAAGAGAATTGTTAAAAAAAAACGGGAAATTCAATGGAAAAGCAAACAAAAAACAACAAAAACAAATATCATTACATTTTGTTAGTGTCAAGAAACTCTTTTCACGATGCGTTTTTTGTCATTACTTTAGCATGTGTTACACGGTTAACAGTACTTTACCGTTGACTATTCTTCGCCACGATATTTAAAATGATTTAGTCAATTAGTTGGTGATTAATTTTTGCTTTGTTCACGTCTAAAATTTCTGATATTGTCTTTTTAAAATGCCGGGCAAACGGTTATCGTTTGAAGTGGTTCAACTATTGTACTATAATCACAAATTAGGTAAAACTGTTAGAGAATTATCAGAAATGTTTTCAGTAACTCCCAGAACAGTGTATAATGTGATAAGTCGCGCGGAAAATGAGGGAAGGCTAGAACCAAAGCGAGGAGGAGGTCCTAAGCCAAAGATTACTAAACGTGCACAACGCTTAATGATTCGGAAACTTGATCAAAATCCAAAAATTTCGGTTAGGGCTCTGACGAAAGAGCTCAACGAAGAATGCAATATTCAGGTTTCTCATGAAACACGACACGAATATGCATCAAGATCTGCAATCAAAAAACCATTACTGTCTGCACAAAATGTTGAGAAACGTTTTTCGTTTGCTATGAAGCTAAATTTGGAACCTGTGAACTATTGGGATAATGTCATATTCTGCGACGAGACCAAAATGATGTTGTATTACAACGATGGACCTAGTAGAGTGTGGCGCAAGGCGTTAACTTCACTAGAAAGACGTAACATCATTCCGACTGTGAAATTTTGCAAGATGTCCGTCATGATTTGGGGATGTATCTCATGTAAAGGAGTAGGAAATTTGGCTTTCATAGAAAACACTATGGATGCGAAACAATACTTAAATATTTTAAAAGCCAATTTACTAAGCAGTGCTGTAAAATTTGGATTTGTAACAGACAATAAGCCAAATTTCAAATTTTATCAAGATAAGGACCCTAAACATAAGGAGTACAATGTGAAGATGTGGCTCCTATATAATTGCGGCAAAGTAATAGATACACCTGCTCAGAGTCCGGACTTAAACCCTTAAAATTGATGGGCGCATTTAAAGAAAAGAGCCGCTAAACGGCAGCCAAAGAACATGACAGCACTTAAAACCGCAATTCTGGAGGAATGACAGGATATACCTAGCAGCTACGATATGGAAAAGTTAATTCATTCCATGAAAAAAAGACTACAATGTGTTATAAATGCTAAAGGTTATCACACAAAATATTAATTGTACATTAAATCCAAATTATTACTTAATATATTTAGTATAAAAGACCGTGTCATCATTTGTGAAAAGAGTTTCTTGACACTAACAAAATTTAATGATATTTGTTTTTGTAGTTTTTTTTCCTTGCTTTTGGATTGAATTTGCTGGTTTTTGTACTAATTCCCCTTAAATACTTTATGTAAATATAACCGAATAAAAAAATAAGTTAAACTGAATAAAAAAGCAATATGTTTTATTACTGAAGTTTTAAAAGTGTGATTGTTTTTCATGTGTAAACTCATTCTTGACAAACTGTACATACAAACCATCTATGGAAATTCTATAAAGCCTTAATTAAAAAGCCGAATATCTCGAGAAGTATTAATGATAGAGATTTTGAACTCGGAGCTTTTGGTAGCAAATAAAATTTCCTGCAAGTTTGCCATGTACATGTTTTCTATAGCTCTTGTCATTTACGAGATAAATTCAAAAAAATGCGAATATCATGTAAAAGTGAGGTTTAGAGCCCCGTACTACTTCACCTGTGTGAGTTACGACTTTGTTTTGGGCACTTTTATAGAGTGTTCAATTCTGAGGAATATGTGTCTAAAATCAAAGCCATGCCATAAAATGCCTCTGAGCTATAGAAATTTTAAGATAAAAAATCGTGATTTACGTGTTTTCTCAACGGAAAATTTTTACATGCGTTGGTCCAGTCCTTAATGTTAATATGTATTAAAGGCTCCAATTTTCAGGGAATTTTTTTTAGGGTATTTCCAAGGAAATTTCATGATGGGAAAAAAAAAGAAAAAAAAACACCCTTTATACTTATATAATTAGTTGGACGTTTCAAAATCTTGAATATCAGTTACATGGGGTTAGGGGAAATTTTTTCCCGATTTCGTATATTTTAGGTACAAAGATACACTGTTATTAGCAAAACAGGGTCTATCAATTTCATGTGGTGATATAAAATCAATAGAATATCACATTTTTACAGACTGGGTGAGCATCAGGA
Source organism: Bactrocera zonata (assembly GCA_037783105.1). Lineage (NCBI taxonomy): Eukaryota > Metazoa > Arthropoda > Insecta > Diptera > Tephritidae > Bactrocera > Bactrocera zonata. The sequence goes on along the minus strand of JBAWJQ010001869.1, from coordinate 265,658 downwards.
ACTACATAGTTCTGAGCAGTTTTGATTATTGTGTCTTCAGTGAATAAGGAGGTATACGTGTCCATTTTTTTCAAAATTTTACAAATTCCCCTTATATTACGATCCCCTGTGCCAAATTACACCTCTATATCTTAATTATGAGCTTAGTGGCGGTTTGTGGACATAACCGTATTGTGATGACGACAGTTCTACGAATTATATGAAACAATTATTTATTGTCACATTATCATTGTTCCCTGGTGCTTAAAGGGTTAACTTATTTCCGTTTTGGTCTATATTTTCGTCGCTGTATACAAAGGGTGTTTTTGATAAAATGTGACCAATATGACCGCAGACAACACGTTAATGCACACACACATTCATATATTGTAGAATACATACACACCCTCATAAAGAAATGCAAAAGTTGGCGTTGTTGGCGGGTGGCAAAAATTAGTAACTGGAAATATATGGAAGCAGCGGAATTTATACCTGGGAAAGACATCAAATACGACAGATACGCTGCTTGTAACATTCCGAAATCGAAGACAAAACGCTGAGAGACATTTTCAAAACATTTTTTCAGACACGAAAAAATGACGGCAGAACTGAAAGTTGACGAAGGAAAACCAAGATTCTGCGGCCGACAAATAAAACGCGAAAATTTCCGCGTCAGAACCTACGAGGAGTTCTACAGGGTCTCAGTGTACATTCCTCTGTTGGATATAATCGGCGAAGATTTGAAGACGTGCTTTTCTATAAAAGTATTGGATGGATTTCGACTGAGTTTGCTTCTTCTAGAAAAAGTATTTAATATATTAATCTTCATGTTTCAAGTAAATGTTTATTTTGTTAAGTTTGTTATATTGCAACTAACTTGGGAATGTAGTGGAGTGCTACCTCGTTAATTTGGGGGAGAATGTGGTGAAAGAATAAATATTTTAATATGTATAATAATGTATGTATGTGAATGAATGAGTGGATATGGTTATTTTATTGTGATTAATAAAAATTGCCGCCAACAGGCAACATTATGTATAGCAATTAACTTAGTATGAAAGCAAAAATATGAGTGTATATTGAGCAGTGGGTCACTTAAAATTCATATTTACTTTATATACATATGTACATTGTACATGTATGTATCTGTGAACACTAGGTGCACAGCAAGCAAAATATCCCCATCAAAACTTTTGTCGAGATCTCTAAGGCTGCGCTAAGTTGAGTTTTAGTTACGTGATACAGATATGTGTAGTAAATATCAGGAAGACAACAAAAAAGTGGCATGCAAAGGAAAAGGTCAGCGCCCAAAAGCAAACTGTGTTTAGGGCAGCAAAGGAAGCCTTGGTTCAACAACAACAGCACACAAAAACGAATTTGTGGAAAAGCACATGGGTAAGTTCCAAAAATGCTTAACCAAATAAAAAAAGGGGCCCCCGGCGCATGGCTGCCATAAACTTCGCGACGCATTACACAAACATACATAAATAAGTATTTTGTATATGAGCACCCCAGTGACAGCTTAACTCGTTATGTATGTATGCTATATAAATAGCTATAGTCCCTGTAAGGCAAAGTAGTCACTAGGCACTCCATTATTTTGGCAGCTGTATGTATGTACATATTTATATATGAACACAGCAAGAGTATATGAGTAGCACAAATGCTCAACTGAGATTCATTGAAAAATGGAGGACATACAAATGGATAGGAAACATAAACTTCATTTATGAAAGCATAAATAGTGCATTTAATTTACACATAGAAATGCTGGCATATTTGGCTGCTTGCTCGGATACGAGTAAAGTGGCTTACCATCGTTGGTTGCCCTCAGCACTAGATATTTGCATGAAACCACAGAGTGGAAAGCATGCTTACATATAATACAATTATACGTATATATGCGTATATAGAACATTCATTTAAAAATTAAATCGTTTTCATTGCTTTCATTGTTCTTTTTTTCTTGTGTTAGCCTAATTTATTTTTCGGGGAAACCAAAAATATTTCAGTACTTAGCTTTTGGTTCCAAAAAACTGCATTAAATTAATTAACCTAGTGTTTGCAATTTACTACTCAGATTTTTTCATGTCACTTACCTTTTTGTGCAAACTTGGCGACAAATATTTGTTCTCATTTCAACTAAATGTGATTTTATTTAATTATTATTTCAGTGGATGTATGCTGTAGGGGTAATATTGTCATTTTGAAAATATTTGCATTTCTGTCTCCACTGACCATATCACCATACCACTATCAAAACAGAAATTCGGTTACAAAGCTTATATAACCAAAAAATTTCATGTGTCCCTCGCTATTGATAATAGCAGCTACATAGCATCTAGTTAAAGCAATGAGCCGTTGATATCTTGCGAAAGCACGTAGCTTCACAATCGCATACTTTAGCAGAACGATACGGTAGCAATGTATTTCGCTTAAATTTAATGCTAACATTTTTGGTGTGTTGGTTACAATAACTACATGTGCATGGGCAACTCATTAGAAAACCTCACGCATTCGCTGCACACCATTTAACTGCGTTAGCATTGCACTTAACAACTAAATTTAGAGCTTTTCGACGCAAAGGCAATGTAATTGTCCACTCAAATTGGGTTGGTGCGTTGTTGAGGCGGGGCTGTTTTGTACATGACAGAAAGTGTGCTAAAAAGGATTAAAGAAACTAGGATAATACAAAACCTACAAACCAGGATAATTGTTGCTGTACCTACACAATTGTGTTTGTTTGTGGCTGAGTTATTGTATTGCACATAAGCCCACTTGTTGTTGTCGTGCCACATTTCTTCTTTTTCGCGTGGTTTGGCGAGAGTAAAATTATTCGCGATAGGCTTACAAGGCCATGCGCTGCAACGATGAATAAGATGTTGGATGGTGTGTGTATTCACTATTTGTCTGACAATAAAATTGTGGGTGTCTATTTAAAGCACATGAGTATACAAAGACGACTACATTGGTGGGCACAAACAATACCACAAAAAAAAAAAAAAAAAAAAAAAAAAAAAATTGACATTATTTAAGTGTTCAGTGATTTAAAACATTTTTATTTTTCTTTTAGGTAAAGAAAAGTCATCTAAGGACAAAGTACTCATATAAATAACTTTAAATTTGTCATTTTTTCAATAAAACCCAATTAAAACTTCAAAAAATTTTAACCCTAATCCTCAAATTAATGATAAAAATACAAATTCAATTGGCAAAATGCGCTCACAATGAGAGCCAAATATACACCTGCAATAAATAATTGTAGTTATATACTGACTGGTTTTGCTAATGCAAGCCACTAAGCACATCATGTGTCTTACGCGACGTATATGTAACCAAGAAACAATATCATACGGTACAACATGTCGTATAAGTGATTTGTTAAAAATTCTCTTACAGTATTTACATTCCTAACTGAAAATACAAGCTTAAACCGATTAACTTTAATGCAGACTTATTCATGGTTTACAAGGGTTTCCTCGGGTAAAACACAGCATTTTTTCAACAATTTTATTCTCATATAAAAAATATATAAAGATATTTGATTAGAATTTTATATTGATACAAACATAGACTATTAACAAAGAAATTTTGAAATTAAAAAAGAAAAATGTAAACTCGGCCATTGCGACGCCATTTCCAGTGACCTTTTGGAAAAAAATGCGCCCACGTTGGCAGGATAACTCTTTACAAAATCGTCTAAAGTGTCAAAAATGCGGGCTTTAGTTGAAACCTTAACTTATAACTTGGACAAAGGAAAAATATAACTGAAAATTGAATTTTTGTGAGACATTTTTACAATAAATTTAAAATTTGAAAGAAAATTTCGCAACAACGTTTTTTTAATAATTGTATGGTAAAACAATCTTTCGTCTAAGTCTTTAAAAATTGTATTTCAAACACCTGTGTAAAATTTCATGAAGATCAGTTGAGCATTCTCGAGACATCTTACCAATCGACTTCAAAAACAGAGTTTCGAAAAAAATCAAATGAAAGAATAATTGAAAGAAGTACGTGTGAGTACGTTTTGTGCTTGTAAATCATTTCGTTTGCTTATAATAGTCCAAGTAATCATTGTTTATATGTTTTTCAATTTATGCCCTTTTTTATATTTGCATTCTGTGCATTCATGCTCGAAACATTTTGCCGTGGTTGGTATTTACATCGTTTGTTATTATTGTTGTAATGTGGAAGATCCAACGAATTGTGCGCTATGCGATTCCTCATCCACTGCATGCAACACTACCAACTAACCTAGCAATTGCATAGTTAACTTTGCTGTAGCAGCGGTTGTTTGGCAGGCAGCATGCGCCTGTGCCTATGCTATTGTTTGCCAACTGGCGAGCAAATTTTATCCTTGCCATTTTCAACTATTTTTGCATTTTTTGCAAAAACTGTAATCTTTTGCTTTTATTTGCGCAATTTTTAATTGCAATTTTCTTGTGCAAAATAGTAACTGCGTTTGGTTTATATAATATATAATTGTTTATCTGGTTTGTGGAAATGATTGAGTGTGAAATTACCTATTAAATTTTATACAGAACTGTGTGACTCAAATGATCAGAAATTTAAATGAAACGGTTTTTCACCAAATGAAATATACATATTATTAGGTACTTTTCAACTGAAAAGGCTGAGTGTCATCTTCATTTACAATAAATTTTCATGGTCTTGATTACAATTTCCGTTGATTCATCGATTTCATTTAGGGGTCAGTAGGGTAATCTGGCCTGTTTTTTTGATTTGTGTCCATTTAGATGACAATCCTTCTTTTGTGTTGTGTTCTGTTGAGTGTAAAAGGTAGTATACCTGCGGGGCTGATTCTCATATTCATTTTATTGATGGTAAATATGTGAATCGATGGCTTTTGTGGAAATGTCAAACAAGTTTTAATTTCTCATACGCCGCGTACAACATTCAACATTAAGGTTTTTCTGATAACGGCATAATTTTAGTGAAATAAATATCGTCGATAAAATTATCGTACTTAGACCACTTTGCTATTCACCCACTCTCACCTCTAATTTCAAATACGATTACGTTAAGAGATATTCTGATACAATTTAAAAACTCCCATCCGAAGAAAAAATTTTGGACGCTATAAATAGCTGTCTGAAGCGAGAATGCTAAAACCAATTATTATTCATTTTTTGAAATAGTTCGAAAATAGTTTGAAAATAATTTTTTTTATTTGAATTAAGAAAGAGCAATCGGAAAATTAAGCAAAAACAACAGAGCATAAAACCCCGCTGAAATTTAGTTTGTTCTTCGTTTTGCATTTTTTTTTTAAATTGGTGGTTAATCTGTCAAGCAGACAGGAAAATAAATAAGTTTTAAGATAAAGAACAAGTGAGAGTGGTTGGGCGGTTAATGGTTAACTGGTTGGTTTAGCGAAAACTAAAGCAATTCACGAACCAACTGAAAGCCCATCAACTCATTGAAATTCTCTGTTTTAGACGTAGTTGAGAGTACAGCTGGCATGCTTGCTAGATTCAACTGACAAATTTACTTAGCGTATGATGAACATTTCACTAAGTGTTTGACCGTCTATTTTTGTCTTTGTTTTTTTCTTCATATTGTTTTACTACTTTCATAGTACCCTCCTTTAACCTCCTTATACTGAATGAACTCACCTGCAAGTTGCTGAGTAGCGCTTGAAAATATGGTGTCGCAAGTAGAACATTGGCGCTTGTGCGCAAGAGTCATCTCCGCCGATACATAATAATACTTGAAAATGTATTTTTTGAACGAAAATGAAAATGTATTTCAGTATAAAATTTTATGAATTTGAAACAAGAGCAGAAAACCCGAATAAGTCACAGAAACTTAAAGTCATAGAAGAGAAATAGGAAACAAAATGGCATCGAGAAAACAAATTGCACTTTCCTCAAACAAAGTGACAACGAAAAGAACAAAATACAAACCGAAGTAGAGTAATATTTACAATACAATTGAACGCTGACAACATTACATACGTGAGAAGCTTGTTGCCATTGCAATCAAGCAAGCATGCGACTCCGCTTGCATTCGCCGCTCAGATGTTGGCCCGCTGTACGCTTATAACGGGTGATTTTTTTGAGGTTAGGATTTTCATACATTAGTATTTGACAGATCACGTGGGATTTCAGACATGGTGTCAAAGAGAAAGATGCTCAGTATGCTTTGACGTTTCATCATGAATAGACTTGCTAACGAGCAACGCTTGCAAATCATTGAATTTTATTACCAAAATCAGTGTTCGGTTCGAAATGTGTTTCGCGCTTTACGTCCGATGAGCGATGAGGCTCATTTCTGGTTGAATGGCTACGTAAATAAGCAAAATTGCCGCATTTGGGGTGAAGAGCAACCAGAAGCCGTTCAAGAACTGCCCATGCATCCCGAAAAATGCACTGTTTGGTGTGGTTTGTACGCTGGTGGAATCATTGGACCGTATTTTTTCAAAGATGCTGTTGGACGCAACGTTACGGTGAATGGCGATCGCTATCGTTCGATGCTAACAAACTTTTTGTTGCCAAAAATGGAAGAACTGAACTTGGTTGACATGTGGTTTCAACAAGATGGCGCTACATGCCACACAGCTCGCGATTCTATGGCCATTTTGAGGGAAAACTTCGGACAACAATTCATCTCAAGAAATGGACCCGTAAGTTGGCCACCAAGATCATGCGATTTAACGCCTTTAGACTATTTTTTGTGGGGCTACGTCAAGTCTAAAGTCTACAGAAATAAGCCAGCAACTATTCCAGCTTTGGAAGACAACATTTCCGAAGAAATTCGGGCTATTCCGGCCGAAATGCTCGAAAAAGTTGCCCAAAATTGGACTTTCCGAATGGACCACCTAAGACGCAGCCGCGGTCAACATTTAAATGAAATTATCTTCAAAAAGTAAATGTCATGAACCAATCTAACGTTTCAAATAAAGAACCGATGAGATTTTGCAAATTTTATGCGTTTTTTTTAAAAAAAAAGTTATCAAGCTCTTAAAAAATCACCCTTTATATAATAACGGGATTGATAAAATCAGATTATAAAAGCAATCCAGGATCCAACCATACCATGTGCTTCAGCTCTGAAACAACAAAGCAGCAACACTCTCCGGAGCTTCGACGTGAGAGAAGCACATAGTGTCGTGCGCAGTGTGTGACAAACGAGCAGGAAAACTATCAAATTATGTCAAGTTGATAAACATTGTTGTCCGCAAAAACTACTCGCAATTGCATTCCTACAAGCAATTGCAAGGCGTGTGCAACCATCAAATGTTTTGAGAACAAGAATTCGAAGAATTGTAAGGATCCAGCATATAGAACAACCGGGAACTAAAGAGCACCACAAAAATGTACGTCAGATATTTTGTTGTAAAAATAAACACACCTCGGAATGTACTCCTGTTCATTCTTCTCTTTTAAGTTATTTGACGTTGCGCTTCTCATTTTTGTTATATACATATATTTATGTATAAAAAATAATCAGTAATATTTGTAAACTCACCTCATTCTATTCTCTGGTATTAGAAATGGATGACATCAAAAGGTGCGAAGCGAAGCGAACAGAAGTGACTTTGTAAATGGCTGCAGGATAAAAGGTGACGTAAGGCGACAAAGCAGATAAAAGTATTTAGAATATATCAGATTTGAAGTTGACGTCTTCAGTTCTTTGTATAGGGATTCAGAGCAAAAATAATAACTTAAGACAGCAAAAGTGGAAGACGAGGACAAATCACATATAGAACGTTGTATCTCTATAGGTGTGTATGTGTATTGTGAGAAATATTTGTATTTACAAACGTAAAAGCACATGAAAACCTACAAGTGTACATTTATTGTGTTTTCTTGCTGCTGCTGGAAAGGGTTTGCTACAAAAAGGATATGTGACGAGCGCACTTGTGTGCTTTGTTAAAAGTTTCGTACTCACATCATTGGATATATAAAAGTGCAAGCTTCGTATTTAGGTGAACGTCTTTATGTTTATGTGTATGAAACTGTTTGCCATTTTAGAGGCCACAAAGCACAGCTGTTTCCCTCTCGACAAAAGGGAGCAAAGGTCAATTTCGTGTGAAGCGTTTGAGCATCTTCTAAACACATACCGGTTTGGTGTACAAATATACATAGATATATTTTAATATTTGCTTTCTGCTACCTCTCTTGAAATACCGGCATGAGTATTTGTGTGCTGTAGGATTTTTGTTCAACATTTTGAGCAAATGTGATTTTGTAAAAGGGCTTTGTTTGACACAGATGTTCACAACTCGTACAACCGAACAACAGGTTTTAAATTTGGACCATCAGCAACAAGTATTTGCTCTGCATTAACAGCTGCTGGTGGCTCAGCAAATATACATACGAGTATATATATGCTGCATGAATATTTTCAAAATTGTGTGAAGCAGATGCTCCACTTCGTATATATGTATAGAGATATAAAAGAATTATATGCATAATTTCAAATATATGCATAATAAAAACCAAATTTTAAACGACTGTAAAATAGTAAGACAAAAAAGATTTCTTCTCGATAAAAGTTAACAGCCAGTATGAACCATTAATATGACCATTAAACAAACAGCGATTTCACACAATTTCAAAAAGGGCGGAGATCTTCTCAGGTCCAAAACAAGCTTTATTACCTTTTAGTCAGTTCAGGGAACAAAATGCACAAAAATTTTATGAATGTGCGATTCACAGTTTTTAAAAATTCTGGACCTTCACAGGGACATAAGAAGAGTCCTTGATTTTTGGAGAATATGTCAAAAATAAAAAGGGAACTCGCGCAAAAAGCTAGAAGAGCTTCCAACGCCAGTTCAGGCAAATGAGTAAAGGATTCTATCTTAACTTTACTATATTGATTTGTGGGCTTGGATCAGTCCGGTTAAAACCCTGTAGAACTTATACTACAGTTGCCAAGGTAATCATAGTTTTAATTATTCAAATAATGATTTGATTGGTTTTAGTCATCGGTAATAAGTGATATGAGTTAAAAATATGCAAATAATGTCGAACATTCCTCTTATGATTTTCACAGTTTTCGTCAGAACGTATGCTCTAAATTGTTAAAGACCTATTGAAATAACGAAGGGACAAAGCAGTGATTCCGTATTTTAACCAAAATATGCTAACTGAAAGCTTGCAAGATCGCAATAAAAATCGAAAAGAAGAAAATCAAAAAAAGTTTTGTCTTGTTACGACTTCAACTCAATACCACAGAATGTCTTAAAATTGTCTAGTCCTGAAGATAGCATGTATTCAGGTTTAAGTCTTTTCGAATTTATTTATTTTAATAATTTTCTTTTAATTTCATTGGCGCTCAAAAATACTATACTGCTTTCCAGTAATCTAGGTTTATCATTATAAAGTGGTTCATAAACTACATAATTTACTACAAAAGTCTTCAAACACTAAATGAAGCAAAAACCAATGTTAAATGATTTCATCAAAATAAACAAACACACACTCTACTCGTTCATCCTTCTACAGTGTCAAGGAAACTTCTTTGTCGCTTAAAGCGCCCTTTGAGTTTGGTGTAAACGACGCGCACTCGCTTTTTACTGTTATTGTATAGTACAAGTGTAATAAATATCTAAATATTTTTATTTCCTCTAACAAAATGTACGAACGAGTGATGCCAACAAATTATTTAGGTTGCCAAAGAATGTCATGAAATAAAAAACATTTCTCGCATAAAAGCAAAATGCTAGTGCCAACTGCCGACTTCGTAACCACATTGAAACAGTAACACTCTTGGTGGCGACGTTGCGACGCGACAAAAAGTCTATTCTCCGGCACGCTGGCTGTCAGCAGTAAATAAACTGGCAAAAATGTTTGAAATAGTAAAACTGAGCAACAATAACAAACACAGTTTATTAGGGCGTTGGAAGAGGCCTACACCAACTGCTGCATATACAAGATCTCAAGCAGCTGAGGAGACTGCCTGGAAATTGCAAAGACGATTAAGCACAGTGGTTGAGGGTGAGTAATCATTCTACTCAAAAATTGTTAAGCAGTGAAAGTTTTTCAGTAGCAAAAATAAAGGGTAGTCAAAAAAGACTTCGTATTTCTAATGAAACTTCAACTTATTTTTTTTATATGTATTTATACTTGTACTTGTAAAAATGAAAACTTTTCTGTTTTATCGGCCAAAAACTGCGATAAGTAATTTTCACAGTTTGCTCTTGAATCCAACTTAACTACATTAAGGAAGTAGTCCGATGGTGCAAGATCAGGGCTATACGGTGGATGCATCAAAACTTCCTAGGCAAACTCCCTAGCCGAGTAATCAAAGATGTGTGTGGTCTAGCGTTGTCTTGATGGTAGACGAAGCCCTTTCCGTTGATCAGTTTTGAGCGCTTTTTTCGATGGCTTCGTTCAATTTCATTAGTTGTTGACATTAAAATTTAGAATCGATCATTCGATTAGGCTAGAGCAACATAGTGGATGATTACTTTCCTATCCCACCAAACACTCAGCATAACCTTTCGAGGCGTCATCCTGGCTTTGCGACCATTTGTTGAGCTTCACAACGATTAGACTATGGAGTTTTTCGCACATTATTGTCGTATTTGATCCTCCTTTTTTGAACGAAGGTTGAGAGCAGTAAAAACACGTTGCAGTAAAGGAAGCATCTGTACAGACAGTCAGCCAAGAGGAGCCGAGTGAATGAACAAGAAGGAGAAGAAGTAGAAAAAGAAGTATAGAATCCTAGAACATTGTAAAACCCAAGGAGAGTGAGTTTGGTACCTAAGGAAACTCGGACAAAGTGATCAGCCAGCCGCCAGCAAGAACGCACACAGCCAGCGCGCCTACAAATAAAATATTTTGGGATTTTTCTACTCACAACAGCCGAGACTTAGGCATAACATGTAATCAATATTATAGCATTTTGTAATGTGGTATGAAATCAGGGGGGTGGTTGTGGATCAGTAGGTAACGAGAAAACGTGCAGCGAAAGCACGTTGGTGGACAACTTCCAAACACACACAACAACAATAACAAATGTAATAAAATGGATCTGGTAAAGTTTTGTCTTTTCCATGTTGCTGCTTACCACTTCCGCCAGATATGCGATCGAATGCCAGCTAAGCTTTTAAGAACCAAATTCTTAAGGAACAAAATAAAATATATTAGGACACAGGCTATAAAGTTGACAAAAACAAGAACAACAACATATTTAATTTGTATTGTTTGTCACATTTGTCAATTGAGTGTATTTGGTTTGTTATTGAGTGTATTTGGTTTGTTATTATTTTTACTTTTCCCTTCTTGTTCATTTATATGATTACTACGTCAGTAGAGACGTGCAACTTTCGAACCACATGGACAAGCGAAAACACTATATAAAGAAAAAAAATAAATAAATAACGGTAAACTCAACAGCAAATAAAGTTATTTTTCTTGTCCCGATTATTTTGTCCGATTGACCGATAAATGTCCAATTCGTTTTGGCATAATGAAGCTTATCGGCAGCACTTCATTTGATATGATTGAGACCTAAAGGGAATAGTGAGCACGAGCGCTTGCTAAATCATCGCAAGAACATTACAATCATTTTGTGCTGCAAAAGCACACCTCTTCATCATTAAATAAATGTCTGGCGTTGAGTATAAGCACTTGAGGTCACTGGTGGCGCCACCTTTAATATGCTCAGTTATTTCATTCGCTCGTTTACTCACCGACCTACCCACGCTTCAGAATTTTAGAGAGAATAAGCGGTCATTTAATGTTTACCACCGCAATTCACCATTCTTTTTATCACACAGTCATCAAGTAAATGCGTTCATTCTAGCCAAAGTAGCTTCAGTTCCATGCATTCGCTTTAATTTATTGTTTTGTCAGCGATGTTCGGGGTGTTACTGAAAAGTACCACTAATTTCTATGGCATTACTTCTTGAATATCCTCTTATGTCAAATGTGGAATCATTAACACTTTGTTGGATGATTTGAGTTTACTCTGTTGGACAGGCACGAGCTAGCAGTCTTTGATAACCTGACGTATCTGCAAGTACTTAACATATTCTAAAATTGAAGGACCCAACTTAACGTAGGACAATTAGTCTTAATTTAGAACATCTTATAGTTGCATGTAAAAATCTTGGAATGAAATGACGAATTAAATAGTGACAAAAATCTGTTTACAGAATGGTTCAGGCTTCTTCATAAAAGATGAAGCAAGGATGAATAGAATTCGACTATTTAAGCCGAAAGCTGTAAGTAAAAGTTCAATCGGTGGTTGGTGGAAACAAACCAAGACCAAAGTAAAATTCTTAACTGCACTATCTACAATATACACATATCATTCGAATAAAAATGATATACTTAACAGAAAAAGTCTCCATGCCAGAGAATTTTGGAAAACAACAACAGAAAAGAACTATAGAAATGAGAGTGATTTCAAACAGGCATATGTTGTATGTACATAAATATGTATCAAAATAAACATCCAAGTATACGAAAGAAAGTTAATTTACTCTTAAGGGGAGTATCACGCATATAAAAAAGCCCATTTAACACATTTAAATATGCCCTAGGATTTAACTGCCTCTTCCATAGAATTTGTTAGCTAACGCACAAGTGATTAAACGATTAAGTGCTTTTAGGACTGTGGTGATGACGTGGAAATAGAAACCCGTAAAAGTGTCTACTAACTCCGGAGAGAGAGAGAATATGTAAGTATATTTGCTATACTGATTACATAGATATGTTGTGACAAAAAAGTAACCGGAAATTATAAAATGAACAAAATATTTAATTATTCGTCAATATATCTTTTGTCGCCTTCTAAATAGTCTTCACCAGAAGTAATACACTCTCCTCGAATCCTCGAAATAACATAATCCTCGAAACACTTTTCACTTTTTGGGATAGCTTTCAGCTCCTTCAGCAATTTTTGTTTTAACATACATATCTCTTCAATCAACTAATAATGGGTTTGACGGAGCAGCAATTTTAGTTCGGCGATCAAAAAAATTCACACGGATCTAAATCTGGTGAATACTGTGTGTTCATCGATATCCACCAAAATCATTCGAACGGACTTGCTTGATGTCGAGCTCTCTTGCCATTCTTTAATATTTTTCTGACGATTTTCAACCAAAATATTCTTCACTTTTTTAATACCTTCATATCTTCAATTATCTCTCGACCATCTTTGAAGGCTTAATGCCATTCGTAAGCCTGTGTTTTTGTTTAAACGACTCCGCAACCGAAATTTAGTTAGAAATAAAAATGAAAAACAGAAGAAACAACATAACGGAAAAAAGAGCTACACCAACGAAAGCTTTCATGCTTTAGATCCTACAATAAAAGCTTACACACGTAAACACTTCTTAGTGTAACTAAGCATCACTCACTCCAGTCCACTCCTTCACCTACCAAGTCGGGCCTTTTCTTTCATGCGCGGCTCCTGTGTGACTGACTTTGGCGCTCGACACGTCACAATCAGTGCCTGAAATGGTCACGATGAAAAAATATCATAAAAAGCAGGAATTTCAAACATAAAGTTAAAATAATATGAAAGGGTTGTGAAATGTTGGCGCAAATTTCACAAAATTAGTCAAGTAACCACACAACAACAACAAAAAGAAAAGAAGAAGTGGGTGTGGTAAATGCACAGTAGCAATTTGAATACAATGACGGACGCAAATTCACCTGCGCACACAAGAAAGCTGCTGGTCCGCTTTGATAGCCTTCAAAGCGCTTGAAATGGAAAGTTCAAAAGTAATAAACTATGTGAAGTTTGACAACACCGCGCAAGTAAGTGGTGAGTAGAGTGTATGAAAAGAAGCGCCAAACTGGGTACGAATAATATTCAATATATCCTGCTGATGTGTCTCGTTTTTGTTTTTCCTTCGTAAATTTCATTGTTGCTCCGTCGTTTCCTTTCGGTTTCCGGAAAACTTTTGCTATTTTATGACTCAATTTACGCTTACTGTTGTCTTGATGCCATTATTCCACACACCACAAAAAGCTCATGGTAGCCAGTTCTACAGAGACGGTTGCATGGACTCCAGTTAGCAGTGATCCACCTGAAACGAAATGAAAACGAAATTAAAGCAAATACAATGTGCAGAAATGACGCAAAGGAGGAAAGAAATTTCCAGACTTGAATATGTTAGCTGGTAACACCATTGTAAGGCTATTCAAATAAGTGTCCTAAGCTCTTTGGATTTCGAATAATCAATGTTCTTTTAAACCACCCCTATACAAAATAATATGAATAGTGAGAAGGTATTTTATTATATAACCTTAAATTTTGATTTAACAGCACTACTTGAGTTCAAAACCTTCTTATCTCTTTTCAAAGTATTACGTTTCAAATATATTTGGAAAAATATGTTGGCTCAGATATCAAAGTATGTTTATTAATAAGGTTTCGAAGAAACGTTGAATAATTTGTGGAATTTGATTCTGTATGCAGTCCACTTTGGAAATGTAATTTGTCAACAAGCAAAATTAGTGATGATTTTATTTTTTATAAAAGGGATTGATTAAGTGATTTTAAAATAAATATAAAGGGTGTTTCATTTCGAGGTTGCTTACTTAGAAAAAACATATATAAATTTCTAATTTAAGGGAAATTGTTTATTATCATTCGAAATAATAGATATCGGCAATTTTTTTTGAAGGTTATCTCTTTCAAAAGTTGGCCACTGCTACGTCTCATATGGTCACTCCGTTGGGTCCAATATCCGTTGACTCGTTCGAGCATTTCGACAGATAACTGGAGAATAACACGCGTGATGGTTTGCACCAGCTGAATGGAAGCGGGATTTTCCGCATAGACTATTCACAGTTACGTTCACACAGCGTCATTTTGGAGAAATATGGACCGATGATTCCACCTGCCCACAAACCACATCTTACCGCTTTTTTTCTGGATGAAATGGTAGATCTTAAATCTCGTAATGTTACTCTTCGTCCCAAATGTGGCAATTTTGCTCGTTTACATACCCATTGAGCCAGAAAGCGATGGGGCCCGCTGAACAAAATTTGGTTCGAAAACGTCCAAACTTCTTGTAACTTTTCATAAGTCCATAGAGCGAAACAATGTCTCTTGGGTAGGTCGAGCGGTTTCAGTTCTTCACAAGCTGTATTTTGTACGCTTTTAATTTGGATCTCGACGTAAATCGCGCAAGGAATCAACTTTCCGTGATTTTCTTCAGCTACGGCTGCTATATATAATCCCTTACTTATATGTACTATATATTCCAAGTCTCTTCATAGAAAGCTCATAGTTGTACAAGTATAATATTTAGCACAAATATTTGTATTTTTAAGTATTTGTTACTGACCCAGTGACGATAAATAACTTTCGCATTACAAAAGTACTGGCAACATATTTTTGCAAATTTTTTGTTTTTGTGTACTGCAATGTCGCAGAGTTCTACGACGTTATTCGTCTCTGCAACGCACTCATATTACCCCTTGCGCCTGAATATAAGGTCAACCAAAAGAGGTCACACGTACGTGCACATACAAATATAATGTTGCTGCTGACATTGTTTACAACAAAAATAGTTCACATGTCCAACTTATACACAAACCAGACAGGAAATTGTACTAAAAAACAAGTTAGTTCGTATACTTCAGCGAAAGTGGCAGTGGTAGTATTGTTGGTGGGTGTGATTCTAACACTAGTTGGTGGGTGAAAAGGCGCCAGTAGTAACTCACATTTTTTGATTTCCGACTGAGCTCAAGGGCAGTTAGTGCTGATGCTGATAAATAAAGTTAATATAAATATTTTCTAGCACGTCGCCACAATATAGCCAACAAAAAAATGAACGTCCAGCAATAAGATCTCTATAAAAATATAAAAAATGCAACAAAAGCAATGGCAAGAAGTCGGAAGAAATATGCAGTAAATAGCGCTATAAATGTAAATAGCTATTTCCAGACAACCATTCTTATTAATGGAGGTTTGGAAACTCAGTACTCACCTTAATTGATAGGGAAAAATTTTAAAGTGAATGGTAAATATCTTATTGAGCTTTGCGAGATTATAAAACGTATTGACATGACTTTTCATCATGAAAAGACTTACGCCTGAACAACGTTTACAAATCGTTCAACTTTTTTACGAAAATTCACGATCTGAAATAATGTGTTTCGCGTGCTTCGCCCAACTTATGGTCAACATAATGAAAGTAAAAGTACTTTTCGCAACACTACCACTCGTCTTGGGATGCAGCATTATTGGATAATATCCGTTCGAATAAACTTATTCCATCCAGCAGTAAAACAATAAATCAATCGTGGCTGAGAGTGTTCTCGAAGATCGTGGAGAGTCGATTGGGCGCCGTTCGCAACAACTTGGACTAACGTGTGGACGTATTGGCGCATTCTATGTCGAGAACTTAAGGGGGTATTCAAGTTAAGAAATTTAAAAAAATCGATTTAATCGATATAAGCATTTTTCTGACCCGGCATCCACACTGGTTCGGCCGGAACGCGAAACTTCAAACGCATTTTTCTCAAAACTGACCTTTTCGGAACGATACCAACAATTTCTCAGGTTCTACTAGACCGATTTACTTGAAATTTTTATAGTCTTCTTTATAGGCTTATCTATGGTTGGAACTAGCCCCATCCCCAAATTTTTATTTTTATTATAAAATTTTTTTCCCACTTTTCCGTAGTTCCGGCCATTGCGACATTATTCTAGATTAATAATCTTTTTTGTTTTTAGTTTCATATAACTAGGAGGGTTGAAATCATGGGTACGGTCACGTGGAAATTTTTAGAGACCTCCCACTTCGTCGGCTCATAATTTTTGAAATTTTTTACTTTTTTTAGTTTTTAATTTTTTTCTCTACTTTTCTAAAATTAACAAATAACTAATGAAAAAATGCATGGTAAAAATATTAATTGCCTTTTTTTACGACACTTTAAAAATTACCTGAAATTCATGCTTTTGACCAGAATACCTCCTTAAATTGGAAGCATACAAAGTATAGCTTGTGCAAGAACTAAGGCCACTCGACCTTCTTAAGCAACATCGCTTCGCTACATGGGGTCTTTGAAAGTTCCAAGAAGATCCGACGTTTTCGCACCAAATTTTTCTTGCGATGAGGACGATTTCTCGCTCAATGGGTGTGTAAATTAACAAACTGCACTTGGGACAAAGAGCAACCAGAAGGGATTCAAGAGCTACCATTTCATCCTGAAAAACAACAGTTAGTGTGGTTTGTGAGCCGGTGGAATCATCGGTCCATTTTTTTTCATAAATGATGCCAAGAACTGTCAACGCAGCAGAACAACAACAACCGTTATCGCCTATTGACAACCGATTTTTTGATGCCTGAAATTGAGTTTTCACATATCGCATCAATCAATGCATTAATTGAGAGAACACTTAGTAGAGTATATCATGCTTGGGCCGGTCGATTGGCTATCAAGATTGTATGATATTACATACTGTTAGGCTTTTTTACAATATTAGGGGATATGTAAGGTCTAATGTTTATGGCTTGACCTTAGAATTCGATCACCATTAAGTATAACGTTACGTTAACGTTATAGGGTATAAGTTTCATGTTGAAATTTATTTATTGACGAAGCCACATTGTTTATTGTCAAAGCATTTAAATGCATGCAGGCATTTCAGCATTTTTCGAACGACCTCGTTATTGTAAGTTTTTGTAAAAAATCTTACCCCTTTAACAAAATTCTCCCACAAATAGCGGCAAGATACGATAGAAAACACATGAAGGGATCAACGTACCGACACATATAAAAGAAAAATGCTTATGTTGCCAGTAGCAAAACGACTTACCTTGGTGGGTGGGTGCGCATGTTGCAGGGCAGCCTTGATGGTTTCGGCACATGCAATCACCGACTTCTACGCCAGTGACAAGATTTCGGTGCACCGGTTGACACATCTTATAGCCTGTGGGCGAAACAGACAAGAAAGAGAGTGAGTCAACGGAAAATATATAAAATAAGTTAACAAAATGTAAGAAATTTGATGATATGTAAATAGAAATAAAGATTGAAGGCATATATACTGGGTAGCAAGTTGATATTATCTACAATCGTTCCTATCAATGAGGATATAATGGCGATAAAATAAACAAAAACGAAGAGACAGACAGCAGTCAGAAAAGCGAAAGTGACGCCAATGAACAGAGGCTGAGCGCTGCGGAGTGTGTTGGCGATAATGGCGCCAAGTAGCAGACTTGAACAGTCAAGCACGACGAGTGCCACAGGCGACACGAAAGCACGCAAAGTCATTGCAGAATTTAAGTGCTAAATTGGCTGCACTGCAAGGGGTTGAGTCGGCGCAGTGGCAAGCAAAATGAAAACGAGAACGTCTGTGTAACCAAACTTCGAAGCGGATGAATGGTCGCGAAGAACAGAAGCGCAGCCAGACATTCTATATAGAGAAGAAGCAAAGTCGGAACAACGTGCAAGCAACTTGTAGAGAGGTTGGCATTGGCAGAAAAGCACGTAATCGCTGGCGTTGATATTGAATTATTGCGTAGCTTTAACATCATTGTAGGTTCCCACATATATATAAATATGTATGTTATTTTAAACGTATGGGTGGGCCGACGTGCGTGCTAGTGCATGTCGAGAGTGCAAGTGACAGTGAGGTGCACACGACGTTGACGGCACGCTATAAGCAGATTTGAAATAAAAACTTTTTGTATCGGCATGCGAAAAGGTATTCGCGTGGCATAAGTGACAAGCAAACGTGCTGACAGTCTCTTAAGTACATTTGCATATAATATTATGGTATACCAAATTTCAATTTCAGTGTTGTAAAGTAAAGTAGAATCGATTTTCATACTGCATTTTTAAATTGTACGATGCAATAAATGGACGATTTGCAACAAGGAAGTTAGAGGTTTGCCACTTTTGTAGAATTTTGAACTCGAAAATCTATAAGGTAAAGAAACTTTACAACTGAAGGGTTTTACGAAAATTGCAGGTAGAAAGAATATATTTTAGAAGCGCAGTCACTAATTTAATATTTTAATAGAATAAATATGATTATAAAACTAATAATTAAATGAAGGCATTTATAAAAGCTTGCAGATGAAAATATTGGGTAAAGTGGTACTAATTTTTTAAATTTTAAGGTGAAAAATTCACAAATTATTAATTAGATATTTTAACATTGGATCAATAGGTTATATGATCGGTCAAATTGGGAAATTGATGATTGAAAGCTTAAGAAAGTATTCTACTCTGGAATTTTGAAAAATTCGATTTTTTTCATATATTTAAAGTTTAGACCCTTAAGAACATATCCTCCGAAGGGCTTTCAAAAATTAAAATTATTTTAAGAGCTACAGTTACTTAAGTGACGCAGTACCTAGCCCGGTTCGGCCGTATCGAATTTTTTAAACGCGTTTTTCTCGGAACTACTTTTTTCCATACGGTACTAGCATTATCTCAAGTTCTATACAACCGATTTACTTGAAATTTTGTGTGAACCTTCTTTATATAATCCTTTATCGTTTTACTAGCATTGTGTCAAAATTTTTGTTTTTAATATTTTAAAAAAATCCAGGAATTTCATAAAAAGCGTAAAAAATGATTTGTATTTTCAGGCAGTCGCCATTTCTCAAAAAAAATTTTTTTTTGTGTTCCCTGAGGTAGGGAATTCCTACTGATTAGGATTTTTTTTTGATTTTTTTTCAGACCACCAGGAGAGTCAGGATCAATGTCACCAGGATGCGCAATTTTTTTACACCTGTCCCCCCCTCTAATTATTTTTATTTTTAATTTTTTTTTGGAAAAGTTTTTTCTGTATTCTTAAGATATCAATAAAAACACCATAAAAAATGGATAGAAAAAATATTTTTAGGTTTAAAAAAAAAAAAAAAATCAAAAAACTGCCCAAAATTTGATATCTAGACTAGAATACCCCCTTAAGAATGAGCTCAGCAGGGTTAAACTGTCGTAAAAAAATATACAAAATTAAAGACAGATATGCAAGATAGGAAAAACTTTGCTACCGGGTCTTCAAAAATAAGATGCATGAATGCCGCGCGACGGAATGGCAAATAAATTTAAAAATCTTCGCATTAAGACAAGTGTATGAATAAAACTGCAAGACATCGCCTTGATAAATTTTTTTCAATCAGAGAAGTTTGAGAGAGGTATGACTATTCTACTGGCTCATATTCAATACATCGAAAGCATAGACAGATAGCGGCTATGCAAATAAGCACAATAAGAGGTTTGACAATTAAGTAATGAGACTGATTTTATTGCCGCGCTTGTGGTAAACCTATGACCTTGAAATTCCCTTTCCTTTTCCCTTTTTCTTTTTCATTCCTCCCCTCTCCATTAATATATGTAGCATCGCTCTAGCTTGTTTAGTTCGCCTGCTGCGTCAAGTTGAGTAGACGTGTGTTTGTAGCGCCCGTCACGAAAATGGAAAAAACGAAATCAAGAGCAACGCGTCGCGATAAAATTTTGCGCCAGATTGGGCGAAACAGCTTCGGAAACGTACGCTAAAATTGTAAGAGTGTATGGTGATAGGCTCACAATGGTTGTCTCCGTGCGCTTCCCGCCCGAAAAAAGCTCGCATGAGCAAGTCGAAGGTGAAAACGATGATTATTGCCTTTTTTGATAGCCGTTGAATCGTTCACAAAGAATTCGTTCCACCGGGGAAAACTGTGATTCAAGTCTAATATTGCCAAGTACACGAAAGACCGCCCTCAGCGTGTCCCAGTATTTTGCCTCTAAAAGGATCGCCGTGTTGCAACAGCCACCTTATTCGCCCTGCATGTCACCCTGTGACTTTTTTTGTTTCCTAAAACAAAATCGGTGGCCAAAGGAACCCATTTTGAGTCGATTACGGACATCCAGGCGGCCGTGACGAGGGTACTCGCGGACATTCCAGTAGAGGCGTTCCAGAAATGTGCATTGAAAACGCGCTGGAATCGAGGTATAGCTGCCCAAGAGAACTACTTTGAAGGGGATGGCAGAGTTGAATCAGTCTCATTACTTAATTGTCATACCTCGTATAATAATAAAATTCATTTTACGTTCTACTTCATTTATAAGGAGAGAAGATGAATGCGACATCAATTTTTATATTTGCGTCGCTTTTCGCATTCATAGTGTGTATGGGCGAAAAATTGATATATGTATATATAATCTAACTGTATGGTATCCAAACAGCATAGTACTCCTTAGTTTCACATTAAGGGGAAATGCTGCGCAACAATTTTATTCGACTTGAACTGATTTCGAAAACTTCTACTTATAAATGCCACAAAATTTCAATCAACAATCAATAAATTAATGCGAATAACATTTTTTTATTACAGAGAAAAATTATTTAATACTCCACATTTGCAAGGCAAAAGGAGACTCTTAAAAGAACTGTGAAATCCATAAGTGGTAAAAGATATAAGTAGTTTTTCAATCACAAAATTTCAATCAACAATCAATAAATATAACATTTTTTTATTACAGAGAAAAATTATTTAATACTCCACATTTGCAAGGCAAAAGGAGACTCTTAAAAGAACTGTGAAATCCATAAGTGGT
Organism: Bactrocera zonata; assembly: GCA_037783105.1. Taxonomy (NCBI): domain Eukaryota; kingdom Metazoa; phylum Arthropoda; class Insecta; order Diptera; family Tephritidae; genus Bactrocera; species Bactrocera zonata. Next base: position 244,182 of record JBAWJQ010001869.1, on the reverse strand, counting down.
AAAAGATATAAGTAGTTTTTCTGAAGTCCTCAGAGGCCACTGAAAAGCTCCATCGCCTTGCTGGACTTATCCGACTTTTTGTCTAGTCAAATAATTAAATTAATAATATGTTCAATGAGTCGTACAGCTAACAAATCTAAAAAGAAAAATATATATAAACCAAGCAATATCAATATACATTCAACTCAGCGAAATATAAAACACTTGTGTTCTCAATTACCCAGCCGTTGCATAGTTCAAAATAAACCACACGAAAGCTCAAACAATTTCAGGCAATAAACACCAAATTTGACAATCAGCACCTTTTCAGAATTCAACGGCATATCCATTGGATTAATTGAGCTTATAAAATTAAAACAGAGATAAAATTCGCGCAAATGGTAATAAGGTTTGCGGTACAAGAGAGCATTGCGGAGTGAGCCTGGAAGGAAACAAAAAAATTTCCTAACTTACTAAGGTGATTTGGACGCTGTCATTTTAACTTTCGGCAAGCAGTAAGGTGGAATTGTTATTGATGGTGAGTAAGGGAATTGAGGAAGTGCGAAGGGAATTAACAATTTGCGTAAAAGAACGACAAACTCAGTAGGTGGGCAAACAACAAATCGATTTCTGTTGCTTGCCAAGTTTTCGTAAAGATATATAGATTTACATATGCATATGTAGATAATAGTAAAAAAAAGGAAAGAGAAGTGACTGAAAGTACTTATGAACAAATATAAACATATATACGTATTCAAATATATTTATTATTTTACAAATGTAGTATCCTCATTAGAATTACTAAAAGTAAAAGTGTTTGCATGTATGTATACAAATGTATGTGTAAACCCATTCACGCATATTTCGTATAGCTCAAACTGTCGTGTCACATAAAACACTCGCTAGCATCTTGTTTGTAGCTGTGACACGCGAAAATAAGGCACACGCATTTGAAAGATACAAAATATATTTATAGGACATATTCTTCAACTGCTACTACATTTCTTGCCTACTTCAACATTCCGTCAAGTGTTCGTTTTCAAGTATTTTTTCCAGTGCGTGTTGCATGCCTCACTCTAGCTCTATTGCGCTTACCCCTATTTTCCTTCATTCACTACCAATTGACTTTGTATAGATATCTCTTGGAGGCATTTATTTGACCATTGTGAGCAATTATGTTCACGTTGCACGTGGCGTATAAGTAATCAGCAAAGTTTTGGCAGGAGAAATGATTGATTTACTTCATGGTGAAATCAATTGCAGACGACTTATAATCGATTAAGTGTTGTTGTTGAAATTATTATAAAAATAATAAATGTCGAAGTGTTGTCAATATTTGCGATAGCTTTTCAATATTCTCAGTTAATTGCAAATGTCTGTAGCAATTTACAAAGCTTTAGCAGGTACTAGTAGTAACACAAATTTGGCAAACATACATAAAACACACCGTTTGCTGGATTTGGTAATTCACATTGATTAAATGAAGACGGTGAACTCGGTTTATAATTTAGATTTGCTTTGTCAACCTTTAGCCATAGCCTTTTCTTCTAATTACTCCTTAATTCTTTGATTGTTACACAAGTTTGGATACACCCAAAAATATTTTTCCTCCTTCCGAATAAAAGATGCATTCTAATTATTTTAATGAGAATTAAAATACCTTTTAATATCATAACCTAAATTCTGGATAAACTTACGTATTTACTTTGTATCTGATTCCCATTTTGAATATATGTGGGCATACACATATGTAAATATTAAGGCATTCAAAACACGTATTACCAATTCAGTCACTTCCACTCGATTACTTCACAGATATATACAAGTGTATTTTCAAAAAAAAAAAAAAAAAAAAAATAATAATAATAATTGATAAGTTAAAACTTCAAATATTTAAATACTCATTCACCCATACACCACACTGAGCGGCAATCTCACCAAAGGCATACTTGTAGTAAGCGCTTACTAAATACTCCGCGAATCATCTGTATGGCGTACACCATCCACGAGATGATACGAACCTCATATGAAAATAAAAATGGAACAAATGCGTACGTGAAATATCACAGTGATTTCTACTCGAAACAAATCCGCACAATGTCATACGGAGCACGCAGTTAAGAAGCTAAAATACACGTGAAATATGTGCGTGGCTAGGCCAAGAGGGAATTCGTGCCCAAAGGTATAAGCATAAAGAAAAAGAAAACGAAATAAATTTGACATGCGAAATATGTATTCAAACTTTTATCAGTATTGCTTGGTAGGTGGGCAATCAATGCGTTTGTATGAAGGATGGGTGTGAGGCAGTTGGCGTTGTTGAGGATTACAAACTGAATGACAACGCGCGAGCCCTGAATTGACATGACTGCCAACTTATACCGAGCGAGTTGAGCGTGTCATATTTTAGTGAAATTCGAGACGTCAAACTCGTTTTATGCAATGTACAGAGAAGAGACTTCCGTATTTGCACTAGCCTTGCAAACAAAACAACAAGGTTGCAAAAATGGCTGAAACTTGTCTTTATTGATTTATGGTTAATGACGTTTGGTGAGCATGGCAGTGGCCCGATTACGCTCATCTACGAACTCGTATATTTTTGTATAAAAAACGCGTGGGTTAAGTTTCATCAAGATATCTCAATTGTTACTCAAGTTTCAGTTTGCACAGATGAACTGTAGGTATAGGTATTTTTTGTTGCCCGAAACACGGTTCGAGAGGTCATTGTCCGAAAATGTTTAATAACTATTTTAAAATTCTGTTTTTATCTTGATTAAGGGAGCCCAAGCTTTGGGTATTTCGACAATACTAGAAAGAAGCAAATATATATTTATTACTAAGTATAAGATAATACAAATTTTTTAGGGCAGTCTGCTAACCTAAACAATGAAATGATATTAAAAACTGGGAAATGAATGATTCATTCCTCGACTGGTTAAGTTCGACATATCATAAAATGTTGTCTCTTTAGAAGTGTATGGTCTTCCCTGCTAGATTTAAAAAATTTAAAATTATTGTAGGTTTTCTCATTTTGTGCAAGGAGTTTTCAAATTAAGATTCTAGTATATACATTAAAGCACTTTACTTCTTTATCCATTTTATCCTGCCACGATACTCTACCACACTAATCAAGCTAATTTTTAAAAATATATGAAATTTATAAAACCATAGTAATTATATTTACTCAGTTCAAGCTCATTCTCCAAATCGGGGTGCTGTTCCATGTTTCTTTAAAATATTTACTGGCATTCAGATATTTCACGACCGATGTATTCTCAATGAAAATTGTCATCTAAAAATAGAGTAAAAATATGAAATGCTAATTAGTACAGAAAAGTAAAATAATCAATTAAGGAAGTCGTAGAAAAGTTGCTTATCTTTCCTTTTTAAAATAATTCAAAAAATATATATCTACCCATTTAACGCCGAACAAAAATTCACAAAACGCGTCATCACGCTACTAACACACCTATACCGGCATAGAACCTCAACGGATCTTACTGGTTGTTTTCACCGTTATTGCGCCATTACCCTTACATTTAATGTGCTAAGTTGGGCCTTTGTGGTTGCTTTTGAATGTTGCTTAAATTTTTACCGTTTTTCTTGCTGCTGGCTTTTAAATAATTGATTTGACTACCACCGAAGTTGGCTCAGAAAGCGGAAGCAAGGATAAGCGAGTACCAGCAGTGTCAATCGGCAAAAGTTGCCACGAACTCAAACCGGACCGAAGGGCAAAACTACGCCGGGTTTCGAATTTTTTGCTTAGGCGTTTTAATATCCCATAAAACGCTAACCCCACGTTACCGGCTGTCAATGTTGCATGCAACGTGCCGGGAGAAAACCGTGCACAGAACAAAGACAACAAAAATAGAAAACAAGAAAAAGCGTTAACTTCGGCTGCACCGAAGCTAATATACCCTTCACAGGTGCAAGGTGCTAAGTAACTATGTGTTCTGTTTGTATGGAAGCTATATGCAATAGTAATCCGATTTGAACAATTTTGTCGGAGATTATATTATCACCATAAGCAGTAATCCCTGTGAAATTTCATGAAGATACCACGTCAAATGCGAAAGTTTTCCATACAAGAACTTTTTCCCATCGTTCAGTTTGTATGGCAGCTATATGATATGGTGGTCCGATATCGGCAGTTCCAACAAATAAACAGCTTCTTGGCTAAATAAGACACAGGACAAACTTAATATACCCCATTCAGGGTATAACTAGTAGCATAAGAAACAAGTAAGGAAGGGCTAAGGTCGGGTGTCACCGAATATTTTATACTCTCGCATGATAAAGTGATAATCGAGATTTCATTATCCGTCATTTACATATTTTTTATTTTGCTGCAAAATTAATTAGATTAGTAGTTCCTGAGGTATGGTTTTTGGTCCATAAGTGGGCGACATCACGCCCATTTTCAATTTTTGTAAAAAGCCTGGGTGCAGCTTCCTTCTGCCATTTCTTCCGTAAAATTTAGTGTTTCTGACGATTTTTGTTAGTCGGTTAACGCACTTTTAGTGATTTTCAGCATAACCTTTGTATGGGAGGTGGGCGTGGTTATTATCCGATTTCTTCCATTTTTGAACTGTATATGGAAATGCCGAAAGGAAACGACTCTATAGAGTTTGGTTGACATAGCTATAGTAGTTTCCGAGATATGTACAAAAAACTTAGTAGGGGGCGGGGCCCCACTTTTCCAAAAAAATTACGTCCAAATATGCCATATGCTTTCCATTCGATTCCTCGTCCAATTTTACATAATAATCAGTGTTCAAAAATATGGGACTCTGATCCCATGAACAGCAAAAAAAATGCAAAGTTGTCGCTAGCATAAGAAAAAATTTTAAGTAAAAGCAACAAGGTTGGGATGTCTATAAAACGGGTTAATAGCAGTTTTGGGGTTTAAGCAACCCAAGTTAAGCTTAAAATAAGCTTAAATATATTTCAGCTAAAAGACATATCTACATATACTTAAATAATGTAAATGATTAGTATCCCTAAACCTCGCTCTTCATATTTCATCTTCTAACAATAATAATAATTTACTTACTTAACATTTTAATCCATTACTAATACATAAAAACACACACCTATACACATACATTAGTATATTGGAACTTTTGTGATTATTTGTTATTGCTTTCTCGATTCAGAAATGGTTCGATTTCATTTCGTTTCAGCAAAGAATCGCAGATATTAATTCAGTCCATTAAATTTTTCACGGACAATTCATGTGGTACATAAACATCGAACTTCTTTTTATATCCAGCCTTTGCGTTTGATGATGAATGTTAAGATTTTGCACGATGCCACGACTTCTTATGTGACAGTTCTGGTCAATCTTTTCCATAATTTCATCGATTTTTCAACTTCCCGAATTTAATTACTTTTGCCTAAATGAAGCATAAAATCTCACCTTTCCAACACTATATACTATGACACAATGTGATTGGTAGCACTGGGGCTATCTATTGACAAAATACGAAAAGACCTTTTCGACTACCCATTAGCTAAATTTTAAATGACCTATGACTATTTGGTGCTTGAAGTGAAAAATATCGGATAATTTTTCGGTCAAGCTAGGAATAAGAATAATAAAATAAGCCCGAATACTTGCAGCGTTCTCATAATTTCTGTTCGATACTTGCCAATAAATATCCCACCCGTTATCAATGCGAAGTTAATAAATAATAAATTGAGCTCTGAATGTGCAAATTATTTCCCCCTTTATTGTAATTTAATATGTTTTGCAAGAATATCCTTAATGCGGAAACAAGAAAATTGATGCAAATTGAAAGAGAAAGCCTAATAAACAGAAAAATATTTATATTTACGTGCATACATACTACATACTTGCTTTGCATACATATGTATGTACGTAGTTAGCTCACCATCAAGCCGTGCGCACAGGCACCCATCAGCGGTGCTCCTTACCATTGCAATTCTTCTCACGTCTTTGCCGAGTTGTTATGCTTGCTTGCACTACCCACAGCAGTTCACTGCTCATTCGAGCTTTCAGACAGTCTATTTGGTTGAAAGCAAGCATCACAAAAACGAGTGAATTGAAATGAAGGCATTTGTTGCAACAACAGCTACTTTTACAACCCGTAAACATTTTTTTAACGCGCACTTGAGCCAGACGGACCGGCTCCTCATCTGCTGTGGTATGCAACAGTCGGCAGCATATATCAGAATTACTGTACTACAAGTGTTGAATAAGAATTTTCGTGAGTGTTGCCGACTGCTGTGAAAATTTTTCTGTCAGAGGCTACATAAAAACCATCATGGACTGGTTATTGCGTGGGTAAAAGGAAAGTGAAATTTTCATTTAAGTATCCATTACACAATTACCCCCTTACAATGAGGCATAGCAGGAAAACCAAAGAAGTGATGCTATTTAAGGGGCATATCTTTCTGGTGGAATTTGCAGATAGCACGTAATAAACTAAGAAATTTTGATAACTGTGTGGTATAGTTGATATTGATAGCTTTTTAGGGTTTTTCTTATTTTTGGAAACTGAACTCTATTCAACCGTAATTGTAAATTTCGATCAGCGCATAATGTACAACAATGATTTCATGTTGCCACTGAGTAGGTATAATTTAAAATGTGGCTGAAAACTATAAAACTATCGGTACTTTTTTCCTGTTTTATGCCATATCGACCGACGATATTAAGCATAACATAGTATGAATGAATATGATTCTTCATAAATCCAGTAGCCGTTAAAAGTCGGTTTGATCATAAAAATTCTCATGTCAGAAGCAATACATGAACAACAAAAGAGTGAGTCCTTACATTTGAGATAACGACCTCTTGTCTCTTTTAAAGAACTAGAATTGACATAGGGTTCTTTAGTGAAGTTTTCTTCATAACATACACTGTACAGGTATGCGACGGAATTGTTCGTTAAGTTCAAAATTTGATATACAAGATTTTAACAGTAAGGCTCTAAACTGCCTAGAAAAGCGAACCTGAATATTAAATTTAACTTCAGACAGGAAAAATTTATTGCTCACTGTTGCATTCAGAATTATTACTTTGGATATAACACCAAGCATTTCTCTATGTCTAGTAAGTACAGGTAGATTTGTAAGTTTTAAACGAATAGTGTACAGAAGAAGTCTTAACCTAGAATCCTATGTGGAAATGTTTTTGAACCAACTCTAACTTGTCAGAAAGGGTTTGGCAACTAGGGTTCCAAACAACAGATCCATATTCCAATATAGGTTTAACCAGAGTTGTAAAAAGTATGATACCGCATATTGAAAACCTTTGGTCAACCATTTTGGAAGAGATTGACGTGATGTGACTTGAGCATAAGTTAAAATCTTGTTGAAAACACTATCTTCCTTTTCTTTTTTAATATGTGAACAAAATTTATTATGATTATATTGATCGTACTTATTTAAAAATCAAAATCTGTTCTGTAAAATTGAATTCTGTTTTAAAGTCGTCACTGCGCCATCTTAGTCACAAGCTTCCTAAAACGTACAAAAATTTCGACGTTCAAAAAAATGCAAAAATGCAAAAGCTAAATTCGATTCTCATACTTTTGTAATCCTTCTCCACGCTACGCACTTCACATTTATCCTTCGTAGAGTAGTGTTGACAAAGAGGGAGTTAAAGTTCAAGTGCGTTCTTGCAGTGAGAAGACTTTGCTTTGTGTTGCTTTCGAAAGGATAGAGAAAAAAGTGTTAAAAATAGACGAACGACTTGTGAAAAATGGCAATATATTTACACACATGCATCAGCTACCAAAAAAAAAAAAAAAACAAATACAATTTAAGCAAATACAATGCTTAAACTGTCACTTGAACTGAATGTCAATGGACTCACACGCATCGCATTGTAAAGAAGAAATGTAGAAGTTGTAAAGAACAAACGACAACACAACTGAAGCATACAAAGCCTTCAAAAGCTCGAAAAGCATTATTGTCAATGTTTTTATTTGGTTCTCTTGTACCTCAAACTAGCTTACAGTCGATTTTGTTCCTTTGACCCTTGTTTTGTCTCGAGTTTTTCATTAACCGTGTATATTTGTAAATATGTATATATGTATAAAGAAAGTGCGATCATATATACGACCATATATTTCGAAGTCAACTATCAGTATTTTAGCAATTTAACAGTACAGCTCTTATTACTTACAGTTTTAATTAAAGGGAGCAGAATTTTGTGACAGACTGTTCCATTTCTGTTACATTTTTTTATTTTACCTACTGAATCTGCGCGCTGTTGCCATTCTAGTTGTTGGTGTTAGTTTAATGTTTTGAAAATGGCAATATATTAGGTTGTCAAAAAAGTCTTGCGGTATTTTCGCTAGTTGGCGCTGAAAGCGCGTAGTTCTAGTTTTATTTGTTGCATCGGGTCATGCTATACCTTTTTGGAAAGCTCATTTCACGCGTTAACACGATTTTGATTGGCTGTCGTTTCTTTTAAGTCGTTCTTGATTTATAGCGTCGCAAACATGGAGAAAAATAAAGAGAAAATACGGCATATTTTACAGTACTACCACGATAAAGGAAAAATGCATCTCAAGCCGCCAATAAAATTTGTGCAGTTTATGGACCCGATACAGTTTCCATTTCCACCGCACAACGATGGTTTCAACGTTTTCTGGTGTAGAGGTGGTCGAAGATGCCCCACGCTCCGGAAGGCCTGTCGTCGAAAATTGCGATAAAATCGCTGAATTGGTCGAAAGAGAACGGCATAGTAGTCATCAAACCGTTATAAACCATTTAAAGACACGAATTGATTGAATAAAAATACCGCAAGACTTTTTTGACAACCCATTATTTAGTTAGCTTTGGATCTTTGCATGTCTTATGGTCATAAACTCGAAAGGGGGAACTGAAATAGATACTAAGTGGATTACGCGATACTATCTTTGTCACGAAATAAACCGTTATTTACTTAAGAATGAAAACTGACCCATTGTTCAAGCGGTTACTTTTGTCTGTAAAGTTTTAATAGCTAATAACATGCAATGATGGAGTATATAAAAAGACAGTTGGCTAGACAGCGAAAGTAGTGGATGTGGGAGACTGACGAAAAATATACAAGCATATATGAATAAGACTACTTAACAAATCTGAAAGAAAACTTTGCGACTAATGTGCTAAGGGGTTTATGAAGTATTTGAGGTGTCTTATTGGATATAATTCAAAATTTGTCAGCTATTATTGTCATCCAGTATATGACGTTGAATTGACTCCTACACCCGTTGGCAACAATAGAAAAAAAACCTAACGTGTTAGATAATTTTTGCTATCATTTTCGATAATAACAACCAAAAATTAGCAAGAAACAGCCTCTATTATCAAAAAGCAATCACATTATGTCATACCATATAATGTTGGAAAGTGAGACCTTAAGTTTCCTTTAACCAGAAAAAAAGTAAATTCAGGAAAGTTGAAAATAAGTTACAGCTGTTCAAAAATGAGTGAAAATAATGAAGAAATTCGCTATATTTAGAAATTTTTGTATAAAAAAGGTAAATATGAACGAAAAGTTTACCGAGACGGTGCTGTATCAGTTCGTGTAGCACAACAATGCTTCGCTCGCTTCCGTTCTGGAAATTTCAATGTGAAAAATGTACCTTGATCTGGTCGAACTATCGTTGAAAAAGTTTATGAAATTATGAAAAATACTGACCAGGACCGTCACATAAGCAGCCAAGGCATCGCTAAAGAACTTAACATTCCTCATCAGATGGTTTTGAACGATTTAAAAAAGGCTGTTTACGAAAAGAAGCTCAATGTAAGGGTACCACATGAATTGTCTGTGAAAAATTTAATGGACCAAATTAAGATCTGCGATTCTTTGCTGAAATTAAATGAAATCGAACCATTTCTGAAGCAAATGGAAACAGAAGACGAAAAGTAGAAAAGATACGACAATAATGTGCCATAAAATCTTGGTAAAAGCGTGATGAAGTTCAACAAATGGTCCAAAGCCAGGATTGACGCCTCGCAAAGTTATGCTGAGAGTGGTGGGATTGGAAAGGAATCATCCATTGTGAGCTGTTCCAGCTTGGTCGAAATATTGATTCTACATTTCACACGAAAAAAACGGCCAGAAATGATCAACAAAAAGGGCTTCGTCTTCCATCAGGAAAATGTTGGACCACAAACATCTTTGATGACTCTGCAAAAATTGGGAGAGTTTGGCTGGGACGTTTTGATGCATCCACCATATAGTCCTGAACTTGCAGCATTGGACTACCATTTGTTTTAGTCAATGCAGAACTCCCTTAAGGGAGTAAAGTTACTTCAAAAAAAGCCTGTAAAAATTACTTGTCACAGTTTTTCGCCGAGAAACCGGAACTATTTTACACTGATGGAATAATGTCTCTAGCGGCAAAATGGCAAAAAGTGGTTGACCAAAATGGTACATATTTGGTTCATTAAAGTTCATTATAAATATAAAAAAAAAATAAGTTGAATTGTGATTAGGAATTCAAAGTTTCAGAGTTTTTTGACTACCCTAGGTATAACTTATTACTATAAATCTTCATAGTGATCCTTTTCACAGCCATTTCCTCACAAAGCTTTACCATTGTGTCATTTCTAAGAGTTGCTTTCTACCTTTTTGCTGTAATCGAATTCGTTCGGCTTTATTTCTCACCTTGTTTCTTGCTGTTGGATCTATGTTTCCATTTATCCTTTTCTACGAAATCCTGTTTGCGTAGTGTGTGATACGATTGAACAGCACGCTTCGTTACAAAGGTGAATGTGCATACATGTGCATATCCCTGATTTTTTTTTTAAATCACCACTTGAACAAATTGGTTTTAAGATTAAATCTTATGCATTCGTCAAAGCTTTCAGTTGACTCGTGTTACACGAAAACGAAGGGGAAGAAAAAGTTTAAATAAGAACCACATATTGTGCATAGAAAAGTGTGGGGAGGTAAAAACAAGCATTTATAAACATTCAATTCAGTCAGGTGGCAAATTACCGGACGCACGTTTACAAAGTGGAAAGTGAAAATGACAGTTTCGGGGGGCATGTTAAATATAATGGTAAATGAAAGGGTAACCTAACCACAATTTATTGATTTCAATAAAATATTCTGCGTTAATTCAAGCGACTGACAATAAAGATTGCAAAAACAAAACCAGATAGAAGATACAAAAAGACGATTGAGGAGAGCAAAAAAGAGCAACAAAGTTTAAGGACAATAGGTTGCGTTCAGCGAAGCGTGTTGGTTAAGTAAAATACGCAAAAGGTATGGAAGCATCAGTAACTCTTAACCTTTTTTCTTGCCTTAATAATGGGTAATAAATGTACGTATATACAAATATAGAGACTGATTGGCCAACCTTTTTTCTGAGCAGCGAAATAATGGCTTGGAAGTGGCCCCAACACCTGAGGGTAATTGTAACTGAAGTTAATTCTGCGTGAGGGAATGAGTAATGTTAAAGGGGTATTCTGGTCAAAAGCATGAATTCCAGATAATTTTTAAAGAGTCGTAAAAACAGGCAATTAATATTTTTGCTATCCATTTTTTATAAGTTATTTGTTAATTTTAGAAGAGTAGAGAAAAAAATTAAAAACTAAAAAAAGTAAAAAATTTCAAAAATTATGAGCTGATGAAGTGGGGGGTCTCTAAAAATTTTCACGTAATGATACCCATGATTTCAACCCACCTAGTTATCTGAAATCAAAAAAAAAGATTATTAATCTAGAATAATGTCGCAATGGCCAGAACTACGGAAAAGTGGGAAACAAAATTTTTCACAAAATGGTGACTCCCTGAAAAAAAAAAAAAAATTTTTATCACTTTTTCTGACTATATCGAATTTTTTAAAAATAATAAAAATAAAAATTTAGGTACGTGGTTAGTTCCAAACATAGGCAAGCCTATAAAGAATACTCTATAAAAATTTCAAGTAAATCGGTCCAGTAAAACCTGAGAAATCGTGGGTATCGATCGGAAAAAGTCAGTTTTGAGAAAGACAAGTTTAAATTTTCCTAATGTCTTTTGTTCGATTAGTTCCAGCCGAACCAGTCTGAATGCCGGGTCAGAAAATGCCTATATCTCCGAAAATAATTTGAATTTTGAAAAATCGTCTTGTACACATATTCTTGAATAGTTAAAATTTGAAATTATAAACAAAAAAGAATCGATTTTTTTTTAATTTCTAGACCAGAATAGGTTCTAGTAGGTTCGCATATTCTGACTAATTTATAAATGGTTTTTATTCTTTTAAATCTAATTTTATTTTTAGCTTGTTTATTTGCTTTTAAATGTTAGTTTATAAATCTTGTTATGTCGAAACGACTTTTGTTTGTTAGTTCTTCAAAATTTACAAAATATTTATATTTCTCCTAAAATTATCAACAATAAATTAATTAAAGCTTTCTTTGCTTTTTAAAATATTTCTATGTCCTATTTGTTAAGTCATTTACCTTATCCTCGCTTCATTAAACGACATCCAAGAATACTCTAGCCGAGATATAATATGTTTTTGGAAGAAATCCCTAAAGCGACATATGTATATCCGTTTCAGTTGGGGTTCTCTTCTCCAATAAAGCTCTGAAATTGTCCCCTACCCATACAAGATAATTATTAATTAACATATTACAGATATAACAAGGTTAATTAACTCCAATTTATTGAATTGCTTTATAAGCTACCCAAACAGCATATAAATTGCCATAGTGAGTGATAACTACAACTGATTGATTTCTGATTGGCAGTCAAGAATAAAATGGCAATATTAATGTAGTTTTGCTACACATGACTCCTAACTAACGGGTGATTTTTTTGAGGTTAGGATTTTCATGCAGTAGTATTTGACAGATCACGTGGGATGTCAGACATGGTGTCAAAGAGAAAGATGCTCAGTATGCTTTGACATTTCATCATGAATAGACTTACTAACGAGCAACGCTTGCAAATCATTGAATTTTATTACCAAAATCAGTGTTCGGTTCGAAATGTGTTTCGCGTCCGTGTCCGATGAGCGATGAGGCTCATTTCTGGTTGAATGGCTACGTAAATAAGCAAAATTGCCGCATTTGGGGTGAAGAGCAACCAGAAGCCGTTCAAGAACTGCCCATGCATCCCGAAAAATGCACTGTTTGGTGTGGTTTGTACGCTGGTGGAATCATTGGACCGTATTTTTTCAAAGATGCTGTTGGACGCAACGTTACGGTGAATGGCGATCGCTATCGTTCGATGCTAACAAACTTTTTGTTGCCAAAAATGGAAGAACTGAACTTGGTTGACATGTGGTTTCAACAAGATGGCGCTACATGCCACACAGCTCGCGATTCTATGGCCATTTTGAGGGAAAACTTCGGACAACAATTCATCTCAAGAAATGGACCCGTAAGTTGGCCACCAAGATCATGCGATTTAACGCCTTTAGACTATTTTTTGTGGGGCTACGTCAAGTCTAAAGTCTACAGAAATAAGCCAGCAACTATTCCAGCTTTGGAAGACAACATTTCCGAAGAAATTCGGGCTATTCCGGCCGAAATGCTCGAAAAAGTTGCCCAAAATTGGACTTTCCGAATGGACCACCTAAGACGCAGCCGCGGTCAACATTTAAATGAAATTATCTTCAAAAAGTAAATGTCATGAACCAATCTAACGTTTCAAATAAAGAACCGATGAGATTTTGCAAATTTTATGCGTTTGTTTTTTTAAAAAAGTTATCAAGTTCTTAAAAAATCACCCTTTAGTATGTAGAGGAAGTAGTGATGGTTCGCGTGTCGTTTTCCACCCATCAATTCATCACATTAAGTGTACTTCCGTAAATATGCTTGTATTACAAAGCAACTTTTTCAGTACGAATTAATTATAGCAAATGAATTGGGCTCATTATCCCGACACCAAACGACAAATGATTAAATTTTCCGCTCACTGTACAAACAAATGTAAGTACGGACTTTAGGCAGCATGAGAAAAACGAAGTCAACAAGTAAGGAAGTACCAAGTTCGGCGTAACAAAATTTTCAAACTCTTGCAACTTGCAAGTATCCAAGCCGGTGAAATATCTTCAGGTGCATATGGATTGTTGGTTATACATATGGAGTCTAGGGATAGTTTTCATGCGATTTTATCTGTTTTAGCTACAAAAATTTAATTTATAAAAAAATTCGCTCCTTCAAGATTGGCCGATATGAGCATGAAATATAAAGTCAACTGGAATTTCGAAAGTTTTTATTTTAGGTATACGGCGCTTATGGCAAGTATTGACCCACTTTAACCCCGAACTCTAATAACATATCCTACAGATAAAAGCCAATTTTTGGCAAAAAATTAGCCATTGGCTCTCAGGTTAACATTTTCGGAATGTGAAGGCTTGAGCAGTTATGTTCCGATTTTGACAATCTATAATTTCGAACTGGCTTATCTCAAAAGCACTGTTTGAGCAAAGTTTTGTGTGAATATATATTTATGGTTGATTGATTTGTGTACTGAAAAGTTAAATAATTATATAGAATTTAAAATTATGCTATGTGGGAAGTAGGAGAGGCTGTAGCCCGATTGTGCCCTTTTTACATAGAACATGTTATGTATCAAATTTGATGCATACATACAATGAAGTCTGTAGGGGTACTCCGCAAGGAAACCTATCACCACTTCTATTGATATTAGTGGTGAATAAAATGAAAATGGATGACCTTATGTGCTAAAACTTCTCTATGGAGATTCCCTTTGATAAATGGGACGCAACCCACTCTATCTCTCAAGAACCTCACCAAATACCTTGGAGTAGTTTTGGGCGGCTGCTGTGGAAATACAACTTGGAAGAAAGAGTGACACAAGCTAGCAATGCTTTATATGCCTGTTAGCAGATGCTTAGCACAACCTGGGCACTCTCTCTCTCCCTTATGCACTGGTGCTACACAGCTATTGTAAGACCAATTCTGCTCTACGGTACAACAATAAGACAACATTTATGTTGCTGGACCACTGCAGAATATTTCAACCTAAGGCCTTTGCCTGCCCGATAATGTACTAACAGACAATTCCAGAGTCAACATCTACAAGCAGCAATCAAGGCAGTAATCTCGTATCGAATTTCAGCCAGAATTGTCTTGGAAAGCAGCGCGGAAGTGGAAAGTGATGCCAGAACCATACAACTTCATTTGTACCGGTTACAAAGACAACGTGTACGGCTAATACCTGAAAACGTGTTCAACATTGGGAAACGCATGCACTATCTATACGACGATCTGAACAGAAGCAAGGCAAAGAAAATCAAAACCCGATGGACCGAGCTGCCTATGTAGGTGCAAAACAGCAAAAGTCATGTGCAAAACAGTAGATCGGAAGTATGCAACATGAGTGCAGTAACTGAACCCCACCTAACGGGTGATTTTTTTGAGGTTAGGATTTTCATGCAGTAGTATTTGACAGATCACGTGGGATGTCAGACATGGTGTCAAAGAGAAAGATGCTCAGTATGCTTTGACATTTCATCATGAATAGACTTACTAACGAGCAACGCTTGCAAATCATTGAATTTTATTACCAAAATCAGTGTTCGGTTCGAAATGTGTTTCGCGTCCGTGTCCGATGAGCGATGAGGCTCATTTCTGGTTGAATGGCTACGTAAATAAGCAAAATTGCCGCATTTGGGGTGAAGAGCAACCAGAAGCCGTTCAAGAACTGCCCATGCATCCCGAAAAATGCACTGTTTGGTGTGGTTTGTACGCTGGTGGAATCATTGGACCGTATTTTTTCAAAGATGCTGTTGGACGCAACGTTACGGTGAATGGCGATCGCTATCGTTCGATGCTAACAAACTTTTTGTTGCCAAAAATGGAAGAACTGAACTTGGTTGACATGTGGTTTCAACAAGATGGCGCTACATGCCACACAGCTCGCGATTCTATGGCCATTTTGAGGGAAAACTTCGGACAACAATTCATCTCAAGAAATGGACCCGTAAGTTGGCCACCAAGATCATGCGATTTAACGCCTTTAGACTATTTTTTGTGGGGCTACGTCAAGTCTAAAGTCTACAGAAATAAGCCAGCAACTATTCCAGCTTTGGAAGACAACATTTCCGAAGAAATTCGGGCTATTCCGGCCGAAATGCTCGAAAAAGTTGCCCAAAATTGGACTTTCCGAATGGACCACCTAAGACGCAGCCGCGGTCAACATTTAAATGAAATTATCTTCAAAAAGTAAATGTCATGAACCAATCTAACGTTTCAAATAAAGAACCGATGAGATTTTGCAAATTTTATGCGTTTGTTTTTTTAAAAAAGTTATCAAGTTCTTAAAAAATCACCCTTTAGTAACACAAAGAATCAAACTGGTTCATGCGTGGCTCTTTGAACTACCAGACTAACCTAACCTAAAATATAACTGAAGTGACTTTCAAAAAATTATTCCGGTTTTATAGGAGTTGTGTAATAAAAAAATTTCATGCTATAAAATAAATGGATTTAATTAAATCTTTAAAAATGTTGAGAACATTATTATTATTTAACGATTTCCGTCTTTATTTTAAATTTCTTGTTACCTTTGCACTTCTGCTCATCCTTAACATTAAAACAATTTTGAAACTCTATTATCGCGCTCTGGTGACACAAGGTTGATCGCCTTATATTATTCCCTTTCTTTCATGCTTATGGCTAAGCTTTAGTATTTCATTTCCTTTTTTGCTTTTTTGTTGTACAATTTTTCATCACACGCAGAGAAATAATGAAACACTTCTTGGGATCATTTCGGCTACAATTGCCAAACTAATTTATCATTTTGAAAAATTACGCAAATTGTTAACAAGCGAAGAAACACGAACAGAAAACATAAGAGAAGAGAGATGTCCAAAAGGCAGCCAACTAAAAGTCATTAATTGAAAGGCAAAACAAATATTAGAAGTTACGAAGAAACCTACACTCAAAAGAGAATGAAGAATTTTCAAATTAATTTTAATACTAAAAGTCAATGTTAGGCATGAAAAGTTTGAAAGAGTTTCAATATGAAAAATCACATCAAAATAATTTCACTTCGGGTTTTGGAAGAACTCCGACAATGAAAATGAATAGTATGGTAGGGAGTTTTAATGAGCCGTTAGAAAAACGTTTGGTTATACGAAATATGTATGATTGTGTAAAAATATTCTATTATTTCAAGAAACTGTGACATTGAATGGCCTCCAAGATGTTGTGGTTCAACACCATTAGACTACTTCTTGTGGGGTTATATGAGGTCATTGGACTATATCAATAAGCCAGATTCTTTTCAAGCTTTGGATATCACTATTGAATGTGCACTTCAAGACATATAACATGATTTAGTAGAAAAAGTACTCGAAAATCTGCTTTTTCAAATACGTTTCTGCAGAGCAGTCGTGAGGTCTTTTTAATGAAGTTATAATCAGGTCTTAATTGTATCTATTGTACTTCACATTAAATAACAAGGACTTGAATTTCCTTAACAGTTAGTGTTTTTTATAAGAAATTATATCACTTGAAATTATATCACTTTCATTGGCAAACCCTGTATATATACAAGGTATGTATTAGTGTTACTAAGTATTAAAAGTTACATTCAATATTCCACAAGTTTACTTATTCGCAGGCCAATTGGCACAGGTAAATGCTAATGCCCATAATTAACCACAGAAGTGTCAAACACACACACACATCGAAATGTACTTATGCTTTTGAAAGCTAATTGTAGTTGTTGCAATTGCTGCTATTTAAGCAACTTGGCGTTGCAAATAAATTTACTTTGCTTTCATAGCAAATTGACTAAGGTAATTATTTGTTTGCCTGCAGGAGCAAGTTTCCACAAACTGAATTTTTGCTGTCCATTTATACATAGTATATACACCCTCTATTTCTACTGTTTGTGTTATTACAATTATTATTTACCACTCAATCTGTTGGTGCTGCCTTAGCAGGCACACAAATGGCGATTTCTTCTTCCGGCAGGCGGAACAAATTACTGTTAAAGCGGCAAAAGCAAAAGAAGTGAGCAGAAGTCAGCTAGGAAATACAGTTAAAGCCACAAAACAGAATACGAGGCAGAAAGTTGGAGTAAGTCAATTGAGTAGTCGGATTATGTGCAAGCGGTTGGGACTTGCATGGATGAATTGGGGAACGAAGTTAGCTGAAGGGCCTGTAGGGTGCAAAGTTGATTGTGTGTCTTAGTATTGAAAAGCATTTTTGCTGCTGTTGTTGGATGCAAAATTTAATGGTGATGGAGCCGTAAACATTTGCAGCTAACAAGCCACAAGCAAACAAACTGGCAGACATACAATCACAGACACTGACAAACTTATGTAAGTATAAATTTAATGCAATAAAAAATAGCGTGATGGATTAACTTTCTTATACCAAACATACCAGCAGTTGTGGTTGTGTGTTGTGGAAGGACAAATATAAATAAGTAAAACATAGTGTTTTTTATTGTGTTATGTATGAGGGTATGTGTGTTTGTCACAGTTTGGGTTTACCTTACTTTGAGCAGGTGACGAGGCTACGCTGTGCGGAAAGTTATTGCCGCAAAATTAATGTGACTTTTTGATTACTTAGAAGGTGGTTATAAATTTCAATTTGAACATTCAGTCAAGCTTGTGCAAACACATGCACTATTCCTTACATATGTACTTTTTGGCCACTCACTCAACTTTTCGTCACATCATATAACAATAAATGTATTGCAATGTTAGCCAGGGAATAAAATTTCCTGGTATTGTAGAACAATTTAACAATTTTCCCCAGCATTTGAATACCTTCTTGCACATTTAAATAGATTTCAGGTCTCGTGCTTAGAATATTTTTCTCAAAATGTTTTTATGTTTTGTAGTTATATTTATACAGAAATAAAGATTTCAATATGAACTTACCAAGATGATGATCCAGAGTTATACTTTTCTATTAATTATTTTTACTGCATGGTCGTTAGATGATGATTTGTTCTTAAAGTTTAACGTTGGGAAATTAAAACTGTGAATAATTATTGGAAAATGAGGGTAACAAAATGTCATAGAATCCACATATATATAAAGTTTTGTAAGACTGTGTATACCATTTACGAACATATGATGTAATATACAGAGTATATGAGATCCAATGCTTGTGTATATTGACTACTATTACTTTTGGCATAAGGCTGTCACATTCTGGAGATGACACACTCATAAAGTAACATTGAGGTATCTAACTATTTAACTAATTTATGAGACATATATTGTGACAAAACCAGACCTGTGACCAGTCCTCGAACATTTTTAAAGCACTTTTTGGGATGACCTTTAGCGAATTTTCTACATCGGGACGAGTGGAGCAGCATTGCGTTTCATACTGAAAATAGCCAACGAAATCATTCGAGCAGACTCACGAGAGATGTCGAACTCTCTTACCATCTCTCTAACACTTGCCTGACAATTTTCCAGTACCATAACTCTCATTATTTTAATATTTTTATTAGTTGAAAAGGGATATCTTAACGATCTCTGAAGATTTGTATAACTCCTGTTTTGCATAAAACTAAATCACAATTTAAGTGAAATTTTTTCTTGAGTTGAACATTATAATGATGCTATTCGGCCATAAATGACATACTAATGCCTTGATGATTCCTTTTAATATCTGCTTAAATTTTATTGCGATTTATACAATTTCTCTAAATTTCAGTTTCCATCTGCTGCTTCGGGTGCTCAGGTGCATGTCAAAACCACAGCTCAAAATAGGTGAAAAACATTACAAGCAACCAAAGCAAGCAGAACAAATTCACGGTCTAGAAGATTCTCGACTTCAGCAACAATATTTATTCAAACTGAAAACGGAAATTATGTAATACTGACTACATACAACAGCAACAATCGTAGAAGTAGCAAATTGAAAATCTTGGCAATCCAATCTTGCGAACTGAAGTTTGGTTCCTTTCCACATCTTTTCTTGGCATTTCACTCATTAAAAATGCAAAAACTCCTGAAGAAAGTGCAATTAAGGAGAACAACACAATTCTTAACCTTTATTCGTCATCATAAATATTTATGAAAGAAGTTAAACTTTGCCTGTCTGTGACTTGGAGTTTCGAGAGGTAAACTTCAATTTGTTCAACTCGCAAAACCTTCTAATTACTTTATAATGTCATTACATTCTTGCAGCAGCAAACTATGTATATGGAATTCATAATAAAATAAAGATTAGAATTTGGACTGAAAGCATTAATACGAAGCGAGGACTGAGTAGGTCAGTAACTATCAAATTTACCACAAATAAATTCGGTCGGGAATGTTTTCGTCCGATCATATTCTACAAAGAAGCAGACTCATGCTCCTTCATCTATCAGTTCTTCGCCGCTGTATTTGAAATTGCCGGCCGGCAATCCATCGGTTCCCCGCTCCTTTGTTGCTCTTCAGAGGGGTGATTGCTGCCCGCCTGCGGTGGTATATGCACACTGCTCTTTATGAGTTATAATTACAGCAACTGAAGGTGTGATGTGGGTGTTATGTAAAGCAATAGACTTGCGGCAAGATATGCCTACGTCAACAAGACACAAAAGCTTGTAAGACACGAGCGAGAAATGCGTCACACGATTGTACGGATATCATACACACATACTACTTGTATTTAATAACATACAAAACAAAACATGTGGATGTATAAATATATATTTATGAGGAAATATAATTGCACGTGCTTGTAAGATTGCGACATAGGCTCAAACATACATTTCCATGCCAACAATTTGTTACACTCCAGCAAACCATAAAGTAACTCATACGCACTGTCAGCAAGACAACAGTTTCAACTTTGTATGAATCACTTTCCATGGCTTCGGTAACGCATATATGCGTGGAAGGCGCATGAGACAAGTGAATAAAAGCAAGTATAAGCATTTATGAAAAAATAATAACCAATGTTTACGCACAAAGGAAACTCTTTAAAGACAAGTACACAATACACCATACACATTGGTTCGTATAGTATACTGAAGTGTAAACAATTTTTGAAAGCTCTGTGTACACTTAGGTTTCCGACAATCTCACCACAAGTCGGAACTTTACTCAACATATCCGATAAATGAGAAAGCAATGTCGCTTGTAAAATAATACACCACTTGACTTTCAATTGTGTTGGTCACAAAAGTATATTTCACAGAGAGCAAGTTTGGCCACAGAAAATTAAATTGCATCAAATATATTAAAAAAGTTAAGAGATTTTCAGCTCTCTTGCTATCTCTCTAACAGTTGCTTGACGATTTTCAAGCATCATATTCTTCAATTTTATATATTTACATCAGTTGAAGAGGTCGAAGGTCGTCCAGAACGATGCATGTTTTCAACATTCTCTCGACTTTTGAAAGCTCGTACACTTGTATTTTTGATAAAACTGAATGACCGTAAGTCGTTTCCAACATTCGCATTTCAGACAAATTCTTCGTTCGATATTTTTGTCTATTGAGCGGTACCGACAAATGACCAATAGAATGTCAAAATGCATCTATGTATTAAACATCCTCCGCATATCTAAAGAACTGACCAAAGAATTTTGTATGCTATAGACCCATTAGTGATGCGTGAAATAGGAAAATTTTTAGAAATTTTTATGCTGCACAAAAATTCGCGATGTAATAGTTTTGGTACAAATATATATGTATATGCCTCGAAATTTATGCAGAGCCATGTCAGAAATGGTCCAATAATACTCAGCTTGAACTAATATGGTACGTTTTGAATGAGTTTCCTTCTAAGCAAAAGTCAGTTGAAGTTCAAGCGACAAATGTCACCAGCTATTGAGTTTCATGGGTGCTCAACTAGTACAAGGTTCGACCGTCAATTTAACTGGTACCACGAAGTACATTGAGCTGTTGTTTGTCCGCTCCAATCTGCTTATTGGGTTTGACCCTTTCGGATTTCGTGGTGGCTGTGGTTTAAACCTAATGGCAGGTATAATTAAAAATTCAGTTTAGTATGAAGTCGCACTTCGGGACCCACAGCACGGCAAAGGTTTTATGTCGACCTCAAATGTTTTGATCTAAATTCCGAAATAATGTGTAAACTAATTATAAAGTCTTAAATATGTGATTTATTATTGAAAATTTTTTAGAATTTTCATTTTATTGGGTACTCCGTGCTATATCAAATTATTATGTATACAAAGCATTTTTAAAGCATCATTTTTATATTGGGTAGTGGAAAAACTCTTTTCGTATTTCTAATCAAACTTCAACATATTTTTTTATATTTATACTAAAAAATAAATAATACCATTTTAGTCGACCGCATTTTCCCACTTTTCCGTTAGAGATATTATTCTATCAGTGTAAAACATTCATCAGTGTTTCCAGAACGGAAGCGAGCGAACCATTATTGTACTACCCGAACATATACAGCATCATCTCCGTAAGCTTCACAAATTTAATTGGTGGCTTGCATGGCATTCTTTCTTCTTTTTTTATACAGAAATTTTAAAATATACCGAACTTCTTCATAAATTTCACTCATTTTTGAACTGATGTTACTTTTTTTCAACCTGAATTTAATTCTATTTTGACTAAATGAAGCTAAAAATCTCAGACTTTCTCGACTACCCAATATATAGATCAGAATAAGGAAACGAGTTGAAATTTGGAATCCTATCACTATTATAATTAAAAGTCACTTCTGGCTTTGTGTTGGCATCGACTCACCGACAGTTATCATTGTTGTCGAAGTTATGTGTTAATAATGTAGTTGGCGGATATTGCTTAAATGGAAAGTAAGTGTTAAATACGGAGAAAATTTTCAAACGACCCCTTATGCATCTATACATATGTACATACAAATATGGAAATTACAGTGTGAGAATAATTCCACTTAATCCTTTTCGTTTGGATTTATGAACATAAATGAAATGTTAATCTGAGCTAAATGAACTTTAACCCTCTTCTTATATTAAAGGAAAGTTTATACAAACAAATGAAAATAGCACAGTAGAAGCCTGCAGCTCTGAGAATTGAAACTTGCATATCTGCACTTACATATGTATGAGTATACTCATCGCAATGCCGGCAACGAGGTGAATGGCTCTGCAGATTGTTTCCGAAATTGGGTTAATTGAATGTTAAAAATGAAAAGCAACAAGGAAATGCAATTTGCTAATGAACTTTTATTGGAAATGTGATTGTCATAGTTTAACTGCTTTTCCGTATGGCACAGCTAAAAGATCATACATTGTAGCTTTTCTTGGGGATCCGTATTTTGAGTTTAATGCACTGTAACTATTTATATATTCACGACAACTTACAATACAAATAAATTACAATGTATCATAATTTTGTAAGCACATTTAAAATGATAAACTGGTTTACAGCTATTTTGTCACTGTGATTTTAGAGGCTGTTTCTTGCTTTTTATAGGTTGTGAAAACCGAAAATGATAGTAAAAAATTCCTAACTCAGGGTGGTTTGTATTGTAGTCAAAGGGTGTAGGAGTCAAATCACCACCATTTACTTAAATGACAAAATTAGTTGTACGTGATAGGAAAAGTTTTGAATTAAAAGTCGTAATCAGTACACCATAAATACTACGGAGATCCTTTAGCACATCAGTCGATTTTTTTTTCTCATTTGTTGAGTAGTGTTATTATCTCTTCCAACCTGTTATTACAGATTATAATAGTTTTGTTCATATAACGGCTGTATAAAACTGTGTCCAAACAAAAAGGTGACATTTGAATTGAAACTGCGCGCGTCGAAGGATTTGGAGAGTTATTTTTTTTTTTAGATTGGTAGTATTGTCAGTCACATATATGTCAAAATATTCATTAGTGTTTGAGATACGTGTCGTTTTGTGAGCTGCTAAAAGTGAGTTTTTCGTTTTTTGCGATGTCGAAATTTGTTGAGCAAAGAATTTGCATTAAATTTTGTTTACGGAATCAATTTTCTGCTGCGGATACGTTGAGGATGGTGCAGAAAGCCTTTGGTGATAATGCTATGTCTAAAGAAAAAAAAATGTTTGCAAGTGGTATAGTGAGTTCCAAGACGGCCGTGAACGTGTTGAAGACGAAGAGCGTCCATGGCGACCATCAACCTCAACCGACGAAGCTCCCGTTCAACAAATCAAAGATTTTGTGTTAAAAAATCGTCGATTAACAATTAGAGACCTTGTTGATGAAGTTGGCATATCGAAAGGCTCAGTCAATACCATTTTGAAGGATGTTTTGGGCCTGGAGCGCGTCAAATCTCAACTAGTACCGAAAACATTGAATTTTTTGGAAAAAAGGCGTCGCGTTGAAGTGTGTGAAATGATGCTTTCCGACTACCAGGGTGTCATGAAATGCATTATAACTGGCGATGAGACTTGGATCTATGCTTACGACCCGAAACAACCGATCAATCGAGCGAATATGGTGCTAAAAGAGAGCCGAGACCAAAAAATCGCGGCAAAGTCGCTCAAAAATCAAGGTCATGTTGACTGTTTTCTTCGACTATCGTGGGGTTGTGCATTATGAATTCTTTCCAACCGGTCAATCAGTCAACAAAACAGTGTATATATTGCGAATCAAATTTAATCGCTAAGACCCCTGACGTCTCGACATTAACGATAATTATTTAACTAATTAACCCCAGAAATTATATAAGCCGGATTCCACTTAATGATAAAGAGAAGAATTGTCTCGTGGTGATGATGGTTGTTTGTGTTGTTGCTGATTAACTGGTGAACGCCCAGTAACCAAATTCTATAAAGATTAAAATAATTATAATTCAGTTGCAGTAGGTTACAGAGAGACACACAATCCACCCACAAAATTAAATTGAAAAAAGACGAATCTATAATAACGGTAATTAAATAAATTATTGCGGTCGACTTATTTCTTTTAACTAGTTAGTTCTTGCAGTTGTTGCAGTACATTATGTCGATTGTTTGACAGTTTACTGAACAACTGATTGATCAACAATAGCAAATACAACAATGATGGTTATCGGCTTGTTGCAGCAATAAAAAGTGCAAACGAGGTTAATGGCAACTCTGCGCAGAAAACGTGGGGTACGAAATGAAGATTGATGGACAGCCGATGTCGTAGGCCTTCAATTGTGTCCTCCTAATTATTATGTGCCATCTTTTTACTCACCGCATGTGTACGTTTATATTGTATGTATTTATGTGTGAATTTATATAAATTTGTGTATATTTGCAGATTATTTCACATTTTCCTTCGCTCACAATATACATATAATATAATAAGTATATTACATGTAAATTAATGATACCCTTTGTACACATTTCATTTTACGAAAGCAATATTTTAGAAATATATGCATACAGGTAGGCATTTGTCGGTATAACGGTGAAAATATAAATGAAAGTATTTATATATATAATATATGCATTTAAAACATATGTATAGTTAGTGAGTTATTGTGTTAGTGAAAGTGTTTCAATTGCTCTAAACGAGATAAGTGAAAATTTGAAATTTAGCATTTTAATTAGAAATAATTTAATAACTATGATAATATAAATATAAGCAATAGCATATTAAATTTTTATATATCTGAAATTTCGAAAAATTATATAATTTATTGCATTATCAACACATTTGCTTGCGTATGCGAAATTAATAGCTTTGAAACTTTTAATCTAGAAATGCATGCTTTGAAAACATTGAAAAATTTCGATATAATCATGCAAATAGAGATAAGCGCCGTTACTTGACGCAGTTTAAGCGAATGCAAATCCAAATAAATGCATTGATAATATTAATGAAATAGTGAAGCATAGAAATCAATGCAATTTTATTTTTCTATGAGACAAACAATTCAAAACAAAATTTTTATTTTAGTTACCCAGTTCTAGGAAAATGGAATGAATATTGTTCAAAAGTGGAAGATTTTATTATAAAAGCTTTAAACCGCTGATAAAAATATTGAGCAGCTTTAATCTTTGAAATTTACTCGAATGCTTTCTATTCGAGAACAAATTTTAAAATAAAGGTTTTCCAATCATATCACTCTGAAAAAAAAAAAAAATGAACACAGAGTAGTTGTTAAGAAAATTGAAATGTTTTTATTGAATGTGAAATACAATAGATACAATTATTAACTAATCGATACTTCTTTTGCATAAACAAATACGATGAATCCAATTTCCCAGTACTTTTTCCACTAAATAAAGTCGTATGGCATGAATAGCAAGTTTAATATCGACATCTAAACTTGAAGAGAGTCTGGTTTATTGCTAAAGACCATTGACTAAAAACAACTTCACATAAAGTAGTCTAATGATTTTAAATCACAACTCCTTGTGGGCCATTCAATGTCTTAATTTCTTGAAATAGTCAAATCTCCAAACTTTTCTCGCAATAATTCATTTGTTGCACTTGCTTTGTGCCACGTAGCACCGTCTTGTTGGAACCAGATGTTGTCAAGAGCAACTTCTTTCAATTTAGGTCATAAAAAGTTGGTTATCATCGAACTATAACTATTATCTATAGAGAAAATCACAATCGATTTATTGAAAACCAAGTTTGGTGAACATGTTATCTCACAAAATGAATCTTTTTTATTTAATAAAGAATTGAAAATATTTCTAACTTTATAGTGGACCTCAAAGAGAAGCCAGAAAACGCTCAACTTTAGTAAATTCAGGAGATTATTATACATAAATATTAGCAAAAGCAATTGGATCTGCAAACTTTTGAAATTCAATTACTCACTAAGCTAAATGCTTGCAACATTCATTGCATGCTCCGTGCTGCGTTAAAATCACTGCTAACTATCTGAATGAATGCAACAATGTGGTTACCCCTCCCTGGCAGTTGTTGCACATTTTCACAACTTTTTATCGCTGACAATTAATTACGTTTATTATTTGTGCAGCCATTGCCTCATTAATTTTTCAAACTGTGAGCATTTTTCATTTATCAACAACAATTAAAATCGTGTTATTAATAGACGATGAGTGAAAACAGTTGTTTAGCGAAAGCGAACATGCAGTCAGACCACACAATAACAATTGTGGTCAAGGGCCACATATAATATTAGTGCGTAATACTGCTTCGAAGTCCCAATAGCAAATTTCATTGTCACGTAATTCAGCTTAATAATTATTTAGGAAAGTAAAATTTTCATAAATGTAATAAAAGTAGGAATAAATGGTCGTGAGCAGGCGAGGCTTTCGGCCAGGACATATTATGCTTTGGTTTAACCAAATATCTTTACTGGCGTAGATACCGCTTGCGCGATTATAGCCGTGTTAAGAACAGCGCGCCAGTAGAAACGACTTTTCACAACGTGGCGCCAATTGGAGGTTCCAAGCATAGCCAGGTCCTTCTCCACCTGGTCCCTCCAACGGAGTGGAGTGCTACCCCCGGTCGATACTGCGTAAAATACTTTTAGAGCTGGAATGTTATCGTCCTTACGTACGACATGACCTAGCCAGTGCAGCCGCTGTCTTTTAATTCGCTGAACTATGTCAATGTCGTCGTATAGTGTATCTCATCAGTTTACGTTCCATCGAATGCGGTATTCGCCATTGCCATTGCACAAAGAACCATAAGTCTTCCACAGAATTTTTCTCCATAATACTTGTAGTGCTGACTCATTAGATGTTGTCATCGCCAATGTGTCTCGATCCCCTTTTTACAAATATTGTCCAAGAATTGGATCATGGTGAATATCTGCTTGGATAGGTAAAATTCCAATCGTCGGAAATCATTTCTTGCGATCATATTCTACAGGGAAGCTGATGCTTGCTCTTTACCAGATCTTCGCCTACGTATTTTAATATCGCGGCCAGAAATACAAGGGACCCGCAGCTTCGCTGTTTTTCAGGCGGGAAATTGCTATTAGAACTTCTTCATGATTGGGCAATTGAACGTTCACTCCATATTCATCGATTGGAGAAAATGAGGAAAAAAACAGTAAAGTCTTTCATTCAACGAGATTTTTACTATGAGAAGGCAGTGCTTTAAGAAAGACAATAGAACAAGGAATGAGTGGAAAACTAAAGTAGAAAAGTTTATTTATCAGTAATTGTAGCTGAGTGGAATTTCTTCGCGACACCGCACTGTAAGGGAGCATTTGATGGGTTGAGGGCGTATTGTGGGGAATCACATAGATAGTGCTCAAAGACTTTTCGAGTGAGCAGAAAATGCATTTGCGGATTATGATGATGACGAAAAGAAATTTGAATAGAGTCTGAATAAAGCAATAGCAATAAAAACGGCAATTCAATAATTTTCAACCAATGATCGACATGAAGATTCAATGAAAAATTTCCCCAAATGATTACTTAAGTGTTGAAAATATTATATGCTAGAGTAATACGACTACTACCATCTATATGACTTCTATTAGTTCGATTATAACTATTAGTTAATGAGATGTAGCATTTTTGTGAAGCAACTTATGTTACTTTACAAAAACATGGATCATAAAGTATAACTAACATAACTTTCTTTTATACTTGCATATATAGATGTTGATACTAACTTAAAGGGTTTCATGAGTTTACTGGTTTCAAAAAATCGATTATTTTTATTTTATTATTAAATTCTACAACAGCTCTAGAAGATTGATCTACATTTTCAAATTGATCCGAGTAATAATTTCGGAAATACCGCTTTAAGCACTTGCGCGATCGAGGTTAGCTAAGCTAAGTGCGCCGTCTTTAAACGAATTTTTCTCGCAACTGTGTTTTTGAAGTCGGTAGGCCAGATTTCTCGAGAAATACTTAACCGATCTTCAGAAAACTTTACACAAATCTTTGAGATACAATTCTTCAAGACTTGGATGTATAATAGGTTTTTTTTCGATTACAATTATTTGAAAAAAACAGTTGCGAAATTTTTACTGAAGTTTTCATTTCTTTTTCTAAAAATTTCTGCCAAAAATGCAAATTTCAGTGTTTATTTCCTTCATCTAAGTTCTAAGTTAAGGTCTTAACTAAAGTACGTGCTTTTCTACTTCTTGCGAGGACTTATCCAAGCGAGTTGTTTCTTTTTTTCCGAGGGATCACTGGAAATGGCGTCGTAATGTCTGAGTTTAAAACTTGTCTTTTACAAAAATTTTAGAATTCTTGGTTAATAGTGTTTATTTCTAATAATAAAAAGATTCGAGTAATTAATTTTTTATATGGAAAACAATTTTTGAAAAAAAAAAACTGTTTTTTTACCTGCCGACAAGTTTCATTGAGATCTTATTTTGATACTTTTTAGCAAAAAATGAAGTTGATAAATTCTAAGAAAAAAAAAAAAAAACAAATAAAAATATATCCAAGCAAACATAACAAAATCCTGCGTTGAATGATCACTGTGGTTAAGATTTAAATTTCTGAAGACATGGTAATGAAACTAATTAAATGTAATTATTAATTACTTTTTGGTCATTGCATCAAATAAAATAATGCACTGAACGAGGTAAACATTGAACCGACATGAAAAAAAATAGCAAAGTACTGCTGTCGGACAAGCAAGGCTAACGCAATGCACGTATGTGTTTGAGTTACAAATAATAATACTACTTAAATCGGCAACGCATGACAAACAGCTAGGCAATAAGAAAGTAAGTAGTTCAAGTAATGTGAGCGCCGACTCTACACTCTACAAGCAACTGTGAAAAGGACAAGTACAAGAGTCGCCATATTGACGTACACACAACTATACAAACATAAACTATTGTGAGTTCAAGCTTAACATTCCAATTGCATTAAGCTCTCTTCAAATATTCAAAAGTCATTCTACGACATTCTATAAAGGACATGACTTGTACATAATTTGGCTGAATATATGTATTTGGAGGGGATATAAATATTTGTGAAGCATGGAGACACAACCGATGCTTTGACAGCCAACTACAGCAATGCAGTATTCATTTGGCCGGCTATTTGGCGTCTGCAATGCGCTTGGCTGCCGTTGTGTCTCCAAGCTTTGCCATAGTGAACACAGTCAAACATCAAAGTACTCACATAGGATTTTCTAGCACTATCGAAAATTCAATGAACTTGCCACTTTCGGCCCATTTTTTGTCAAATATATGCTTTGCTTCGAGTCCATACAATACATACATATTTATTTATTTATTTATTTATTTAGTAAAGTCTATGAACATTATTTCTTACAGACTAATGAAAACTAGGATGCA
This sequence comes from Bactrocera zonata, assembly GCA_037783105.1. Classification (NCBI taxonomy): domain Eukaryota; kingdom Metazoa; phylum Arthropoda; class Insecta; order Diptera; family Tephritidae; genus Bactrocera; species Bactrocera zonata. The sequence continues at coordinate 214,148 of JBAWJQ010001869.1, read as the reverse complement.
TATTAGAATTCTAGAATAATTAAAATTACAATAATATGAATAGATAACTTAAACTAAAAAACAGAATTAAGGGTATTAATGAAGGAATCCTTAGTGTGAGAGAAATCAAGAAGAACTTTCTCGGAAATCGAGTTAAACTCACGCATAGCCCTCTTGAGGGGAGCATATTCAGCAAAATTAGTGCTTTCCTTTTTGTAATAAAATGGGGAAATGGACCTGAGACAACGCTGGGGAGTATTGAAGTTAAGTTTCGCTAATAAATAGGGACAGTCAATACCTCCGTTAATTACATTGAAGACAAATGAAAGGGAGAGAACGGACCTTCGATTATCCAGTAATTTAAGATGTAACAGCAATAAACGCGATGTATACGATGGTATTGGGTCAACAAACTTTAAGGAGCGGAGAGCGTATTTAAGAAAGATCTTTTGAACACGCTCGATCCTGTTAATTGACGAAATGCAATATGGTCTCCAAATAAACACTGCATACTCCAAAATGGACCGCACAAAACATGTGTACAGTAATTTTAACGTGTAGGGGTCGGAAAAATTTGTAGAATTTCGACGGACAAAGCCGAGTACAGAAAATGCTTTTGAAGTGATATAGTTGATGTGATTACTGAAAGAAAATCTGTTGTCAAAGATTACCCCAAGATCTTTGATTTCAGTAACGCATTTTAGGACGCAATTAGAAATATTGTAGCTGGAAGATAGGATGTTGCGTCCCCTACCAAAAGAGATCTGTGAGCATTTATCGAGGTTCAGAAAAAGCTTCGATTTCAGGCACCAATTATGAAAAGTATCAATATCACATTGAAGTTTGAGTACATCTTGTGTGTTTTTGATTATTGCAAAAATTTTTAGGTCATCTGCATATAACAGATAGTTAGCGAAAGAGAAGCAACAGGAAATGTCATTGATAAACAGCACAAAGAGAAGTGGACCCAGGACGCTTCCTTGTGGGACTCCCGAAGACGCAATGAACGAATCAGATGACACTCCATCGACACTGACAACGCATCGTCTGTTTTGCAGATATGATTTAATCCACTGCAAGAAGACCGAGTGAAATCCTAGAGATGATAATTTTTTAATTAGAATATTGTGTGATACTTTATCAAAGGCTTTAGAGAAATCGGTGTAGACACAATCTACCTGAAATCCAGCGGAGAATGCAGACATGCAATAGTCGCTAAAAACTGCTAAGTTTGACACAGTGGAGCGCCCAGAGACAAACCCATGCTGATTGATATTAATTATTGATTTTACTGCAAAAAATAATTTATTTTTAATAGAACACTCAAAAATTTTTGAAATAGTAGACAGTTTAGAAATAGGCCTGTAATTGGAGATAACGTCCTTTCTACCACCTTTAAGTATGGGGGTAATGCATGTCAATTTCCAGTCAGAAATAAAATTCCCGGAGGAGAGAGACTTATTGAAGATAAGCATGAGAGGATATACTAAGGCAGTACAGTTTTTTATTAGTACGGGCGGAAGCCCATCCAAATCCAATTTGGTAGAAGACTTAATATCACCGATAGCCTTGGCAATATCATCCTGTGAAAGACAGAGTGAGCCAAAATTTATGGACGGGAAGTCATTAGCTGAAAAAGTGGAACTAGTACCAGGATCCTCTTGAACATAGTTCGATTTGAAAAATTCAGCGAACAAGTTGGAGATTTCGACCGGAGTGTATGCCGACTTATCACCCCAGCGTAAAGCAGAAGGAATGGCCGAACACCCTCTTCTAGATTTTACAAAGTTCCAAAAGAACTTAGGGTTCGACTTGATTGTAGACTCCGTATTATTAATAAACCTTTTATAGAGAGACTTATCCAATTCATTAAACAGTTTTGTGTAGTGCTGATATTGAACAAAGGAAACATGAGATTTAGTTGAAGAGAATTTTCTATAGTATTTATTTCTGAGATTTTTTAGACGTTTCAGGTCCTTAGTGTACCAAGGCAACTTATATGGTTGTATGTGTTTTAGCGGGATATTATAATGACAGAATTCCTGAATTGATTTCTTAAAAATGGAGAAACAATTAGCTGTATCTAGCCCCGAAAGTAAATCATCCCATTTAATTTCCAAGAGCTGATTGTTGAGTCGTTCAAAATCACAAAATGCAAAATTAAAACCAAGCCCATCCATAGGTTTTACAGGAGCGAAAAGGTAAGTATCCACCTCAAACGCTAGCGGGGAATGATGGATGGTGGCTGGGGCAATTGAAGAGAATCCATCAAGAAACCTAAATTTTAAATTATCACTGAGAAAGACTAAGTCAAGAAATCGATTGAGACTATTTGAATATGAGTTGATTTGAATCAGACTGAGACTAAGCAAGCTATCAATGAGAAATAACTCCTGAGTTGATGTAAAATTTGAAGGAATAAGAGCAGGACTATAGGAACAACCAGACCAGACTATATTGCTTAAATTAAAGTCACCCAGAACACAGATATTATTCTCTTTCACCTTACCTAATACCAGCGAGGAAATAATTATATTATTAATTATTAATTATAAATTTATATATATATTTATAACATCATGTATAGCTGCTTAGGTGTATATACATATGTAACTCATTTCTACTTATTGAATATTTTCCTCTTTTAAAACCTTTCGAATTTTAACATATTTATGACATATTCGACTTAAAAACGCGCCGAACTCTGGAGTCGGTTGCGTATACCCAACCCATTTGCGAATTTTAGAAACAAAGAAAAAATTCGATCCCGATACCCGGCAAGTAAATAAAATAGTATGGAGTTTTTCCCTGTAAAAAAATGGTAATTTTGTGTACAGTTCGTGGTAGAAGAGATACCCATACACATATTGTTTACCATAACGGATCACTGTACCTCTATAATTTTCAAAAATCCCCAATGTAATCTATCGTTTTAAACTCGATTCGCAGATGGCCTCAGCAATATTAAATTACTAAGGAACTCTGTTAAAAATGAGTGGACGTACGATAAGTTGAACTGAAAAGAAAAGAATTTTTTGTTCCATTATTATATTTTCTCTGAAGAAAAAGTAAACACAAAAAAAGCCAATAAAAATGTACGCGTCTATAGAAGTATTTCCGTGATTCTGACAAAAAGAAATCAGAGTTCATCCGTAAAGTTGTTTTTTATGTACATAATTGTCCTAGATATTGAAGATATTATTTCAACAATCAAAAATCAGCCAACACAAAATCAAGGATTTATTATGCATTGAAAAACAATAAATGTTTTTATGAGTATTCAGATATATCCAATTCTGTTATATCCGCACCTTGGGGGACGAAAATGAAGGTTAGGCAGGACTAGAAGACTATTTCAAAGCACAGCATATTAAATATTGGGAGTATAAAAATATTTATGCTTTGCAACGCCAGGCAATGATGATGTCTGAATTGACCTCAATTTATATTTCATCGTATATTTACGTAGGCTTTTGTACTTGGCATTTATTGAGCATATGTCGCCAGTACGAATATGTCAATCACAATTTACAACAAAATACACCATTCACCCATATGTCAATCATTTATTACAACATATTATTTATGTTTCGCTGGTTTATCATGTTTTCGTCAATTCAAATTGGATCAATATGAATCGTATATTGTGATGGGTGTCCTTGTTTAGATGTCAGACACACCTAAATAAACAGAGATTTGCTCTTGCAGGCAAAGAGAAAAGCGTATATGTCATCGTAACCATGGGATGTGGGTCGCCAGAAGTCAATCATTCATAACTGCCTAAATGAATGTAACAGTAGAGCAAATTACTGCAGCCTTGATTATGTTATTGAGTTGAAAAAGTAAGAAACCTCTTAATAACGACGTCAAAGATATCTTAAAGACTTGAAGGCAGGGTTAAGTTTTAAAGAAAATAGAACAACCTATCTTAAAGATACTTGGTGAATTATTCATGGGTTTTACTGTTAGCATAATTAATTATTTCAAATGGTTAACAACATGGGTTTCTGTAGTAATTTTGAATAGGATCTCCACAAAAACATATACGTTACAATAGTTCCTGAAAGGAAATAAAATGTGTCAATGATAAAACGGTCCAATTGTTTACATACAAACCCAAATCACCTAATAAGAACTTATAAACATATACATACATACATTATTTTGCATTTGAAGCCAACCTTTTCGACATATAGTACAAAAGATTTACCACAGTCAATACCGTTAGCAAAAAGCTTTTTGATAACAAGGCTAATAAATGAACGAAACGACGTTTCAAATATATTTTAATGTGATTTCATAGAGTACATTCTCCAATTCCTTTATCCTTTACATTCCTATCTACATTCCTGTAAATGTGTACAAATTTATGAGGCCAAATCGTTTTTAGTGGAGGAGAGTATAACAAGGCTGAACCGCTTATCAGTTTACAACCTGATCCCGGTGCCAAGGCATAAAAGGGTAGCCGGCAATGAGCTGGCCGACGAACTGGCCGCTCTGCGGTAGTGTCCAGGATGATGGAGCCACAGTTTACAGGAGTTGCTCCGTATGAAAGAGAGAGTTGGGAGAGAACAGCACGGGCAGCAGGGAGCAGAAATGTATCACGCCAAGCTACTACTGAGAGGATACAACCTTGCAAGACTTAAAGACATGATCAACCTCCCCCGAGACAAATTTCGCGCTCTATACAGGGCAATGCCGGGCTCAGGAAACAATTGTCCAACATGGGCATAGTCTCTTGTGCATACTGCCGGCTCAAGGCCCTAGGTTCCTTTTACGTAGACAGGGATCACATCACCTCAGTCACGCTTAGAAAGTTCCTGAATTGTTCAGAGTGCTGAATCGTAGACCTGTGTGACCGTTTGTGATATAGGAAGGGCACAATAGACCATAGGGCGCAGTGGAATGCTTCAATTATTTTCCATCTATTTATCTATTATAGCTCGTTTATGTAAGGTATTAGATAGTTAAAAATATACCGACAAAATAATATCTGTCAATCCTAACAGGCAGAACTGACCTTAAAATTATAATATACTTAAATAAGTATAAATAAACTAAATAAGTATAACTAATGTACAGAAATATGGCAACAAAATATTTTTCCTAAAATAACACTTACTGCATTTAGATTTAATGCATTTCGCATGCACACCTTACTGATTCTGGTAGTATTACATTCGACTACACTTTATATCAGGACCATGTTGAATAATCGAAATAGTTGCTAAACTATTTCATTGGTGACCAGATTTGAACTGTTTACAATGTAACAGATGAAAATATGATTTAATTCAGAAAACCTTTTACTTCTTTAGTCTTAGAAAGAGGAAAAAATTATCGATTCCTTTATCAACTATTGACTTGATAAACAATATAATTTATCGGAAAGCTCTTTATTTAACATATCGATTCCCTTGTGACGACAAAAAAACCTTTAATTTCTGAAAATATATTTTATAAATTCAATCACTTGTTTTCAGAGCCCTTTTTTCATCTTTAATCTATTTTACCAGAAATTTTACATTTTTGTTCCCAAAGAAACGTAAATCTAATGGTATTGTCATGAAGATTTAGCAAACAAAGGGCCTGTTCGTTACTTTTACTTACAGGTATAATATCATTTTCCGAAAAATTATTTTAAGTCTGTATTTGAAAGGGTGACCGGAAATGGCATCGCAATGGCCGAGTTTAAAATATATTTTTCCAAAAATATTTTGCAGAGTTTCTTTGTTAACAATGTACTATGTTTGTAACAATAAAAAATTCTAATAAAATATTTCATATAAGAATAAAGTTATTGAAAACCCGAGGAAAAAGATGTAACTCCTTAAGAAATCTTGTTACATTTTCTTTCTTAATTTGGGGTATTCCGTTAAAACATTCTTGAATTAAAGGTCTGAATCTTTACATATAGTATATGTATATGTGTTAAAACACATTCGCAGTATTTAAGTTTGCCCTAGAGCTTTGAAAAAAATTGCAAAAAAATTACTTGCACTTTACTCACAGAATTAGAAAATTGAATAATAAAAATATGCATGCAGAAATATTAATATACTAAGTGACACACTCGAGTTGTCACTAAAATTTTTGGAATTTTTAGTTTAAGTTTATTTGTAATTTTTTCAACTCCTGCAGTGCGGAGCACATCGTGTAAATTGCTAAGAAAAAGTATGAGTATTTCATGCTTTTATACCTTAAACAGTATATTCTAACTTTTCCATGATATTTGTAATACCCAAAAGGAAACGTCAGAGATCATACTAAATACATACAAGGTGGTTTCCAAAGTAAACAGGACTTAAAAAAAAGCAGAACAAATGGTTTTTTCGCCAAAATCAATTTACTTTATTCAAAATAGTCTCCTTCTGCTTCTAGGCAGCTTTTTGCACGATGCAAAAGCATGTCGAACGAGTGTTTTAGCTCGTTGGCCAATATGGCCGCCAGTATGCCGGTCCAAGCTTTTTGAATGGCCTCTACGTCTGCATGACGCTTACCTTTCATCGGCAAATGCATTTTTTCGGAAGGAAGAAGTCGCACGGTCCCATATCAGGTGAATACGGTGAGTGGTTAATGGTTAAAATTTGATTTTTGAGCAAATAATCGCTCTTCGATTGTTGGATTCTGAGCAATTTTTGGTGGTCAGTCAATTTGTGGGGAACAAACCGTGCACACACCTTTGGTAAGCCCAAATATTCGGTCAAAACGCGATATATTGATGTTTTAGAGATATTCAGTTCCATTTTTAAAACGTTGAAACATTTCGGTGAAAGTTTTACCAATTTTAAAAAATTTAATGTTGGCTCTTTGTTCGACGCTAATTTTCGCACCGAAAACACATACATGCTTACACTTAAAACGCAATAACTTCACTTCCAATTTACGAAATGTCATTAAATTCTCACTGAAAAATCCATAAAGATAGCAGATTCTAACGTACCAGTCGCCATATAGATGGCGCTAGTTTTAAAAAGTCCTGTTTACTTTGGAACCCACCTTGTACATATGTAAATGAGCAGCATGGCGAACTGAGTCGATTTAGTCATATTTCTGTCTTTCTGTCTGTATATATGAGTGGTTGAGAAAGTAAGTACATTCCTGCTCCATCCCACCGAACCACAGCAACTGCAACCAATTAAAGCAATATGTAAGCGAATGGCAGGCGAATATGTGACGAGCTGCTTGGCAGTAATGGAGTGCTGCAGTCTCTCGTTGTTGGAGTTTTTGAGTGCCTAGAAATTTGGCACAAATTGAATCTCATTTTTCGCTCGTTTTAATTTATTTAAATGGATTTTGTTTTTCGTTTTGCATAACTTAATTTTCGAGTGAAACACAAGACTCAAACTCAAGCGTATTCTTAGTGACGTTGATGTGGATGTGGGAGGAAAAGATGAATGCCAGTGCTCACTTTTAAATACCATACGAATATATTAAGTACATGAAGGTTCTCACAGTTTTTTTTCATTCTAAAATCTACTTCTTTTTAAAAATTAAATATAAGCAATGGTAGTTCTGCAGCCGATTGGTTGCAAATAACCCAAAAAAGATCTGTGAACGACTAGCATAACTAATTCTATTAGAAAGTTTTTTTTTCCCTAACTCATGAGCACTTTAAGTTGAATGCAACTTTGCCAAATGCAATGGAAACCACAGAGTGTCAAGTGCATATAGCGTCAAAATAGTATGTGCATATGTTTATACGCATATTTGTATATTTGTTCTAAAATTCTATTGGTTCTCTACTTGGTGTGCTGATCAGTTCCGGCTACCTGGTTGCCAATAAAACGGCTGGCAGCCACTTCTTGTGCTTCAAACGCAAAAATTTGCACTTGCGGCTGTAGCAGCTACTTGGCCAATTTTTTTGTTAGAGAGAATTTTCTGTTAAAACAATAGGCAACACTGTTCAACACGTTCAGCATTAGTTTGGTTTGAGTAAATGTGATTTAAACTTTAATTGAAATTGAAATAAACACACGTTGTTGAACCAGAACTCTTGTGGTATTGGATGTGGCTGTGAGCATCAGACGACGCAAACCAGAGTAGAGATGTGTTGCGCAGGCTCAGTCACAAAACTTTTTCTCAAGTGCCTAGCTAATGTTTTTACGAGCCTTGCACACGCTTCCTCGTAGCAACGATATCAGTGCTGCCTGCTGTGCCACCCATTCCGCGAGCGTAAACACAGCGAAAGCCAAAAATAATCCTGAACTTTCACAGTAAATGCAGCGTCAGCTAACTTCTACAACAAAAAAATATATGTATCTAATAAAATTTTTTGGAACCTCTGCATCACGCTAACTAACAGTTTTGCTGCTTTTTTGTAGTCAAGCCAACATTTCCCTCCGGTTACTGCCGTAGCACTTTCACATTTGTTTCTTTTTGTTTCCACAGTTATAATTTTTGGCGCTGCAACATACTTCTCTCGCTATTTTGTTTATGGATTCCATTTTGTTTGCTTTAATTTTGGTATGCTCATGTGTGAGCAAACAAATACGTTTTCACTTAAACCCACCATTGGAAACAAATTTTAGTTGTCTAAATACGCCTGTTGGTGTAGAAAATTCTGCGCTCGTCGCTTTAAACACTTCCTGTTAGCACTCCCAAGACACTTCCGCATACCGAATGTGTTGCCAGACAAGCCAACCGATTATAAAATATTATTAACTCTTTGGGAGCACAAATTCTGTGTAAAGCCATATTGACGTTACTTAATGTTGAAAGGAATAACGATATTTTTAAGAATAAATATTTTGTAGAGGCTCTCAAGGTTAAGCTATTGGAATTTAATAAGGGTACTTTGAAATCTGCGTTATTACTCCTAGTAGGCTGTGATACATTTCAAATATATTTTATTCAAAACATATCATACTTTATTGATTCAATATTATTGAAGAATAGTACTTATTTGGCGAAATAAATCTGTATTTTCGGATATTTTTTCTTTGTTGTTAGTTTCATTGAGAGATATAAATTAAATGGCCGATCTCGAGCATTTGGAATACAAATGTAATATCAGAATGTGATGCTAAAAGTACAAAAACAATGAAATTTTCGCTCTAGAATATTACAATTTGTATATGTCTCAGGCAGTCAACATACTTTTTAAGAGGTTACATGGGTTTACGGATTTAAAAAAATCGAATTTCTTATTGCCTATTTAAACTATATAACACCTTTTAAATTTTTTCCTTAATTTTCAAGTTTCTCCGCTAAGCAACACGTTTTTCTCGAAACTGTGTTTTTGAAGTCGATAGGCTAGATTTCTTTAGTACTACTCAACAAATCTTCATGAAATTTTACACAGTTTTATGATATACATTTCTTAAGGTCTTCAATGAAGGATTTTTTACAATTAAAACTATTTGAAAAAAAAAAAAAAAAATATCGCGAAATTTTTACTGAAATTTTCATACTTTTGTAAAAGTTTAAAATATTTTTTCCAAATGTTTCAGAATTTTTTTGTTAATAGTGTATGTTCGTAACAATAAAAAAATTCTAATAAAATATTTAATTTTTATGTGAGAAAAAAATTTTTGGAAAACGCTGCTTTTTACCCGAAGAACCCCTTGAATGCTCAAAAATACTCGATGTACTTTTGGTTTGGATACAGTTATAAAAGCAACACCGCTAGACCCATGTCTTCAGGTTTAGAAAAGAAAAAAACATCTAATAAATTCATAAACGAAATCTGGTGATCCTTTTCTGGCAGTAAAACTAAAACAGAAATATTCCGACTGAGATAGTTTACTGAAATGAGGGCCGAGATATATTATGAGCTTATAAAGTATTGGATTAATTCCCATAAAGTTTTGATGGACTCAAATGTGGCCTTTTATATATATATTTTTTTTTATTTTATGTACATAAGAACTACAACTTTGTGTCAAAAAGCCAGGATATATATATGAAAAAATTTGCTTTTTTGGGTAATAACTCATAATGTGAGAAGCAACGGCAAGGTATATGCAAAAAAAATGCTATCAAAGTTATTCCCACATTATAAAGAGGAAGCGCACTTTACGAGTCAATAAAAGGTCAACGAGTATCCGTCGCATTAACTCAAATAAAAGAGTAAATAAAGAGCGACGAAAAGTACAATAATTGCAACAAAAGAAATCTGCGGAGAAGACTTTTTATCAAGGCGACTGGTCACACTAAGAGGAAATGCCTTTGTAAAGCAGAAAGCAAGAGTAACAACAATAGCATCATCCGGATGGACTCACAAGTAAAGAATGAATCATTTGAACTGAAGGGACTGAGTGTGGGTGGTCTTTCATAGATATGTATGTGCCCATGTACTTTAAATCAATTAAACAATTATATACGTATATGTACATTATGTTGGTATTTATTTTTTACTGCATATAATTGAGTTAAATGCGGTTGACTGCGATGACCCGCTTTTGATTCGAAATGAAATTGCTCTCTTTTTCGACAATTCATTTGTTTATTTTGCAGGCTCTGCTGCGACGAACCTTCATTTAATTAATTAAAGCTATATTTATGTGATTTTAATTGAAATAATATATACTTGGGTATATATTTAGATTTTTTCTGCACTTTTGCCAATTTAAATTAAGTCTTAATGCATTCACAGTTGAATAATTCATTATAAAAATTTCCTCAAAACTTCCACAATCATTTTTTAAATACTTATTTATACTTTAGTACCACATCTGCTATTTTTCATCAAAACCATCATTGCATTGAAAAAATTCGTAAAATTCCATTGACATTGAACTAGCAATCAGTGAATTTTGTGCATTTTTTGCCAAAATTTTCATATTTTCCTTTTAAAACTTTTTTCTTACATTTAATTCTGCATGCCTGTCTTGCCACCATGATTTTCATTGCCATGCAACGTTTATTATTGGCAAAGATAATGATTGATTACGATTACGTGCACAGGTAAGTGAGAGGGAATGAGTTATCGAAAACGTTTGTCTGAAAGAAGTTGGCAGAAAGTGAATAAAGTAGGCAATCATATTCCCAGTTATGCTGCGCGAAGTACGTAATTGTGGCGTTAAGTCGAGAGAAATGTGTTATAATAAATGACGTCAATATTTCCTGGCGCGGAAAAATGCATTATTCGAATGGAAAATGTGAAAAATGCCTGAATAAATTATATACCTTCAATGAGAAAGTGAATCGCTCATAGAAACATATATGTAGGAAACATCAAACCAATCATGAACACCAGTTGGCATTCACATTCAATTACGGTTTGAGGCGAAAATGCTAAGTTTTTTATTAGTTTCCTCCATAGGTACAATAAATAGTTTCAATTGCGCGAATGTAACTTTCCATTTTATATAGGATTTGACAGAAAAAATTTCCCTTTACGTAATATCAATGCATGTGATCTACAGTAGCTGTTTCAAAGAACAAAATAACTAAAGTTTTTTATCATCAAGACTCATTTTCAGGTACTAAGAGAAATCGTAAAGAAGACAGCGATTAAAAAATTTCTGAAACTCTGTCTCGGTGAGGTATTCGGATCATTTAATAATAAACCGATTTATCTAGTTTATCTTTCTAGCGTTATCTCCCATGATATTTTTGAGTAGTATTCGTATCTTTGCCTATTTCAGTAAAAATGGGTACTAGCCAGAATAAAAAAAAAGTAATTTGAAGAAGCTGTAAAATTTAAGCATAGAATATCAAAAATTTTTTTTATTAACTACTTCCAACAGCAATACATACTTCTATTGTATGCCCTGCTTACCAATTGAAGAATTATTTTTCCAATACGTTCTGCAGAGAACAAATAATGGACAGAAAAACAGAATTCCGTAGGTGCACCAATAGAATAAAAAATCGTTTTAAAAAAATGTTACTTATTTAATTTATTTAATAAAGCAGTCAATTTTATAAATATTCTGTTTACTTTTGATGTTATTTATAGTAGTTGAACAAGGTTGATGTATCACGAGCTGCACGTATGTGACTTGGCTGATACTCTAAAATTCAAGTTCTGTAAAGATTGTTGTTCATTAGTATATAATATTCGTTGGAAATAACGTCGAGTACACGAAGACCGTGGAGATTCGATTCGGCGTCATTTGCGGATACTCAGACTGCCATATGGAACGACTTGGCCTGATTTACGTTGCGATCTTAAATTGAAAGCGTAAAAATGCAGTAAAAATGCATAAGTGAAGTCCTTTTTCTTTTCAAAATAAGGTAAGTAAGAGAACACATATAAAAAGATCAAAACTATTTTGCGCCAAGAGCACTCAAGTATTTTAAATTATCGACAGATTTCTATTAAATGCTGAAAAAACGTTTTCTAATATAGTATAATGCATATGTGAGTAGGTTTGGTAATATTTCCCTTAGTTGCCGTACATTTTGGAGATAGATACCAGTCAACATATGAGCAAGGTTTGGCAAGAATTTTATAAATATCCGTATAACAAATCTAAAAAATCAAAATTCACAAGCCATTAAATTAGCTTTGCATATTTCATAGGATTCTAAACTTTTGTGAGATATCATACAGCTGAAAAATAAAACGAAATGTTTTCAGAAATTAAAACTTTTACTAATAATCACTTATTAATTAAGTAGATATCTAATATGTAGTTAAATGCTCACGCTGCTAATAAGCAAACAATATAGTTAATTATACACTAAACTGCGTTTACCCAACAAAGCGGAAAAATTGAGGCAGCATAACATGTGCTGAATTCTTTGAATATATAGCAAATTATATATCTCACTATGTGTTACCAACATATATGTATACATGTGCCCTTTTTATATGATATATATAGTAATGTAACCGCCATCCATTAAACGTCTTTCATTTAAAATATGTATAGGTTTAGCGCTCACGCACATCAACTTCTGTTTACCGTGGCGTATGAGCAACAACATTAACCCATAAGCAAGAAAATACAAAGGATGGTTACACAAAAACAACGTGCGGAAATAAGGAAATTAAATTGCTTTAACGGTGCGCTGGCATTTCTACTTATCACACAAAATAAAGACACATTTCACGAAGAAAACAGAATGTTTCGAGCCACGATGCCAACGCTGCGTCAGTGTCAGCTCAAACATATGCTCCGTACGCGTTCACTTATGAATTAATTAGTACTTGAGAGTATTTGAGCTAACGTTTGAAGGGTGTGGGTAAATCTAATTGTGGTTGCTGTGGTTAGTAATTTTATTTGACTTAGTAGAGGTATTCGAACATACATTTGTAAGCATGCCTTTGGAAGCGCTACAGTGCTAGCGGTTGCAAACGCAAATTTATTTTAAAACGTTACTTTTTTCACGCAACAGCTCTTAAGTGTAGGCTTGTCTGAGGAGAAACTGTTCGTTGGATAAACGGCCTGCTGGCTTAAACCGGTTAATAAGTATTTAAGTTGTTAATTTGGTGGAAACAACGTTTTATATTAAATAATTTATTCATCAACATTTCGCATTCTGCGCAAATAGCATGCCATTTGTCTCTGGCTTTCGTGATGAAAGCAGGATGAAAAGGCCACTGAGTTCACATAATTTCATTTAGAATTGTATGTAAATAAGGTGCAAGTGCTGCCATTTCGTGCGGCTTGTGTGAGATAAATGACATACACAATCTACTGATACTTTCGTTTGTATTCTTGATTGAAGTGAAACTTGAGGAAATATTACAGAAGAGGTTAAAAGTAATATGGAAAGTGTTGAAAAGTTGATCCAGTAATTTTTGAAAAATTTGATGTTGTAGTTATCTTTTACATATACACATACTTTAAAAATATTTTATGTGTTTTTGTAGTCTACCACAAACTAACGTATTTTTTGTTCTCCTGTAATCTATTCCACCCTTTTATAGCCAAAACTGATGGTTGTGTCAGATATTTAGGGAACACTGTCAGATTACCTGAACCTTTTAGTTAAAAAAAAAAAGCCAGATGACCAAATCGTACTTTGAGCTCCAAATATGGTATAACTCTATATGAGCACGATTTACTGAAATTTTTTTAAATCTTAGATTCTCTCACAACTGCTGAACACTTAGAATTTAGAATTGACTGGGTATTTTCGTATACACAATGATAAATACCGCATAAGTTCAGCCACGTATACCAATTTTATAATCTTTAGGCCGTTATAGCACAAGCCAAGAAGAAGAGGAAGAAATATGACACGTTTAAAACAATATATAAGAGACTCTTATTAGATTATCATTTTTCTTTAAGAAAAGCACAAAATCGTAATGAACTATTATCGACGCATCTACAGAGGAAAACAATTCGAGTTATCAAACTTCATAGAGTTCAATAAACCCACGAAGAGTTTCTGTCTAGGCGTAGGTCGTTCAATATATGAAATGAATAAATTTATCATTCTTAATTAGCATCCAAGAAGAGGCATGACACAGACTTGACCTGAGCAGACTACACGTTTATTTTGTAAATAAGAGCAAAAACACCAGGAAGTGGATTGAATATCGATAACAAGAATTTCGAACTATAACAAGATATGCATATAAAATAACTTACAACGTATATTCTTTTTCTTCTTCTTTACTGGCGTAGGCACCGCTTACGCGATTATACCCGAGTCAACAACAGCGCGCCAGTCGTTTCTTCTCTTCGCTACTTGGCGCCAATTGGATATTCCAAGCGAAGCCAGGTCCTTCTCCACTTGGTCCTTCCAACGGAGTGGAGGTCTTCCTCTTCCTCTGCTTCCCGCGGCGGGTACTGCGTCGAATACTTTCAGAGCTGGAGTGTTTTCATCCATCCGGACAACATGACCTAGCCAGCGTAGCCGCTGTCTTTTAATTCGCTGAACTATGTCAATGTCGTCGTATATCTCGTACAGCTCATCGTTCCATCGAATGCGATATTCGCCGTGGCCAACGCGCAAAGGACCATAAATCTTTCGCAGAACTTTTCTCTCGAAAACTCTTAAGGTCGACTCATCGGTTGTTGTCATCGTCCAAGCCTCTGCACCGTACAGCAGGACGGGAATTATGAGCGACTTATAGAGTTTGGTTTTTGTTCGTCGAGAGAGGACTTTACTTTTCAATTGCCTACTCAGTCCAAAGTAGCACCTGTTGGCAAGAGTAATCCTGCGTTGGATTTCCAGGCTGACATTGTTGGTGGTGTTTACGCTGGTTCCAAGATAGACGAAATTATCTACAACTTCAAAGTTATGACTGTCAACAGTGACGTGAGTGCCAAGTCGCGAGTGCGACGACTGCTTGTTTGATGACAGGAGATATTTCGTCTTGCCCTCGTTCACTGCCAGACCCATTTCTTTTGCTTCCTTATCCAGCCTGGAGAAAGCAGAACTAACGGCGCGGGTGTTGAGGCCGATGATATCAATATCATCGGCATACGCCAGCAGTTGTACACTCTTATAGAAGATGGTACCTTCTCTGTTGAGTTCTGCAGCTCGAACTATTTTCTCCAGAAGCAGGTTGAAAAAGTCGCACGATAGGGAGTCGCCTTGTCTGAAACCTCGTTTGGTATCGAACGGCTCGGAGAGGTCCTTCCCGATCCTGACGGAGCTTTGTGTGTTGCTCAGCGTCAGTTTACACAGCCGTATTAGTTTTGCGGGGATACCAAATTCAGACATCGCGGCATAGAGGCAGCTCCTTTTCGTGCTGTCGAAAGCAGCTTTGAAATCGACGAAGAGGTGGTGTGTGTCGATTCTCCTTTCACGGGTCTTTTCCAAGATTTGGCGCATGGTGAATATCTGGTCGGTGGTTGATTTACCAGGTCTAAAGCCACACTGATAAGGCCCAATCAGTTTGTTGACGGTGGGCTTTAATCTTTCACACAATACGCTCGACAGAACCTTATATGCGATGTTGAGGAGGCTAATCCCACGGTAGTTGGCGCAGATTGTGGGGTCTCCTTTTTTATGGATTGGGCATAGCACACTTAAATTCCAATCGTTGGGCATGCTTTCGTCCGACCATATTTTACAAAGAAGCTGATGCATGCTCCTTACCAGTTCTTCGCCGCCGTGTTTGAATAGCTCGGCTGGCAATCCGTCGGCCCCTGCCGCTTTGTTGTTCTTCAGGCAGGCAATTGCTATTCGAACCTCTTCATGGTCGGGCAATGGAACGTCTGCTCCATCGTCATCGATTGGGGAATCGGGTTCGCCTTCTCCTGGCGTTGTACGTTCACTGCCATTCAGCAGGCTGAAAAAGTGTTCCCTCCATAATTTAAGTATGCTTTGGGCACCAGTGACTAGATCACCTTTGGGGGTTCTACAAGAGTATGCTCCGGTCTTGAAACCTTCTGTAAGCCGCCGCATCTTTTCGTAGAATTTTCGAGCATTACCCCTGTTGGCCAGCTTATCAAGCTCTTCGTACTCACGCATTTCGGCCTCTTTCTTTTTCTGTCTACAAATGCGTCTTGCTTCCCTCTTCAACTCTCGGTATCTATCCCATCCCGCACGTGTTGTGGTCGATCGTAACGTTGCGAGGTAGGCAGCCTGTTTTCTCTCCGCTGCGACACGGCACTCCTCGTCGTACCAGCTGTTCTTTTGCACTTTCCGAAAACCAATGGTTTCGCTTGCAGCTGTACGTAAGGAGTTTGAGATGCCGTCTCACAGTTCCCTTATACCGAGTTGTTGACGAGTGCTCTCAGAGAGCAGGAGTGCAAGCCGAGTAGAAAATCGTTCGGCTGTCCGTTGTCATTGCAGCTTCTCGACGTCGAACCTTCCTTGTGTTTGTTGGCGTGCGTTTTTTGCTGCACAGAGGCGGGTGCGAATTTTGGCTGCAACAATATAGTGGTCCGAGTCGATGTTAAAACCTCGGAGCGCACGCACATCTAAAACACTGGAGACGTGTCTTCCGTCTATCACAACATGATCGATCTGGTTGGTGGTTTTTCGATCCGGAGACAGCCAGGTAGCTTGATGTATCTTCTTATGCTGGAATCTAGTACTAAAGATAACCATATTTCGGGCCCCGGCGAAGTCGATCAGCCTCAACCCATTTGGGGATGTTTCCTCGTGTAGGCTGAATTTACCGACCATAGTGCCAAAGATACCTTCTTTGTCCACCCTGGCGTTGAAGTCGCCAAGCACGATTTTGACATCATGGCGGGGGCATCTCTCATAAGTGCGCTCCAAGCGCTCATAAAAGGCATCTTTGGTCACATCGTCCTTCTCTTCCGTCGGAGCGTGGGCGCAAATCAGCGATATGTTGAAAAACCTCGCTTTGATGCGGATTGTGGCTAGACGTTCATTCATAGGAGTGAATGATAGTACTCGGCGACGGAGCCTCTCTCCCACCACGAATCCAACAACAAACTTGCGTTCCTTTATATGGCCACTGTAGTAGATGTCACAAGGACCTACTCGTCTCTGTCCTTGTCCCGTCCATCGCATTTCTTGGACGGCGGTGATGTCAGCCTTTATTTTCACGAGGACATCAACCAGCTGGGCAGCGGCACCTTCCCAATTAAAGGACCGGACATTCCAGGTGCATGCCCTCAATTCGTAGTCCTTATTTCGCTTGCCATGGTCGTCATCAAAAGGGGGGTCTCTCATCCGAGGCTGATTGTTGGCTTTCATTGGTGCGTTTTTTTACGTGGCGGGTCCCAAACCCAGCGCACAACCCTAAGTAGGGGAATATTTCGCCTTCTCACTTTAGCTCGCCTTCAAACGGATGTTCTTAGGCTACCCAGAGGATACTCGGTCAGAGACCGGAAGTCGTGAGCTGCTTGAGTCATATGTAAAAGAATCGTTTCTGGCCACTCCCAAGTGAATGGCGATCAGAGAACTTTCCTCACTTGCGTGAACTTCTACACATGACTCCATCCTCCAAAATACAATCATATCTACTTTAAAATGATTTTATGTGTTCTTGTAGTCTGCTGCTTAAATCTGCAAATTAACGTATTTTTTGTTCCCCTGTAATCTATTTCACCCTTTTCTAGCCAAAACTGATGGTTATTCCAGATGTTTAGGGAACACTGACAGATTACGTGAACCTTTTATTTAACAAAAAAAAGATCACCAAATCTTACTTTGAGCTCCAAATATGGTATAACTCTATATGAGCACGATTTACCGAAATTTTTCCAAATCTTAGACTCTCTCACAGCTGCTGAACACTTAGAATTTAGAATTGACTGGGTATTTTCGTATATACAATGATAAATACCGCATAAGTTCAGCCACGTATCCCATTTTTATGTTCTTTAGGCCGTTATGGCACAAGCCAAGAAGAAGAGGAAGAAATATTACACGTTTAAAAGAATATATAAGAGACTCTTATCATTTTTCTTCAAGAAAAGCACACAATCGTAATGAACTATAATCGACGCATCTACAGAGGAAAACAATTTCAGTTATCAAACTTCAAAGAGTTCAATAAACCTGTCAAAGGTTTCTGTTTAGGTGTGGGTCGTTCAATATATGAAATGAATAAATTCATGATTCTTAATTTGCATCCAGAAGAGGCATGACAGAGACTTGACCAGAGCAGACTACACGTTCATTTTGCAAATAAAAGTAAAACCACTAGGAAACTGATTGAAAATCTTATATACTCGTAACAAGATCTTCGAACTACAGCAAGAGATGCATATGAATGTTAATGCGTAAACAACATATTTTAACATGCTATGAAAATTTATATAGAAATATTTGTGTGCATGAGATATCGATGCTATATCACACTGACACAATGAAAACAATTCCAACGATAGAAAAATCAGAGCACCAATATCCACGTTGACATGTTAAATTGCTACGCGTTTCAACACCTACATGAGGAGGAAAATCCGAAAACAATAGAGATTGCACACTAATTTTCGCAGAGAATTGGAACGTGAGTGTGAGTTATTGAATTGCATTAGTCATGCAAAATATATGGATGAGAGTGTTTGCTGGCAAAGGCGTTTGTGATGTGTCACTTGCACATATCACTAAGTATCATTCTTGGTGTTCCTGTTATGTTCAACGCCATGTTGACTATTTCACTGAAACAGTGTCATGAATGCCAGGCGACAACCGGCGGAGAAGCATTAAGCACACAGTAAGGCAGGAAAGCGGTAACATGGCAGATTCAGTCACTTGCCCCAAAGCGAGGAAATCGCACGACACAGACAAGCAACAAGGCAGTTGATATATGCTTATATAGTATAGTATATATGTTTGAATCTTCTACATAAATGCATACTTTCCTGTGCAGATAATTTCTAAGGGTGCAGCATTAATAAACTCATATCTATGTATATACAAATCATACACTGACCGCCATATTTAGCATAAAGTTTGCTAGAGTAACGAAACCAATTATGCCTATATGTGCTATATATTATATGGGAAGACAAGTAATCCGTAGACCAAATTTACTTTGGCTAAAACTATTTGACAGATATGTAAATTAAATTAGAGTGCAGGTCACGCCCATTTTTTCAAAATTTTTAATCCACAATTGCCTCGTGCTACTCTATGTCAATTTATTATATATTGTTATAGCACTTTATAGGTTTTTCTTTAAAATTAGAATGACTTAAAACCGAATTCAATGTAGGAAACTAAAAAGTCTTATCAGTTGGGCTTGGTTCAAGTCATATTCTCTTGAAAACACATTTAGGGTGTCAATTATTTTACAAATTTAAAAAATATTCAAAATACCACATTTTTTCGAGTAATAAGAATTCCTTTTCAAACCCAACACCAAATTATTCATTTAAGCAAATTCCAACAAAACAAAATATCTTTAACTATCTATACCCTCCCAATAAGGTTTTTCTATTATAACCGGCGATAAGACTTGGATCTATGCTTACGACCCCTAAACAACCGATCAGTCGAGCGAATATAGTGCCAAAAGAGAGCCGAAATCAAAAAAATCGCGCCAAAGTCGCTCAAAAATCAAAGTCATGTTGACTGTTTTCTTCGATTATCGTGGTGTTGTGCATTATGAATTCTTTCCAACCGGTCAAACAGTCAACAAGGAATGTTATTTGAACGTTATGCGTCGTTTGCGTAACGCTATCCGCCTAAAAAGGCCGGAATTGTGTAAAGAAAATTCTTGGTTTTTACATCACGATAATGCACCATCCCATACTGCCCTCTTAATTCGTGATCATTTCACCAAAAATTCAACCCATATCGCTCCGCAACCACCGTATTCACCTGATCTGGCGCCGTGCGACTTCTGGCTGTTCACCAAGCTCAAAAGACCGCTCCGGGGACACCGTTTTTATACGATAGAGGAGATTCAAGCCGCAGCGAAGACGGAACTGAAGGCCATCCCGGAAAGTGACTACAACCAGTGTTTCGAAGATTGAAAAATCCGTTGGCATAAGTGCATTGCATCAGGAGGGGATTACTTTGAAGGGAATGAAATTGATTTGGAAGAATAAATAAAGAATTTTCAAAATAAATACAATGTCTCCTTATGGGCACACAGTACTAAAATTGTATATTATTGTGTGTTTTTTGATTTCTTTCTTTTTGTCCAAAATAAAGTGCATGTAGTACATGTAACTGCATATTCACAAAACTGGATTTTTATCTGTAAACATGTACACAAAAGCATTTTGCCGTTTATTTCATCTTTGATTATCTGTGTTTCCTTTCTAGTGCTAAGTGGCGAAAATTAAACACAGACAAGCTTCGTGTAAGAGCTGGTAATATAATAAAAAAAAATTGTAGTTAAATCAAGTGTAAGAGTTTATCGGTAAAATAAGTGTAATTTCCTCAAATAGAGAAACTAAAATAATGTTAAATTACATTTAACTGTACATAACTTTTTGAACATCGAGAATGCTTTTCCAAAGTAGATAGAAAAGTCGTATGTAGTATTTTATATTCTTAAAAGACCGGTAGCTGCTTAAGCCAAATCCTTTACTACTATTGACTTTCACGACAGAGAGGAAAAAACGGCCAGGGATTTCTGGGCATTTCTCGTTTTTATCCTACTATCTCCAATGTAAACTTTGCACACAAACGACTTTAAATAATTCTTTCAAAGAAAGTCTGATAAATCTGCTACACGATTTGCAGCTAAACACTACTTACAGAGCTTGCAATTTCTTTATCTAATTTTACCGCAAATTTTCACGAAAGCTGTTGGCAGGCTCAAGCTTTAAAATCAATTTAACGTAAACGAAATCAGCGACTACCCACGAAGACGCGATACATATTTAAAAGGAAGCCAATAAAAAAGTGGAATAAAAATGTAATAGCGCGTCACAGCCACCGCAGAAGCCACTTGCCCCCTAAACGCGTAAAAAATCCAATATAAATTAACAGATAAACCGTTACACAATGCCACTAAGACCACACATTATTGAACGTATTGACAAAATAAAGGAACAACAAGAAAACGAAATGAAAGAAACCAATTTTCATGACAAAACGTGGAAAAAAACTTGCATTCCTTTTGTCGTAGTTTTTTTGTATTTATTGCTTATTCGTGATATTGGTGATCACAAAATCGACCGCTGTGCTCTGCCTGTTCTAAATTAAAGTAGAGGAAAAACATTATGGTGACAAAGGAGAATAGAATTTCAGGTAATACATACATTAGTTATAGGTATATTTTATGTGTTAACTTTTTAAGCCACAATTTGTGGGATCGCTTTAGTTGGCTACCTTTTTCAACCAAAAGTAAGAATAACAGCCACAACAGTGAAGGTAACAAACAAATTACCCTAACAATCGGGTACAAAACATTTTTATGCAAATTTAGTTGCCACCGAAAAGTGAAGGGGAGCCACTGTGATGATAACGAATCGATACGTTCAGGGATTTGAAAGCAATTACTGAACACATAAACACTTAAACACACATCAAAATATTTTATAATTGACATAATACCCTGAAACGACAAAAAAAAAAACAACAACCAAAAAAGTTTGGCTTCAATTTTTCTGATTGTATATACTGCCTAATGTGAAAATATAGAATTTCGAACACAACTAAATTATTCGTTGCCACTAGATGATCACGGCAACGACGCAAGAAGGTGATTATAGTGATGAAGTTATTCTTCATTGACGATAGTAGACAAGGCGGGAAAATTCATAATATATGCGATGTTTTGGTTTTTTCTTTTTGGTTGATTTATAGTACAATCAAGTAGCGTAGTAGTCTCTAAGGTGCAAGCCATTCATTTTAAGCTACCGCTTATGAAACGAAAAGAATTACGAAACGCGATTATAAAAAAATTAGAGAATCGCCATTAAGTTAATCGAAGACATTAATGGCACTGAGTAGACCAAAAACGTGGGTGATTAAATATAGTAAACCCAACAGTCTGTAGATTAGTGCTTTAACTCGTATATGTGGTCTCACCGTACAAAATGAAAGCATGAATGTTGTGTGTATATCCAAAGAGTGTTAACTGCTGAAATGATAACCGCTGAACAATACGAGTCGACTAAGACCGACATTAGCCTGACCAACCGATTATTGATGTGCTCAAGGCGCTTTATCGGTAGATGAGGTACATACTTCGGTGGTTTTGGCACCACAAAAGACGGCAGTTTTAGCGTTTTTGAGTTTCCCGTTATTTCCAAGTATCAGTCTGGAAACCTAACCCAGATAACTGTAATAAACGAAAACGTTAGATAATTATTAATAATTAAGAAATAACGGTCAATCGTTCCTCGTGTAAGGTAAATTGGTGACTGAAACTTTATGAATTTTCTTAATACCTACAATTTGTTTATATAATAGTACTAATCATTTCTCACAAATCATTTATATGGTAAAGAAATGCTTTCCTGTACCATCCAAAAAAGAGGAGATCGCTGAGTGAAGATCTAGTAAAGTCTAAAGTGCTTCAACCCAAAAACGGAACAGATAAATGTTCGGAAATCAATCCTAAACTATAGTGTCTGTCAGTTATTGTACCAAAAAGCTATTTAGTCCACAAAATAGGCAAGCATTTATAAAAAATATTATTATTTATTTCATATTAAAATCTGCTCCCACTTAAAGCACGAGGTTAAAATGCTTCTGTTAAAACAATCCATCTGAAATACAAATAAGCAAAGATTCATCCTTATAAGCAAAAACCAGATTAAAACACCAAAACAACCGGCAAAACTCTCACGAAAACCCCAAGTTCTAACTAAATTGGTTAAAAGTAACTCAAGCATTCCAGCACTCACGTATTTAATGATTCCTATCCAACTGTTTACTTAACATTTTCTCTAGTTCATTACTTCCGTGAAGTAAATAAAAGAAATAAAGCAAAACAAACCAATAAAACCGAACCGAAACCAAATTCTAAAAGTAAAGCACCTGCGGTGATACGAGTACAAGTAGTCAGCAAGGAAGCAATAAAACTTCGGAAACCACAAGCGTAGACGGACGAGTCTGGCAAAGCAAAAACAAAAAAACGAAAACAGAAATTGCAGCATAATAAAGTTGACTAAATTTGACAATCGATTGCTATCAGCAGTGATGACAATAAAAATAACAATAAAACAAAAAAATAACATAGCACTCACAGCCGAAAAGTAAATCCACAACAAAGGCGGCAGCAATAATAATTAAATTGAACTCATTAACAAAAGCACTTGTCGGCGCTTCGATGGTCTCAATCAGAGTTGAAAACATAAATTGACAGCAGCTAAAACGTCAAAAGGGAAGGGATGGACAAGCCGGCGCCCGGCTCTTAGACCCACATATCAGCTGATTAAAGATAAAAAACAAGTGAAAATGGCACAGCAGTTCTAATAATACTTAGATAGCAGATAGTAGATACTGCAGCGCTGAGATTATATGTGAATGAACAAACATAGTCTGAAAAGTGTGTTATATGATAATAGCCAAGAGTGATGCGTAATACAATCGCTGTAGCAGTAACTATTCTGTAGGAAAAGTATAACGAGTTAACAACAGCGCGCCGGTCGTTTCTTCTTTTCGCAACGTGGCGCCAATTGGAAATTCCAAGTGAAGCCAGGTCCTTCTCCACCTGGTCTTTCCAACGAAGTGGTGTTCTTCTTCTTCCTCTTTGGTGGGTATTGCGTCGAATACTTTCAGAGCTGAGCGTTTTCGTCTATGCCTACGACATGACCTAGCTAGCGCAGACGCAAAACAAAAGTTGACAAGAAAGGGGGCTCTATTGGACGGATAGTCACACACCATATACTAATATATTTAAGCTACTGAAAGAGCAAGTGAAACAATGTATACACATGCATACTTAGATTGCCAATGAAGCCGGCTTAATAAGCGCACTTTCAAGCATTGTCAACCAACTTAGTTTTATAGAAGGCTGCGAGTGTGAAGATGGAGAGAAAGGAGAAAGGAAGTTAGTGAGTCGAGAAACTTACAGCAACTTGTAATTTGGTTCCTAGTTCGAGTGTTCGAACTTTTGCTAACAGTCTTCACATGTTATTGTTCACAAATTATATGATCTATCACAGCCGAAGAATATGAAGTGTTAATAAATGTTAAAAATAATGCAGTTAAATATAGAGTTATATATACGAATATAAATGATCAGGATGATGAGTTGAAATCAGACTATCTATCTGTTTACCTTTTCGTCCGTCCAAGCAAGCTATAATGTAGCACCGCCCACTTCTTGTTGAAATGACATATTACACGGGTTCTGTCCGACCGATTTGGACTATATTTAGTACGTGACATTCTTCTCATATTCCTATGTCACAGCGCAAAAACAGGAGAAATGGGCTATAACCAGGCCTTATTTACCGGAAGGTACGTTTCTGGATATACCCGCACTTAGCTTCTCCTTACTTGTTTCTAAATATTTTTCTTCTCAATGCAGGTAGAGCACCTTGACTTGGAGAGGGCCAATTTTGTAGATGCATCAATCGATGGCATAAAGACATAAAGAGAACTAAATATATACACGATTATATAAGTATAATACCGATGTTAACTCGTCGAAAATGATTCCAGTCAGGTCTCTCAGTTATCAGTGCACATGCAAATATATGTATATGTTCTAGTATGTATATGGATGTGTACATATATATTTCCGACAACGCCGCCATTACGGCGGTCAAAGTAATCCAAAAAATGGGCAGAAAAGTTTTCAATTAAATTTATGTGCCAATAAAATATCAAGTTGATAATTCATAAGTTGAGTGACGCCTAAGTAGAGCTTAAGAAAAAACTTAGCGCATAAATTTATGAGCAGATATAACTATACGAGTATCAATAATTGTTGCAGAAATCAATACAAAAAGCAAAAAAATTGGACTGTATGTAGGTATATGCGTGTGAACAAATCAAATCGTTTTAGTCAGCTCACAGCGAAAGTATTTATGTGGAAAATGACAGATCTGCTTAAATGGGGTGTGGAAAACTCCAGACTGAGAATAATTGCAACAAAGACTAATGCAGGTTGGTAAAAGACTGGCGAAAAAGTTCTATAAAGAAATGGATGAACTACTTCAGGTGATAATTGACGACCAACACATCAAAAGGCTTTAAGCTGGCGAGTGTGCAATATTTTGCATTTCCAATAATATTCAGGTTGAGTTAGTTATATTTGAAATGGTTTACTACCTACAAGTAAGACTTTCAGGTGTAGTAGAAAGCATTAAATAGTACTGAAGCAATAGATGATAATCCTAGTAAGGCTTTTGCTCGACGATCGCTTTAACTACCAAATTTTTTTAGTTTTAATCACACCCTGGAGCAAATATACTTTCCTGTTTTTTGATTTCTCACATCGGATATCGTATCGAAAGCATATTTACATATATTTCTTTATAATTGCTTGAACGACGTGTAGATTGACTTATGATATACTGAGACTTAAAAGTGTATTCTATTTTCTTATGCATCTTGACTAAAAATTGAAATCTTATTTTTTTTGTGGTACTTAAACGCCAGCTGTCTGCTGCATCTATGAAAAAAATATTAAGAAATTACAATTGGATTAATTTATAGGTCCGTTGACTCTCCACTTTTCACTAAGTTGTTTCCAGAAACTCACGAGTATGCACAATGTGCTTGGTCAGAACAAACTCTCCGAAAGATACTCTTTCCACCATTTCGAAATTTCGTCTGAATAGGAATGAGGGTCAGGGCATATCTTATTTGCGTTAAAAGTAGAAAATTCTTATTGTATTTAATGAATTTACCATCATTTTATTGTAAACCGAATTATTTATGATCAACTGCATTGTAGATATACTCGTTCTGGATTGTTCTTTTATTCACTTAGCCAGCCTGATGAATTTGACATCGGAATCTCTTCAAATGCTAAAAGTCCCAGTGCTCTAAAACTGTGTATCTCATTTCTCTTTCAGCTTTCTATTAACCTTTTGTTGCCAACTTATTACGAGTTTGTTAAAATAGAATTTGAATTAATTACTTTGTTAGCTTACAATATAGATCTAAATTCTAACAACATCATACAGTTCCATTATTATTATTATTAAAACTTCATACTTTTATCGGCAGGCAGCAAAATTTGGCAATAATGAATTTCGGTCTCATTTTCCAAATGCAAATCAAAAACGCTCAATATGCAAATAGCGGTTTGCGAAATAACAAAAATGGAAAATAAATAAAAAAGAAGAAAAATTATCATCAAATTGCGCTACGAGCATCAGAAGCAGCGGAAAATACCAGAAAAAAGGCGTGAAATTGAACAATCGAAAACGAAGCGAAAATATGGAATGGCGGCAGAAGAATAAAAAAATTCGTGGCTTTATGGGTATGACTGAAGCGCTGATGGTGAAAAGTTCTCGGATTAAAAGGCTGTTAGCTAGTGAAACAAATTGCACAAACTGCCTAACAACAAGGAACACACGAACACAGCGGTAAATTCATTAAACATCGATGAACGTCAACAACACCAACTACTACAACAGTAGAAGCCATTATTGCCAACATAACAATACCTTGGTTAACGATGGCGTTGATGATATCAGCGTTGGCAGCATCGGAAGCAATGAAAACTTCGTTAAGCGCAGAGCACGGTGCGTACGCCTTGACGTATACGTAATTACAAATTTGCAGTCGAATTCAATTGCAGTACAATTGGTTGCGAATTGCAAATGAAATTGTCACAATTAATAGCTGAATACATTTACAACCTACGTTTTGGAGTGTATGTAAGCCATACAATACAACGCGATTGCTAATATTTTAATGGAGCAAATATCATTGGTAATTTTTCACATAAAAATACGTATGGACATATTCTGTATTTAAAGTAGGTATTTGATATTGTGCCCGCAATGAATAAACGCATTGGAATAAAGATATGCTCGCTTTTATAGAAAAAATAATACTTTTGACAAAAAACCGAATTACGAAATTTTACATAAATCCTTTGGGGAAAACTATTGCTTTGAAATTGGTGGTAAAAATTCAAAAAAAAAAAAACAACAATGATTGAAAATAGATAAAATAATGTATAATATGTGCTCAATCCAGAAAGAGAAGACTCCACAATCTGCGCCAAATACAATGAGCTAAACATCCTCTATATCTGAATTTGGTGTCCTCGCAAAATTAATACGGCTGGGTAAACTGACATTGAGTACTACCGAAAGCTCCATCAGCATCAAGAAGAACCTCTCCGAGCCGTTCGATGCTAAACGAAGTTTCTGAAAAGGCGACTTTCTATCATGCGACTTCTTCAATGTACTGCTGGAGCAAATAATTCGAAGTGTAGAACTTAATCGAGAAAATACAATCTTTTATAACAGTGTACAGCTGCTGGCGTACGCCGACGATATTGACATCATTAGCCTAAACAACGGCGCCGTTAGTTCTGCTTTCTCCAGAATGAATATGGAAGTGAAGCAAATGGGTCTGATAGCTAACTAGGGCAAGACGAAATATCTCCTGTCATCAAACAAACAGTCGTCGCACTCGCGACTTGGCTTCCACGTCACCGTTGACGGTCATCGCTTCCAAGTCGTAGATAATTGCATCTATTTTGGAACCGGTTTTAATAAATAATAAACCGGTATTAATAACAATGTCAGCTTCGAAATCTAGCAGGTGCTACTTCGGACTAACTATACAATTGAGAAGTAAAATACTCTCTCGGCGAACTAAAGCCAAACTCTGTAAGTCACACACTTCTTCGGAAGATTTATGATCCTTTGCACATTGGCAACGTCGAATGTCGCAGTCGATTGGCTACGCTGGTTAGATTATGCCGTCCGCCACGCTCCAGCTCTGAAAGGATTCGACGCATTACCCGCCTAGGAAAGCAGAGGAAGAGAAAGACATCCACTCTTTTGGAAAGACCAAGGGGAGAAGGATCTAGCTACACTTGGTAACTTAAATTGACGTCAAATTAGGGAAAGGTAGAACGACTGGGCAGCTGTTGTTAACTCGGCTGTAACCTCGCAAACCAAGTTTATGCCAATTAAAAAAGAAAGAAGATAAAAAAAACAGCAGAATTAAAATCCTGAAGGCGCCACCCGCGTAAATGGAGGTCTTCGCCCCTAACTTGTAGGAAAGTGAAGTCTAGGCTTCAAGCTGGGAGCAAAAGTTTCATAAAAATATCTAAATTTGTACACTGGTTACATATTGCGCAGACAGATGTACAGTCACCCTGATTCCAACTTATCTCATCATCCAGATTATTTATATTTGTGTACATACTCCTGTATCAAATCAATTAGTTTCAGGTGATACATACAATCGTTATCAACTGTAGCAACATTCTGCAGGAGTATAAAAATCACCCACATTACACATAAATGCTACCTAGGTCAAACACTATGGTCAAAAGTTAACCATAATGCAACATGCAGACAATATCGTCACCATCATCATCAACATAACCAACATTTGCATATACCCACATACTTGTAGTTTGTACAAACGTGATGGACATAGCGGCTGATGGATGGACCCCTAAATGGCAAGGGACCTTCAGTGGGGACCACAAACAAAAATTCTTAAGAGCAATCTAAACAAAGTGAAAATGACAACATTAACAACAGCAATAACAACTATTAAATACCACCTAGCAACAACAACAAGCACATTGCAAACATTGCAATAGAAAACATAACAACAAAAACAGCAAAGATAGTAAAAACAAAACGTTCCTAACAATGAAGTGCTTCAATAGCCCGGAACTGCGGTGAAATTAGCTGAATGACCAAGCCATCATCTGGCCGCATGGATGCCTATGGAACAGAGGCAGAACACAATGTGGTGTGTGGGTTGATACGTACTGAGAAAATAAAAAACAGAACCAAAATGAAAATTTGTGGAAGGTTATGGGGATCGTGATAATCGAATCTTTTCATTTAAATTTACTTAATATGATATTGAGGGATGGTTTTGAATGGCTAAATTTAATTGTCGATTTATCAATAAAATTTCAATAAAAATATCCATTAGTTATTTAATTTTTAATTTTAGTCGATAATAATAAATAGTTCCCTGAAATATTTTATCGATTTTTATACAAAGGAAATCGATTGATTATTTAGTTCATCTTTATTACTTGTGACTCCATTAAACGGTTTTTTAAATAGCTAAACATAAATCGATTATTTGATATTTCCAAAAATATCGATCTATCGATATATCCAAAATATATCGATTTATCGCTATTTCCAAAAATATATCGATAAATTATTTTTTTAAACTTCAAAAGGCGCCTCACTCGTACTATGAAATTTAACTCACTCCTTTTTACACCTTTCTTATATTTAAATCCATAAAAAAATCTTGATTAACACCAAATTAAAAATTAATTTTATTCCCATTTTAGTGAATCTCAGAACTAATGAGGTCATCGAAGCATCTATTATTCAACGAGCTTGCAATATTTCGCGTTGGGACGCCTACAATGCGAGTCGAGTACTTTTCCCGTTGAGTTGTTTGATGCAATAAAAATGTTTTTACTGGGTCAGTTGCAACGAGAATAGCGCTCGCACGAAGCAACAAAAATAACTGTCGCAGCTAAGCGACGCTGCTCGGACACAAATTGCATGGAAAATGAGTTGACAGACGGGTTACAAGTTGGCTAAAAGGTAAATAGGCATGAAACGCGCGAGGTCTTTGAATTAACACATAAAAACTGCAAGTGGGGAAAATAAACTCGCTAAAATGGTATCAAGTCCCATTGTTTTTTTATGACAACGGCGTAATATGGCTTGTTTGCTTGCTCGGTGGGCTGCTAGCCCATTGGTGGAGATGACAAACGTCCGGTCTAACATAAACGTGATTGTAAAGAAGAGAAATGAAAAGAGATTAAAAGGATGAAAATAAAAGCGAGTGCGTGTTGGCATTATAATCATAGCGGTTTTAGCTACCAAGGAAACTTTTCTTTGCCACCAGCTTATGTTAACCTTAGAACCGTGAGTTAGGCCCTCAGTGCTTATACTTATATTTAATATTAGATTTCTGGGATTTGGCCAACGTATAATTTGGGAGTGATAGAGCTTTGATTTGTCAAATTCGGCTATTGAGGGTAATCGAGGAGAAAACTATTGCGGTTAGGGAAGGATACATGATTTGAAGTGAGAGTGATAAGAGAGTTTTAGCTGAATTCGATAACACCATGTTATATTTACTATATTCCTTCTTCTTCTTCTTCTTTACTGGCGTAGACACCGCTTGCGCGATTATAGCCGAGTTAACAACAGCGCGCCAGTCGTTTCTACTTTTCGCTACGTGCCGCCAATTGGATATCCCAAACGAAGCCAGGTCCTTCTCCACTTGGTTTTTCCAACGGAGTGGAGGTCTTCCTCTTCCTCTGCCTCCCCCGGCGGGTACTGCGTCGAATACTTTCAGAGCTGGAGTGTTGTCGTCCATCCGGACAAAATGACCTAGCCAGCGTAGCCGATGTCTTTTAATTCGATGAACTATGTCAAAGTCGTCGTATATCTCGTACAGCTCATCGTTCCATCGAATGCGATATTTGCCGTGGCCAATGCGCAAAGGTTTACACAGCCGTAATATTTTTGCGGGGATACCAAATTCAGACGCAGCGACATAAAGAGGGCTCCTTTTCGTGCTGTCGAAAGCAGCTATGAAATCGACGAAGAGGTGGCGTGTGTCGATTCTTCTTTCACGGGTCTTTTCCAAGATTTGGCGCATGGTGAAAATCTGGTCGGTTGTTGATTTGCCAGGTCTAAAGTCACACTGATAAGGTCCAATCAGTTTGTTGACGGTAGGCTTTAATCCTTCACACAATACGCTCGATAGAACCTTATATGCGATGTTGAGGAGGCTAATACCCCGGTAGTTGGCGCAGATTGTGGGGTCTCCTTTTTTATGGATTGGGCATAGCACACATAAATTCCAATCGTTGGGCATGCTTTCGTCCGACCATATTTTGCAAAGAAGCTGATGCATGCTCCTTACCAGTTCTTCGCCGCCGTGTTTGAATATCTCAGCCGGCAATCCGTCGGCCCCCGCCGCTTTGTTTTTTTTCAGGCGTGTAATTGCTATTCGAACTTCTTCATGGTCGGGCAATGGAACGTCTGCTCCATCGTCATCGATTGGGGAACCGGGTTCGCCTTCTCCTGGTGTTGTGCTTTCACTGCCATTCAGCAGGCTGGAGAAGTGTTCCCTCCATAATTTAAGTATGCTCTGGGCATCGGTGTCTAGATCACCTTTGGGGGTTCTACAAGAGTTTGCTCCGGTCTTGAAACCTACTGCAAGCCGCCGCATTTTTTCGTAGAAATTTCGAGCATTACCCCTGTCGGCCAGCTTGTCTTCATATTCCTGCATTTCGGCCTCTTTCTTTTTCTGTCTGCAAGTGCGTCTCGCTTCCCTATTACCCCTATTCTATTACCAGTGTGAGTAAGTATGTCAGTCACAATGGCGAAGTCCATCATCCAAGGTCTTCCATGCCAAATTTGCCTTATACTGTTGACGCTTCAATTGACGCAGCATTAAAAGTTGAATGGTGTAAAATGATTTCAACTGTGGGCATCAGAAAGAAAAAGAATGCACGCAGCTTACTCTGTGCAAACTGGACTCATGTTTCGTAACCTAAGCAATAAGCATAAGTCAAGTTGTGTCGTGGTGTTTGCCATCTCCCGCCAAAAGCATTCTGTTTATTCTTCTTTTCGCTATCAGCCGTTGGTCAAACCAAAGTTATTCTTTTAAACGATGTCATTACATAGTCAAAGAGTGAAGGGAAATCTCCTAGAATACATTCGCTTACTCATTGGTATGAAAGCACTAAAAGAAGAAGATCGAATTGGACAGCTTTCACCTTGGAAATACTCATATGTCTTTATAATGTAAGCGTGCGTTTGGCTTAATTCATGGGTTGTCCTATCTAACTTGCACGACAATGGACGGCCAACGGTTTATGCGACTAGGAGCAAGGTTGACCCATTGCCAAACTGACAGTAACGCCAAGTCCGGCCATTTAATAAATTAGTTTAAAAAACGCGTGTTGTTAAAAATTTTTTTTTTTTAATTAACAGCAATAATTATTGGGAACTCTGTTATAAAAGATTATGAAATATAATCTGAAATATGTATTTCACAGTTGTGGCAATAAATTGATTTCCTTAAATTCCAATTTAGCAGTAATCCTCTTTAAAATTAGGGATATATGTTCCAAATAACTATTACTGCTATGAATATTATATCTTGCAGTACAATTATTCTACTGTTACGCTGGACATTTTACATCTCCACAAATGAACGAACAGCCAGTCGAGCAAACAAACAAGCCATTTTACGCCGTTTTCACAAAAGAGCAATGTAACCTGATACCATTTAGCGAGCTTATTTTGCACTCTTGCAGCCCTTCAGCAAAATTCTCTGACCGCGTACGCTAGAATGTCTGTTTACCTTTTAGCCAACTTGTAACCCGTCTGTCAACTCATTTTTCCATGCCATTTGTATCCACGATGCTATGCTCAATTGGACCAGTTGTTTGTGCTACTTTGTGTGTGAGTGTGTAGCTGACCCAGTGTTCAGTGTTGACAAAAGTCGACAAAAATAACCCGGCAGCTTGACAATTACATTTTCTCTTCTCTTTGGAATAAGCGTCCGAACTGTGGGCATCTCACTGCGAAAAGCTACAAATTTGCTGAAAAATTTATGTTTTCATGACCTCATTATTTTTGTAATTTTCTGAATTTGCAGTTAATGAAGATATATTTGTAGTTTAAATCTCAATTATTACACTATGTAGAATGGAAATTTTTTCGTTTTTTAGTACGTATAAATCCCCGCAGCACATTTAAGAATCCAAAGTGCCCACTGTATCTTTTCAATTAGCTGCTTGATCATTCAGCTAATTCCGCCACAATTCCTGGCATTTATAGCACTTGCTTTTTTACCACTATTGTTCTAGTTGTTGGTTTTTATTTGCAATGTGATTGTTTGCAATTTTTGTGGTTTCCCGTTGATGGATCTGTTTATTAGTTTTTATTGTTGTTCCTAATGTTGTCATTTTCACTTTGTGTGCATTACCGTTTAGATATATTACGCATTGTCCACTCTAAAATAACCCAAGAGTTTATGTATCCAATCATCAGTACGTGTCTCTATTTCAGTCACAAATGCGTTGTTGGTAGTTGTAGGTGATGATAATGCAGATTGTGCTGATCCTGGTGATGATAGTGATTGCACCTCCCATTTAGGATGACTTTTGACTGCAAACCATGTGCTAGGAGGCAACTCCTTTGCTAGTATTTAAGCGTACATTTAAGTATTTTTTTAATAATAATCCTTTCCAAGACAGTGAGTATAATTATTTGCTGTAAATATATTGCCTATTAAGAAACCGCAATGCTTTGTATGAGATAAAGTGCTGACTTAGTATTATCGTAACAAACGTAAGTAATTCCTATCTGGTAGCTCTTAGAGTGACTGATCTTTAATATCTATATGTATGTGAAAATATTTTTTTTTCCTATTTCCATTTTAAGGGATTGTATACAGGTAGAAGGCCGAAAAAAACAATTTTCCAGATTTTTTTCTGAGAAAACTTTTCAATTTATTGATCCAAAAATCTGTGCAAATCTTATGGTATCTTTTATCTATATTCTAAGACCTAGTTAGCAAAACTATTTATTTGGAAAGGATTCACAGCTGATTTCCGAGAGCTACTTTCAAAAAACACGTTTTGTGGTGACCACTATATCGGTGAGAAAAAATGTTCGTTTCATTATTAAAAAATATATTTAAAAAGTTCGTGTAAAAATTTGAGAGTACTTAGTTCAGCCGTTTTCGAGTAATGTTGGTCACTGATTTTGAAAACACCCTTTAGAGAAAAGCGCGTCTACAGTTTAGCCTTGCACTTTTAAGCACTCTGAAACGCCTTTATAAATTTGCGTGTAACTTCGAAAACATTCAGTAGAAAGATATGAAATTTTCTGTGTGTATTACCAAAATTAAGTAATTTTAGAAAATAAACTAAAAAAAATCGATTTTTTGGAAAATCTAACTGTATATAACCCCTCAATTTCAGAGTACATGGATGCTTTTTTAAAGTAGTAGTCTTGAAAAATTTATGATTATAAGTTTCTAGAACAACATCTAGCGGCTCGTTTTGCGTACGGCATAAACTTACATTTGTTGATTTGATATTAGATCCTCGACAGCAACTTTCCCCAAACCACTTTTACAAAATTAAGCAATTGCCAATAATGTTTTCCAGAGTTATTACGGAGTGAAAAATTAACGATCCATTTGCTCCATTTAAATAATTAGCAGTGTCATTGATTTGTTTGGCTTACATAGTAGGTACCAAAATCCAGGTTGTAAATGTATGCAGGTATGCTTGTGCCAATTGCATTTGTAATTTGCAACCAATTGTAGGGAAAGCGAATCCAACTGCAAATTTCTAATTACGTATACGACATGGCGCACGCACAGTGCTCTGCGCTTAACGAAGTTTTCATTGCTTTTGATGCTGTCAACGCTGCTATCAGCATTGTCATGTTGGCAATAATGCCCTCCTGCTGTTGTTATGTTTGTTGTTGCCACTGTCGCTGTAGTCAATGTTGCTCTACCGTTGCTATCGCCGAAACTTACCGAGTACGACGTTGTGTTTGAGTGTGTTTTCGTCAGGTAATTTTCACCATGTGGCACAAAAATTTTTCTTGCACACGAACAGGCTTTCACAACTACAATTTTTCACTACGTCACTGCCGCACTCACACATTTACAAACACTTCGGTTTGGTGAAAGAAAGCGGTAAAATAATAAATATTTAAACCACCAAATATTTTGTCAGAATACATAGTTCTAATGTTTAAGTTTATTTCAGGTTGTGTAATGGAACCTTTTATCTCCTTGTTTTGACTAATTTATACATGTGAATTTATAATGAAAGAAAAGCTCTTGATATTTTTCAACTAGTAGCGCCATATACCACACATATATTGACAAGGGCAAGTGATAGCCGTCAGTAAAAAACTCCAACTCTCGAACTTGGAAACAAATTAGAAGTTGCGCTAAGTTCTTTGGCTTCATTCTATTCCTCCGTTTCTCTCTTCTCTGAAACGTGCCGCCAATCACTCGAATACTTGCTTACCAAAGTTTTAAGTCGCTTTAGTTTGGCTCCCGTTATTGTTAATCTACAAATATGTGTACAGAGTTCAACTTCCTTCTTTACTAACTTGAGTAGTTTTTAGTGCGCGAATAACCATCCCATGTTGACCCTACTCCTGTTCGCTTCTGTATTCTCTCTGTGGTTTCACTGCTTCGTTTATTCTTTGAATGTCATAAGCTAGTGGTTCATATTTGACTTTCTCGAAATTGCCGATAGCTATTACTTACGCACCAAACTTTGGCTTTCGTCAATTTGCGTAAATGAATTTACAAAATGAATTATTTGTATGAACTCGTATGAAGATATATACGATTGTCCATTTCGAAGTTCCCTGTCTTTTTAGACGAAAAACACAGTAAATTCAAATTTAATGGGGAAGGTTTATTACCATTCGAAAGAACTTTTTTTGGATTTTTTTTTTGAAGATTATCTCTTTCAAATGTTGGCCACGGCTACGTCTCAGTTGGTCCATACGTTGTGTCCAATTCTTTATGACTCGTTCGAGAATTTCGACTGGTGATTGGTGATTGATATGCGTGATTTTTTGCTCCAAAGCCTAAATCGAAGCGGGATTGATTGCATAGACTTTAGACCTCACACGAAGAAAGTCTAAAGGTGTGATATCACATTATATTGGTGGACAATCGATCGGCCCAAAACGTTAAATTATCTGCTCACCAAATATTCCCTCAGTAAATCCATTGATTGATGCGATGTGTGGCAAGGAATGCCGTTTTGTTGAAACTAAATGTCGCCAAGATTACGAGCTTAATTTCAGACATCAAATAGGTGGATATCATGGCGCGATAACGATCGCCATTGACTGTTATGTTCTCACCGACATCATTTTTGAAAAAATATGGAAAGATGATTCTATCGGTCCACAACCCACACTAAAGCGTTGTTTTTTCTGGATGAAATGACACCTCTTGAATCTCTTTAAGTTGCTCTTTGTCTCAAAAGCGACAATTCTGCTTGTTTACACACCCATTGAGCCAGAAATAAGACCTATCGCTGAAAAAAGTTTGAAACGATGTCGTTTGGGAAGTTTGAAATTTCAAGGCCGTCGGTAGACTTCCTGTTGATAACTAGATTGTTCAAAATATATGGTCCAATTAATCTAGTTTAGTGCATTTTTTGACCGTTCACTCACCCGTTCGTTAGACAACCAAAGTCTTCACATAGTAAAAAAACAGTTTGTTCTGTCCAAGGACAAAGAGAGTAGTCCCCGCTTGTCGATTTTTGGATATGTTAGATCTCATTGAGCTTGGACAACTGATTTAACCACGAGTAGATCCGTTAGCGCAGAAAATTCGTTTCAAGTTCCATAATCTTTTAATCACAAATTACGAGTATCAAAAACAAAAAAAAAAAAAACAGAAAAAGGTACACGGATTTTTATGGTATTACAAAAAAATTAATAATGATACCGCATTGGTACGTGAATTTGTATTTTTATTTTTCCTAAAGAATAGGTACTAATACAGTAGTACATATTGTCTATCGCCCTGGGCGATCACACTATAACACACTTATTATATCAGGTTCATTCCGATAGTTACTGCTGTGGCTTTTGAGATGTTATTGTCTTTTGTGGTATCAACTCATATGTGGATCTAACTTCTTTTCTTCTCAATTGCCTATTCAGTCCGAAGTAGCACCTGTTGGCAAAAGTTATCCTGCGCTGGATTTCCAGGCTGATATTTTTTGTGGTGTTTACGGTGGTTCCAAGATAGACGAAATTATTTACGACTTCATAGTTATGACTGTTTGTTTGATGACAGGAGATATTTCGTCTTGCCCTCCTTCACTGCCAGACCCATTTGTTTTGCTTCCTTGTTCAGTCTGGAGAAAGCAGAACTAACGGCGCGGGTGTTGAGGCCGACGATATCAAATGCGGCTTGCAAACTTTTCGTTGGCTACTAAATTAGCATATAGTACAAATCTATTCTACATTACTTTGTTTTTTTTGTAATTATTATTTTTAGAAAAAAAAAAGGTAATGAACTAAATAAGCGATCTCATAACTTGTGGTGGCTTGAAAATTAGTATATAAAATACTATAAATCCCTAACTAGCGCATTAGCCAAACTTTTGCCCGAAAATTAAAGTAAAGTAAAATCGTGTTGAAAGTGCACACAATCGACCGCAGGATGTGGTTACTAATA
Organism: Bactrocera zonata; assembly: GCA_037783105.1. Taxonomy (NCBI): domain Eukaryota; kingdom Metazoa; phylum Arthropoda; class Insecta; order Diptera; family Tephritidae; genus Bactrocera; species Bactrocera zonata. The sequence continues at coordinate 176,576 of JBAWJQ010001869.1, read as the reverse complement.
CCACAAATACTAAGTAATAAACACCGAAAAATAAGATAAATAAAACGAAAAAGTTTTTTTTATTCTCCCCCTTTTGCCGTGATATTAGTTTTTCTAATTCGTTTTGGTTTTTCTTGGAGTTTATTTTGTGAATACTTCTAATAGTGCATGTTGTTTTTGGCAATGAGTAGCGGTTTATCTGTCGCAATAATTTTATTGGATTTTCTAGCGCTTAGTGGACAAGTGTTAAGACTTCTGCGGTGGCTATGCCGCGCTTTTCTTTCTATATTGCTTCTCTTTTATTGGCTGAATTCTAAATATATACCAAATCCTAGTGAGCAGTCACTTAATCTGTTCACGATAAATTATTCTTAAAGCTTAAGACTGCCAGCGGTTTTCTTTGTACAGACATAGGTGAAGATATTCCGTGTGCTATTATAAATAATCCTTAGCTGAATAGTCGTCATTTTAACTTTCACATCACTTTAAAATAATTATCAAACGGCGTGTGTTTTCAAAAACGGTCGTCAGTAACTAGGGATTGGAAGCCTTGTTACTTTGTTTTGAGGTATTTTGTAAGAAGGTTCCATGTTCTCATCATAACATTTGAATTGGCTCAAAACACAGTCGTGTATTAGAAAACCTTACTACCTAATATGGCTTAATCACAGGTCAGTATTTCACGACAATAAACTAAGATACCTGAATTATAAAGTCAGACTGGTAAAGGAGTTTTCTCATTCGTAAAACTTTCCCTATCCATTTGTAACTTATTTCGTGTTATCAGTTACTTTAACTATAGAAATAAAACTATTTTTTCCGATAAGCCCTCCGAATTTAAGAGGCTTTATCCGTTTCAAATATTAATCCCTTATCGACCGAAGGTACGTTGGAGTAACGTCACTGTTACGAGCTAATAGAAAGTTTAATATATAGTACATGTTGTTTTAATATATAATATTTTATTAGTAAAACTATATCCACATGGAAAAGTAAAGTCACACGGAAAGTAAAATATATATAAAATTATAGACTTATAAGCACCGTTGGGCTGTGACGAAGTCTAAAAGAGTCTTCGAGGTAAAACTTAAAGCACATTGAGAGAAATTGGAACACAAGTACACAAGCGTTAGTCTTAGAAAAAAGGTCGTGTTATCAATGACCGAAGACGAATGGAGAGATGATCTGTTAGTTTAAGGTTGATGAGGATGTCAAACTTGAAACGGAAAAGACTTGCAATCTAAAGGCAACGGTTCTCCAGGTGGATACTCCAGAGACGTAATGGACAAAATGAGTCTGTTTGCGAAGATAAGATTCATAAATCGTTAACTTTGAGATCTGTTTTAGCCAGTTACGCCGAATACTTCCATGAATTTTACTGAGCCAACATTTACGAAGAGTTGGTTTTTCACTAGCCGTGTGTTAATTTGAGACCACAAAATTGAAATTATTGTTTGAAAGTGCTGCGCTGGTTACTGATTTAAAAAGGTGATAATTTCAATTTCAATCTACCTAGAAATTTTACGAACACAACGGTAAACAATCTTAATTTTCATAAGTTTTAGTGCTTTTCCAAGTGACTAAATTTGTACGAGTATGCTTTTTATGTGGTCTGTCGTTACCTTTGCCGAACTCTCCTTTTCCTACATTTTTGCTTCTGCCAGCAGTTACATTTGGGTTTGTCTGTCACACAGATTCTTGGTTTAAAAGAATCAGGTGCAAAACGTGTTATGCTACCTGAAAACTTTTTAATGCGCTAACTTCAAACAAAAAGCAAAAAAAAAAAAAAAAGTAAAAACAAACGCACAGAAAATGCTTAGCTATAAGCCAAAACCAGAGCAAATGTTTGGTTAAGTCTGCGAGTATCCACTGTACTACAAAAGTATGTTCAGATTCTAAGCTGTGACGCTATGCGGCAAGAGTATTTCGTATATTTGATAGTACATAGCAACAATTTGAAGAATCTGAAAATGAAAACAATAGTCTTAAATAAAATACAAATAAAATTTACTCACTCTTTCACTTACATATACCGGCATTCTTCTAGGAAACCGCGGACACTCAAATTTAGTTTCTACATTTAAGTAATTTAATGGTCGAGTGTGTGCTGAATTTTCTAAACGTGTATCGAAGGATATGGTTTTATTTTTTTCCCTTTTAAACCATAGCTTTATATTTTATATGTGCACATTCAGTTGAATTGAATTCATGTGATTTGATTTAAAAGTGCAATTTGGCATTTATGTCACGAGTTTAAAGGACATCTTAAGAAATTTAGAAGGGATACATTTAACAACACATGAACGTGATCGGTGCGAATTGCATTTAAAATTTCTGTGGATATTTGATGGGTGTTGAGATAGATGCCGTAAATTTTTGAAGATGCAAATAGGCACAGTGTATCCCCAACAACTTCACACATGTCCATTGCAACTCCATCTGCTCCTCTGCTGTGAGATAGTTGCTTCTTTAACTGCTTCGCACAGATGAGCTTCATTTACAAAGTAAACAGAAAAATGTTTCTAAGCGTAAAGTACAGCACACATTCATACGTGACTTTCGACTGCTCAGTTTAGTCTGCGTAGATGGCTGTAGCAGGCGTTCAAATTAATCAAAGTGGGCATACTAATACCCATGTATGTATGTATATATGTACATATTAAAGTGATACTTTCATCTGCGTATGAATGCAGTCGATGTTGCAAGTTGTATGTGGATATGCGTATCCTGTGGAGGAGGTGAATGATTGTACTTTTATCAAATTTTGTTATGTTGATTTCATTAAAGCCGATTATAAATTGCCCTTGTCCTGCAGACTCAAGGGAATGGTGCTTATTGGGCTGCTGTTGTAAGTAGATATTTAAAAATATTTATTTATTTAAAAACTCTTACTCTTTAAAGATATATAGATATATTTATATCTGCAGAGGTATTAGAATAAAATTTTTCCAAAGGAGTATTTTGTGAGAAATATCTATTAAAATTAACTTTTTTAATCCTACCAGTAGTTTTTCAAATCATCTTTTTAATTACTTGTGCATATATTTATAACAAGGCTTTCACAAATTTACTTTCATGTTTTACGGAAACAGCCACACATTCACCATTTAACGTTCGCTAAGGCACCTTCGCCGCATTTTTGAGCTTCCATGCGTTGCAGACTTTACATAATGTATATTATTTTATATGCTTACGAACTATGACAATTAAGTAATGAGACTGATTCCATAAAAACCATATATTTGAAAATTATTCTATAACTCTGCGTTATCCTTCAAAGTAGTCCCCTTGGGCAGCTATACAGCGATTCCAGTGCGTTTTTCATGCTTCGTAACATTTCTGGAACGCTTCGACTGGGATGTCCACAAGTACCCTCGTCACGGCCGCCTGGATGTCCGTAATCGACTCAAAATGGGTTTCTTTAACCACCGATTTTGTTTCAGGAAACAAAAAAAAGTCACAAGGTGACATGTCAGGCGAATAAGGCGGCTGTCGCAACACGGCTATCCCTTTAGAAGCCAAATACTGGGGCACGCTGAGGGCGGTGTGACACGGCACTTGTCGTGATGAAGGATCCAGTTACGAGCGATGTCTGGGCGCACCCTGTTGACTCGTTTTCGCAATCTTTCGAGTACTTGGCAATAGTATACTTGATTCACAGCTTTCCCCGGTGGAGCGAATTCTTTGTGGACGATTCCACGGCTATCAAAAAAGGCAATAATCATCGTTTTCACCTTCGACTTGCTTTTTTCGGGCGGCGAGCGCACGGAGACAGCCATTGTGAGCCTGGGCACGACAAAGAGCACTATCACTATACACTCTTACAATTTTAGCGTACGTTTCCGGAGCTGTTTCGCCCAATCTGGCGCAAAATTTTATCGCAACGCGTTGCTCTTGATTTCGTTTTTCCATTTTCGTGATGAGCACTACAAACACACATCTACTCAACTTGACGCAGCAGGCGAACTAAATAAGTTAGAGCGACGGTACATATATCAATGGAGAGGGGAGGAATGCCGAAAAAAGAAAGAGGAAATTTCAAGGTCACAGGTTTACCACAAGAGTGGCAATAAAATCAGTCTCATTACTTTATTGTCAAACCTCGTATATGTGTGTGATGTGCTTACGTTTCCACGCGTTTTTGCTTTTGTTTGCATATTGATTGTTTGCGGTCTCCACTTCCCCTCCTATTCGAATCAAATTGAGAAATGATGAATTTATTTATTTAATTTATTGAAAGAATAACGCCTAGACAGAGGCTCTTGATAGGTTTGCTAAGCTCTATGAATTTTAGTAACCGAAAATGTTGCCATTTCTAAAAGAGTCGACATCGTTTTGTTATGTTTTTGAGATTTTACTAGATTTTAAAAGAATGGAATTGAAAACATGTAAATTGTGTATATATAGAAAAACAAACAAACATTGTGAGATATGTAAATAGCTTTTATCATACTCCTCCACGCAATAACATTAAATGTTAAATTATTTTATATGCTAAATGTTGCTCAAAATTTCCACCTTGTTTCCTAAATAAAGAGGAGCTATATCAAGCGCAGAGTATAATCAATCGTCTGTTATGCTCCTTACTTCGCACTCTAATGACAAAAATCATCACAAATCTGTGGGATATATATTTCGTTATTTTCAAATATTTATAATGGGAATCTATTTAAGTTTGGAATTCTAAAAAATATGTAGCGTTAGCTTTACACTTTTTGATTTAACCCTTGCTGCGCGCTGATTTGAAATGTTCGGCTACAATGAAAAAAAGAGAAATCTATTCTAAACTTATCCTATAAAAACTACATTGTAGAAATTTCTTCTTCATTAAATAATCGCAATCGACAATTAAAAAAAAATCTTCAGGGTTCTTTTACATAAAAAGGCTATCATAAGCATAGTTTAGTTGTAGCCAAATGCATAGAATTCAGCCAGTCACTCTCTACATATTTTTGCAGCCAGTCCATTGAATGGTCACGAGTACATGGGTTTACGCGTTCCAAAAAATCGAATTTTCCGAAAATTTCTCAGATACAGTCTTGGGAACTTGTGCGCTCGAAGTCAGCTCGGCTAAATGCGCTGACTTTAAACGCGTTTTTTTCGAAACTGTTTTGAAGTCTTCATAAAACTTTACAAGGACTTGGATGTAGGTTTTCTTTTTTTGATTACAACGGTTTGAAAAAAAATTTTGCCAAAAATCTTATTTTCACTTTTCTTTCTTCGTTCAAATTCTAAGTTAATGTTTTAATTAAACACTTATTTTTCTAACTTAAATGATTCTGTAAGTAGTTATCCTGCCAACCAGGGCGCATATTTTTGCCGAGAGGTCACCGGAAATGGCGTATGGTTGAGTTAAAAATTTTTTATTTTTCAAAAATTTCAGAATTTTTTTGTTAATACATAGTGTATGTTTGTTACAATAAAAAATTCAAAAAAAAAAAAAAAAAATATTTAATTTTTGAAACGGTAAAAAATTCTTGAAAAAGGCTCTTTTTCACTCGATGTAAACCCTTAAGCTAAAATGGCACATTTTTCCATAAAATACTTAATTGCACCACCTTTCCAACATTACTAATAAAATCACCCATTAAAACATCATTACTAATAAAATCACCCGTTAAAACAGTTATAAAATAATTTAATATTTTCACGGAAACCATAATTGATTGGGTACGCCAAGTGATGTGTATGATTGATGTGCTACTTCTTTCATACATTTTTCTTTCAGTGATTCGCTTTCTCGATGAAATCTCATGTACATAAATTATTCAGTAATTTTCCACACGAAGAAATCTTGACGCTATTTATTACAATATATATCTTTGGCTGCCTTCGCTCAAAATTACGCTGCAATTACGTACTCCTACAGAACAACTGCGCATCTGATTGTCTCCGAACGATTTCCACCTGCCTTTCTCCTTTCCACGGACGTATACGTATGCGCACAGTCGCCTACCTTTAATCATAATCAACCAATTGACTTGGGATGTGTCAATACAATAGGGCTGTATGACAATGAAAAATGAGGGGCGGAGGAAAGGATACAAAAGGAATAAAAATTTTTAAAAAAGTTGTGAGAAAAATTAACAGGACTATTTAACTGATTCTCTACGGAAATATTTTCTTTTTATTTTTTCGCTTTCGATTTTTATGTTTTTAAATTAATTAATGCAGAATGCAATGACAGGGGTGGTTACAAGATAGAAAATTAATAAGAAATAAAGTTTCTGGCTGCAAGTAAATGCATTCAGAGAAATTTTGTGGCAAAATAATTGGAATAGTGAGTATCACTTTAAATGGCAGTTGATGATGGACTGTTGCACATTCATTACCTTTGTCCCTCATATTTGGTGCAATCCTTTAATAAATATAAACATATTTTCTAGTCAATTATCTGGTGTAGTATCTCAACAGCTCTATATATGTCATTAAAAACCTGACAATAAATATTGCATATAATTTCAGAGAGTTTTTGTGGCTTCAAGCGATATATTTCGGTTCCTAGTAGACCCCAGAAATGAGTTTGGAGAAAGAAACAGCAGTTTATTTTTTGACTTCGCCCTAACATTTGTTTTTCCGAAAAATTGAGATTTGATTTGGTCGATTGGTTCCATGGGAATGCGTTAAATACCTTTACCAGCAAGCAAAATGTGATATGATGAGTACCGGAGATACATATGTACTGCTTAGATAATTTCTGACTTTCTTCTATGAAAGATGTTGATTCTGCTAACTGCATTGATCTTTGTAGATGCCTTTAATAGTTTAAATAAATCATATCCTACAAGGTACAATAATTTAGATTTCAGAGATTTGTTAAATTCCGTGATCTAAATGCAATAGTAGATACCACCATAAAGTATTAAATTTTCAAAATTCCCTATTTTGCTTTCAGCCCACAGTGCGCTGGGCATGCACTTCATCCCAGTTAACCTCGAAAACTGTACAAAACTACAATTCTCGTAGGGAGCTCCGAAATTTTGCACACCGCCAGGGGTTAATAATATTTTATTGCCGGTTTTCTTCCCTACCAACACATACGGTATGCAACGGCGTTGTCAGATTCAGTGTTGAGTTGCTTGGGGAGTACAGACAGGAAATGCTTGAAGCTACGAGCGTGCTTGCACTTACATGATCATATTAAATTAGTAACTTAAACATTGAAAATAAAGTTTGCAGAAAACAAAGCAAAAAAGGCAAACGTGGAAATTCAGCCACAACTGGAGGGAAATCATTCCTTGACTATGAAACAATTCTAGCAAAGTGGGTTAGCATTGTGCAGACTCGAGTTGGCTCCACAAAATTGTAAAAGATATGTTTAATAATTGTAATGGTTGGTAGCCGACGGAGCGTTTATAGAGTTAGCTTAATGCTCGGCTTTTGTCATGTGTGCATTCTATTCACCAAATAGAAGGCAAAATAGACTTCAGTGTATGCGGCACCTATTAACCCTTGGTGCAAGCAATTGTGTGGATCGTTCGTAAAACATTATCTAGCCACTTAAGAAGGAGTTTCTAGATGAAATCAGTATGCCCATTAGTTTAGCTTAACTTCGCAGTGACTGTTTGATGGCGCTGAGGAGCAAAAGTTTTGTGGCTGCTGCGTAACACAAGACTCCACGCCGGTTTGCCGCTTATCAAGTTCCGCTCAAATCATGTATATTTATTTCTATTTCAATTAAAATTTTAATCACATTTACTCAAAGAAAGCTAATGCAGAGCAAGAGAAAAGAGTTTACCCTCTTTGAATATAACTCTGCTCCAAACATTCTGCCAAGAGCGGCGAGCAGGAGCACCATTAGGAGAAGCGAAATATTTGGCTGGCAACCAGGCAGCCGCAACTGCCGGATATGCCACCGCATTAGCAATTAAAATTTTAGCACATCCATCCACGTATTCAGCCATACACATATAACATAAGCACATGACACACCACCGTGTCCGCCATTGCAGTTGGCAAAGTTTTCTTTGGCGTCAAGTGTTCATGAGTTAAGGAAACAAAATTCTAAATTGAATTACTTCTGCAATTCGCTCACAAATTTGTTTGGGTTATTTATTTTTGCAAATTTCCTTAGCTTTGTTTGTAGCCTTTTTAGCGCTTGTGGATGAATTTGCAACAGGGCTGAACTCAAAAGTTTCTATTTAGAAGTTTCTCAATTAAGGAGTCCTTATCGGAAGCTGCCACAAAATATTATCCCAGATTTCACATATTTCATTGGTGAGTAACCGCTGATGTATTTCTTTAACTTTGATTTTGGCCTTGCCTAAAGGAGAAAACCTTATACGACATCTTTCTGTTCTTTTATTTCTTCTTCGAAGCCACCGATTATGAGTTTCTAACAGTCGTTCTTCCTTTTCGCTGTTTAGCGCCAATTGGAGATTCCAATCGAAGCCATGTCCTTCTACCTGGTCTTTTCAACAGAATGGAGGGTCTTCCTCTCTCCCTCGTTTCCCTCATATGGTACCTCGTCGAGTACTCTCAAAGCTGAAGATTTTTCATCCATTCGGATGACATGACGTAGTCATTTGCTGTCTCTTAACTCAATGAATTATGTCAATATCGTCGCATATCTCGTACAGCTCATTGTTCTATCGAACCATAACAATAAGCCTTCCGCAGAATCTTTCTCTCGAAAACTCGTACCGCGGACTCATCATATATTGTTCTCGTTCATTGAAATTATCTATGACTTCGAAGTTATGACTGTCTACAGTAATGTGCGAGTCAACTTGCGAAAGCTACGGCTCTATGTTTGTTGCTTAGTGGTCTTGTTGGAGGCCCCGTATCGCATTGAATATCTCGGAGAGTTCCTTTTCGGTCCAGACGTTGTATTGCCCAACGTCAGTTTTCACAGCTGAATTAGTTTTACAAGAATACCAAATTCGGTCATAGCGGCATTAAGGCAGCTCCTTTTCGTTCTGCCAAAAGTAACTTTGAAATCGACGAAAAGGTAGTATGTGTTCACACTTTTCACGGTTCGTTCGCGAGATGAAAAAATGGTCAGTGGTTGACTTACCAGGCCCGAAGACACACCAAACAGTTTGTTGACGGCGGACTTTAATTTTTCACACAACACGCTCGATAGCATGCGATGTTGAGAAGACTTATCCCACGGTAGTTGGCGCAGATTGTGGGTTGTCCTGTTTTGTGGATTAAGTAGAACACATTTAAATTTCAATCGTCGTACGTGCTTTCGTCCGACCATATTCTACAAACAATCTGATGCATGCTGTTTTTCACTTCTTGACCTCTCTATTGTAAAAGCTCGGTCGGAAATCCATGTGGCTCCGCCTACTTCATGATCGGGCACTAGAATGTCTGCTACATCGTCACCGACCGATTGGGCCTTCGGGTTCAGCATCTCTAGGTGCTATGTTCTCACTGCCCACTAGCAGGCTGAAGAAGTATTCTCATTCTCTTCATAATTTCAGTATTTCCGGGGCTTCTACAAATGTATGCTCCGGTCTTGAAATTTTCTGTTAGCGGCATCATTTTGTTCAACATTCAAGCATTATCCTTCTCGTCTAGTTAGTCAAACTTTTCAGCGTATCCCTTTTTTCTCTATTTTTTATGGCATAGAGGCAGGTTCTTATCTTCGCTGCAACAAGATAGTAGTCCGAGTCAATGTTACGACCTCGGAGCGTACGTACGTGTTAAATACTGGAGACGTATCTTCCGTCTATCACAATATGATCAATCTGGTTGGTGGCTTTTCAATTCGGAGACTGCCAGGTAGCTTGATGTATTTTCTTGTGTTGGAATCTATTACCACAGATAACTATATTTCAAGTCCCCTTTACCCATTTGGAGCTGGGGATTATCATGTAGGCTAAATTTACCAACCTTTTTATATGGAAACTGTTGTAAGTGCCGAAGATACCTATTCGTGTCAGGTCTTGTATATTCCACGATTGAAAATCGCGAGCTGCTTGAGCCATAAATAAGAGAATCGATTCTGGCAACTCCCAAACGGATGGGTCTCAAAGAACTATCCTCACTTGAGTGAACTTCGTTCTCCCTTTATTTAATGACTGATAATATTTCGAGTCTGAAAAAGACATAAATACTGTTTTCTAGAATAAGTAAATAATTGGAATTTTTTTATTTTTATAATCCATTCCCATATACACAAATTAGTCACTATAAATTTTACCAATTAATTTAAATAAATGTGCTACAAATGTATCCATAAATAGTAGCCACATTTATACGAATAGGTATAATTCCATTTCCAAAAAGGCTTCTGCCAGAAATCTAACCAAATGTTACAAATAAGTAAAATGTCTTAGCGCTGCAGAAGTTAGAAAACGTGGCGACCAATTCACGATTTGCTAGCGTCGTAAAACCCAGACCTAATTTCCTATATAAATATATAATCTCAGTCATTTCAGTGCTGCATGTGTATCCACGGATAGCTGCGCTTGGTCACAAATATAGAGAAAAACATACCGTTGGTTATATATGTATATACATATACGTGCGTCGTAGATGTGCCGTAGTATATAATATATATGTATGTTTCCAATTTGCGCAAACATATCCGTATGGCTAGCCGTTACGGGAAGATGAAAGTAGACATCTCCTTCGTAAGGACATAATTACGATTATGGTTTTCATTGTTGTTGGAAATAAGCGCCCTACTTTTAGGGTCGCTTTAAGCCGCCAACACAATAATCTGAGCAATAAATTAAAATTGATGGGAGTTAATGCAACAACTATATCCACAAATTTTTACAGTCTGTCAAGTAAGAGCCTGGTCGACTTTACCGAGAGCTAATGAAAGATTTCGCTCTAATTCCTACGCCAGCCGATAGAGGAAAGCTTTGTCCTTAATGCATTGTCAACAAAGTTTCAGTTGTCGTTGATCTTTTGAAAGAGAATCACGTTAAACGCCATGAGTGCTAAGTACGCGTCCCGCTACGAAGCTGTGTTCCTTTACATCCATCCTAAAGGTCCCAAAATGTCGCAATCAGCGGCTGCATTTGTACAGAAGTAGATTCAGCGATATATAGTGGTTAAATAGGTCGATAATTTACCAGAACGTGGTTCGATAGGAATAGTGTACAAAAAAGACGAAAAAAGAATAGTGAATCTGTTTTCGCGGAATCCTGTTTAACACTGCGGCAAAAACAAGCAAAATTAATGTCAAAAAGTTTAAATATATCCTACGAAACTATCCGAACCCTTCTTCATACTCATGATCTGAAATGGAGCAACACAATGAACAACACCCGACAGCCGGTAAATTCTTGTCAGCTAAGAACTTCTGGTGAAGTCTATACTCTTCCAAATAACAATCTAAAAACATGAGTCAACTGACTGGATATACTGACACTTCTTGCTGTGATTGTTATTCATAAAAAAACAACTCTGTGCCAAATTTTCGTTTTCATTTTCGTAAGTTTAGGTTATGAACTCTCTTCGAATACAAATTTGGGGTATTCTAAGGCTGTTAAGAGCTATTTTAGGAAGCGACAAAGTTTCAAGATTTGGAAACCAATTACGAAAGGAAGTTGAGAAAATAAAGACAAAAAGCAAAGTAGTGCGAAAATATACATAAATATGTCACCACACGTACGCAACAGTTGTTTGTTATGTTTATACTTATATACACCCCTCATATACTTACATATTAAGTTCACACATATGTTTATCCTCTGCAAAGCAAATATTTGACAACAAATTACCCAAAAGAGGAATCGTCATTGAATACTTCGAGGATACTATATAAACCTTTCTTGCCACTTTGCTGAATTCGATATGTCAACGCTGAGAGACTGAGCGGCAGCCAAATGTTGGATAGACGCCAAATAGCCGGCCAAATGCACACTGTATTATGCCAGCCTGCCTGCCTCTTGCGATACTGCCAAATAGCCACATACCACTTTATACTTTACAAGTCATGCCCAAAATATAAAGACTTTTGAATATTTGAAGAGAACTGAATGCATTTGGAATGTTGAATATGAATTCAAAATAATTTATTATTGTATAACTATATATACGCCTGCAGTGTTCTGGCGACAGTTTTACTTGTACTTCCAAAGTTGAACAGAAATTACTTGTACATTGAACTCTTAAAAAGGTCGCCGCTGAAACTTTTATGAGGTCCATTTTCCAGCGCATTGTTAATAAATTTCGGATAACTTGAGGAAAAATATGAATTGTTTCATTAGAAAGCTTCCATTGTTTGATATTTTAAAAGATCCACCAGTCAAATTTGTGTGAAGGTATGCCACTATTTTTTGTTTGCTTAGTTATTGGAAGACATTTTGTAAACAAATAGCGTTTTCTACACTTGTATTATCACTACTTCTATCACGACTTAGCTCCAAATAAATTACTAAGAAATCATTAAAAGTAGTATAATATGCAAAGTTCCTCTAGGATATATTGAACTATTCTTACTGTTATGAAAATATATTCCTTTAATAGGTTGTTTTCTAACGCTAAAGCTCAGAGTCCCTTCTAAACAAAAACATTACTGTCATATTGTCTACTACAAGAACAATATATTTTATTTATATAACAAATTCTTAAACCGCTAAACAAACATTTAATCGTAAGAATTTATAAGTTCTTCACTCTGATCCAGCTCTTGCCGAAAGAATGCAATACAGAGTGATTAGTCACCCAAGTGAATGTCTCAATACAAAAATAATTGAACCGAGCATAGATCCGCAAAAAAAGTCATAGCGCGTTCAGATCTTTGATTGTGGCGTTTCTCTTACCAAACGGCAGCGGCGTTAATTGCCATTTATGATTGTAAATCAATTTAGGGAGAGTCAAAAGGACAAACCCTTTACAATATTCATGTGGTTGGGGTTCTGTGTGCTGTTGCTGCCTTCTTTTGTGTGCCTGTTTGTTATATCGTGTTAGTCTTGACGTCGTCTTTACTCTGTAGTTGCTAACGGCACGTAACTGGTTTGGTTTCTGAGATTTTCAGCCCCATTTACCCAGCTTTACTTCCCTTTTTATTTTTGAAACACATTCTTCTTCCTTCTGAAAATGCTTACCACATTGTCGCTAATGGTTCATGTAATCTTTATGGGGATTTTTATTGTTTGGTTTAATGGTAATGTTTACTCCCTGTGACGTTTCTTCCCATTTTGTTTGGGATGATAAAATATAAGAGTTGTTAGAAGATTTTCCTGAAGTTTAAGTGTGTAAACATGTATGCACTTATTCTAATAATATTTTGTGAATGTCTTTGTCACACTATATCCGACATATGAAATATAACACAGATATGTCTGTATATATACACTTATACATATACACCTTACTTAAAAAGCCGAATATCTCGAGAAGCATTAATGTTGGCGATTTTGACCTTGGAATTTTTTTTGTAACAAATAAAATTGCCTCCAAGTTTGTCATGTACATTTTTATACCCTGAACAGAATATATTAAGTTTGTCAGGAGGTTTGTAACACCCAGAAGGAATCGTTGGAGACCCTATAATGTATATATATAAATGATCAGTATGTCGAGCTGAGTCGATTTAGCTATATTCGTCTGTCCGTCTGTCCGTCCATCCGTCCGTCTGTCTGTATATATACGAACTAGTCCTTCAGTTTTTAAGACATCGTTTTGAAATTTGGCAAACGTCATTTTCTCTTCAAGAAGCTGCTCATTTGTCGGAACTGCCGGTATCGGATCACTATAGCAGGTAGCTGCCATACAAACCGAACGATCGGAAAAAAGTTGTTGTATGGAAAACTTTCGCATTTGACGTGGTATCTTCATGAAATTTGACATGGATTAGTGCTTAAGGCAATAATATAATCCCCGAAAAAATTCTTCAGGTCGGATTTCTATAGCATATAACTTCCATAAAAACTGAACACATAGTTACTAAAAGAAATGCAACTGTGAAGGGTATATTAGCTTCGGTGCAGCCGAAGTTAACGTTGTTTCTTTTTATAATATAATTATAATTTATTTTTATTACCTAATAATATCTTACACCGGTAAACAAATATTTAGTCATAAATATTTACAGGTTCTTCATTCCAACCCGTCTCTTGCCGATAAATAATTCAGAGAATGCAAGGCGGAGTGATTAGTCACCTTAGTAAATTGCTTAAAAGAAGAATTATTGAACGAATCATAGCTAAAATGCACAATCTATACATACATTTATACGTACACAGTAGTATAGCAAAGAAAGAAGGAAGTAAACGAGCATCGGTGGGAGTCAATTACCATAAGCAGTGTAATATTATTCAATTTGTATAAAAACTCACTGAACCCAATGACCAAGCAAGCCCCTTTTATTTACTTACTATACTTTACTTAATTCGTAAGTCATTTCACCTCAGTTCAGAGGGGAATATATTGATGCTCGCATGACCGCACATATGCTTGCACCGCATAATTTTCTACTTGTATACCAGGTAAGACCCACATGTTTAATGTTGCATGCCACAGCATACAATCAGGTTATGCAGCAAATACCGAGAGGCTAGTTGAGGCAGTTTATACTCTTGATTGGGGCGTTCCTCTTATCGAACAGCAGCGGCGTTAATTGGCATTTAGGGTTAGAAATCAATTTCAACAAAAAAGGCGAAAAGACAAATAATTTACAATATTTATGTAGTTGGGGTTCTGTGTGTTGTTGATTCTTAGTTTTACCTTGTTAATCGGCGACTTAACTCCCTGGTTTGGTACTGACGCGTCATTGGGTTTGTTTTTGAGATTTTCAGCCCACTTACCCAGTTTTACTTCCCTTTTTGTGTTTAAAACACAATCTTCTTTCCTCTGAAAATGCTTACCAAATTGTCGCTGATGGTTCGTGTAATCTTAATGCGGCAATGATTTTCATTGTTTGGTTAATGATAGTGTTCACATAATAAATTTGCAACGAGTTCCAAAGTATCGCCTCAAACCTTTTGAGATTTAAACAAATTTTTATATTAATGGATATTTAGTAAAAGATAAAATAAATTTAAATATTAAAATAGCATCTCAAAAAGGCAAATCGTGGCACCTGTCATTCATCTCACGGCTTACAAGTAAACTGCATTAAACTTATCTTCATTTCTCTCTTTATGTAACATATACTAGTGTGGGCAAAAAATAGTAAACTTATCGATTAAAATTTCGCACGAAACCCCAATAGTCGAAATATTTGTTTCTTAATTGGTATGACTGTAAGTGACATCTGCTTCAAATATTACAACAAAATGGTTATTAGTGTTTAGTATATGCTTGTTTTCCCGAGGTACAGAAAGTGTATTCGGTGATTTTTACAATGAGTGAAATTATTCAGCAAAGATGTTCTGTTCAAATTGTTGAAAAACTCCTTCGGGTATAATTGTTTGTTGTGAGCAAGAGATTTTAATTGGTACAAATTTTTTAAAGAGAGTCGAGAATGCGTTGACAACGAACCACGCCCAGGCCATCAACATCAACTGATGATCAACACGTCAGTAAAATAAAGGAATTGGTGCTTAAAAATCGATGATTAAAAGTCGAAGCTGTTACTGGCATCGTTGGAATATCGGAGGGATCAGCGAAAACTAGTTTGAAGTATAAATCTCTGGCCTGGCGCGCTTTTCAGAATGCATCGCAAACAACGGCCATGGCGCTATGGCGGTTTTGTTTACTGTTTGAATTTTTTAATTCGTAATATCTTTTGAATGGAAAGTCCAATTTAAAAACTATTTTATAGGTAGTTAAATGGTCTTGGCCATAAAATAATTTATTTGGATAAGGATTAATATAAACACTTAAATAGCATGGTTTGAATTTGGTTAGCATTTTCATTAATGGACATATGCTACCGCGGAGTTTTTTGTAGACATTATGATGTTCTTCAATATTGTTGTACATTATTTTGTTCTATCGCTAATAGTTTTGGCAGCGCATTCGACGAAAGACATTTTAAGACTAATTTTTCTACTCCTTCGGTTACATTGTTCAAATTTTACCAAGGATCCCTAATTTTTTTTCAAAATGAAGTGTAGCCTATGTCAAATTGGAAGAATGTAGCATTCTACCGGTGGAAGAATTTTTTAAATCGGCCTAGTACTTTTTGAGCCTATTCATTACAAACATACAAACATACAAAAATAGGTACAAATCTTTCCTCTTTATAATATTAGTATAGATGGATTAACATTTTGGAAACTTGTATTTCATACATGTATGCATCCACCCACATATGAACCTCGTCGTACATATGACTTTTACCTGCTATTTCTGCTTTCTCATATCCTTTTTCTGCTCTTCCGTACCATTTCACCAATTAATACGCGTAAAATCACAATTTTCACGTTTTTACTTTTGGCCTTGCCTGTTCTGAGGGCCATGAAATTGTGTTATTCGTTAGCGCAGTGGGCTGTGTTGCAACCGCTTTGTAATTGCAGCACCCTAAAGAGGTCGCAGAGCTTTAAATTGGGGAAAAAGTTTGATTGCAAATTTTTTTGCGGAAAAATATCTCTATCTATCGATTTTACATAATTATACTGACAAGAAGTGAGTATATATAGTATTTCTTCGTCGTATATATGTATGAATATTTATGTAGTAGATACTATTCTTTCTTTTTCTGCTATTTGCTAATGGCTCGGGGATATATGCTCCGATATTATTCGATCATTGAAAGGTCCTGTGATCTTATTTCGAAAGTCTAGTCTTTTTAATCAAAAATATTTTGAGGTAGTATAATGCTGGTTTTTTAATCAATCCCTTTTCCATAATATTTTAACACAATATAATTTCATTTTCCTTTTATATATTTTGATCTACTCTTGTAGTTGCATTTCAAAAGTGATCCATTTGCAGGTTCTGTACTTTTTTTAAGAAAGAACACAGAAACTTCAAATTTAATGAGCAATGTTTATTATCATTCGAAAGAACATTCTTTGGAATTATTTTTGAAGATTATTTTTTTCAATTGTTGGCCGCGGCTATGTCTTATATGGTCCACCCATTGATTTCAATTTTCGATGACTTCTTTGAGCGTTTCGACTGTTAACTGGCGAATGACATGCGTGATATTTTGATGCAAAGCCTGTATCGAAGCAGGATTGTCCACATAGACTTCACACGATCTTAATGGCCAATCGACCGACCCAAAACGTAAAATTATTAGCTCACCTAAGTTTTCTCTCAATAAATCTATTGATTGATGCGATGAGTGGGAAGTGAATCCGTCTTTTTGAAACCAAATTTCGTCGAAATCACGAGCCTCATTTTTAGGCTTCAAATAGTCGGTCATAACTCGATAACGGTCGCCATTGACGGTTACGTTCTCTCCAACATCATTTTTGGAGAAGTATGAACTGAATGAAATGACAACGCTTGAATCTCATCAGTATGCTCTTCCCCCAAATGCGGCAATTTTGCTTGTTTATATGTTCATTGAGCTGAACAAAATTTAGCTTCGGAACACATTCTTTACAGAACGTGAATTTTCGAAACAAACCAAACAATACTGAAATGACAGTATGACAGCTTTATCCATACTCATGTGTGATCTGTCAAAAAAAGCTATTGAGAGAACTACCGCTAATTGGATCACTTTTATGTTTATTATTTTTTTGATCTTTGTGAAAATTAGCTAAAAAGGGTTCTGGACCCTAGAATTAAGATTATTTCATATTTTTTTCACTACCGATCTCCTCACTCAGAGTGATTAGCAAAAAGAAGAGATTAGAAAGCTATACTAATTTTAACATTGTTATTTTAACTTTTATATACCTGACAAGACTCTTCGTTTCTTCGATGGATGAATCCATCTGAGATTTGTAGAAATCAGTAGGCAGTCACTCCTTTTACTCTTAATTCTCAAATGTTGTAGGATTTATTTTTACAATAATATCACTTCTATTTTTTAACTCTAATCAACTCGAAGGTTTCATCCCAAGCAGTCTTAAACAGCACCTGTTCATATTTAACCAACAAAATTAGAATTTCAGCTAAGCTACATTTATGGTTTTAACTCGAATCCTTTTAAATATCTGAAAGTCTTTTTCTTTGGTAGGATATGTTCTTTGGTGATGACCGACAGGTGGCGTAAATTGTATAAATAAAAAATAATCGTTTGTTTTCCCTTAGAAGGAACAGTTAAGGTAACAATTATTAGGCAATAGTAATTATGAGTTTTCCGTCTGCACATTGAAGTAAAACTGAAAGAAACATACTCGCTATTAAAAATATTATTTGGCGTAACACATCGTCGTAACTGACCTGGAAAGATTTCATTTTGTTTTCAATAAGTTTTTCGCATATTTGCTTGGTAGAGAAAGAAGTAAATCAGATCAATTTAATCGATTACCAGTAACTTCAGCTTATGCAATGTATGCACAAATTGGGTCAGATTTTATTATATATAATTGATAGTACTGCTGATATTGATATGATTGATATTTGTGGGGTTTTTCATATTTTTCGTATTTTTCGCATTTTACGGGTTCTTCGTATTTTGCAAGCCAATGATTTGTCTACGTTTTCAGCCCAGCCATTGCCACTTTGACTTTAAATATTGAGCTTGGACCAAATATCTCATTCTACTTTAAATCTGTGTTATGGTTCGCAATTAAAGGGTGATTTTTTAAGAGCTTGATAACTTTTTTTTTAAAAAAAACGCATAAAATTTGCAAAATCTCATCGGTTCTTTATTTGAAACGTTAGATTGGTTCATGACATTTACTTTTTGAAGATAATTTCATTTAAATGTTGACCGCGGCTGCGTCTTAGGTGGTCCATTCGGAAAGTCCAATTTTGGGCAACTTTTTCGAGCATTTCGGCCGGAATAGCCCGAATTTCTTCGGAAATGTTGTCTTCCAAAGCTGGAATAGTTGCTGGCTTATTTCTGTAGACTTTAGACTTGACGTAGCCCCACAAAAAATAGTCTAAAGGCGTTAAATCGCATGATCTTGGTGGCCAACTTACGGGTCCATTTCTTGAGATGAATTATTGTCCGAAGTTTTCCCTCAAAATGGCCATAGAATCGCGAGCTGTGTGGCATGTAGCGCCATCTTGTTGAAACCACATGTCAACCAAGTTCAGTTCTTCCATTTTTGGCAACAAAAAGTTTGTTAGCATCGAACGATAGCGATCGCCATTCACCGTAACGTTGCGTCCAACAGCATCTTTGAAAAAATACGGTCTAATGATTCCACCAGCGTACAAACCACACCAAACAGTGCATTTTTCGGGATGCATGGGCAGTTCTTGAACGGCTTCTGGTTGCTCTTCACCCCAAATGCGGCAATTTTGCTTATTTACGTAGCCATTCAACCAGAAATGAGCCTCATCGCTCATCGGACGTAAAGCGCGAAACACATTTCGAACCGAACACTGATTTTGGTAATAAAATTCAATGATTTGCAAGCGTTGCTCGTTAGCAAGTCTATTCATGATGAAATGTCAAAGCATACTGAGCATCTTTCTCTTTGACACCATGTCTGAAATCCCACGTGATCTGTCAAATACTAATGCATGAAAATCCTAACCTCAAAAAAATCACCCGTTATGTAAACCCAGTTCATGCAAAATACCGATGCTCTAACTCATACTAACCGATTTATTTGTCATAGAACCTTAGCTTTTTTGCATCATCATTGATGATTGATTGTCTCGCATATATTGTACCAAATTATGAGCACAATAACAACATCAAAAACAACAAGCATTTGAAGCAACACAACCTTATTGTACGCACTTCACCTGCGGGATTGTTGGTGCCACATCGCTGGGTGTGGCAAGCCAGATGCGCCCATACGAATGCGCTAGCTTGCTTCACTTGTATGAACAAGAACAAATCGGTGTTTGGAATCGTTTTCGCGCTCAAGTGGGTTTGGCATATTGAAAACGCTCAGTTTTATTTATGCATGCACATACTCATGCACATGTATGTACTATATGCACACAATATGTAGTACGTGCGCACGAGTATGTGCATATGCCTGCTGTTATGTGCTATATTTTCACTTTACTCGATTCAGCTCTTCGGTTGCAAAAAGTGTTGGGTTAGGAGGTAATTTAACGATAAGTGAACAAGTTAAACGCGTTTTCCTGACAGCCTATATTTCTTGTCATACTTTTGAGCGCATTCCATTACTGTAATTTAAATATGATAAAATGAGAGGAGAGACTTTCATATGAATAATTATAAACGAGTTTATTTATTAGTAACTTTACTGATCTGAAAAAATATAAAGTAACAGAAATATAATGCAGAATCAATCCATTTTTGAATATAATAAATAATGCCAGTATCCCACTGAAGTTACAAAGTGTAGCAAAGTATGCAGATTAAATTGTAAATCCAATCAGATCCGTAACTGAAAATGCTAAATTTGATGCAATGCGGCTTGATAGAGAACTTGAAATATATGCTACATTCAGGTCCATCTGAGAAAAATAAGGCAACAGCGGTAAAGTCAACGACAAACATTGCAACCGTCTGCAAATTTTAATTTATAATAGGGAATTTTTGGCTATGTGATATTCTATTTCTAACTGATTCACTCATCATAATTCTTCAGAAGGAATCGATTGATCTGGCAAGGGCATCAAGTATGAGAGATACGCTGCTTGGAAATTTCCGAAATCGAATACAAAAAACTGAGGAACATTTTCGATCCCTTTATTCAGACATGAAAAAAATGGCGGCAGAACTGAAAGTTGGTGAAGAAAAACCAAAAATCTGTGGCCTACAAACAAAATTTCTGCATGATAACTTGCGGAGAATATAGTAGTATATTCAGTATATATTCCTTTGTTGGATACAATCGGCGAATATTTAAAGGCGCGCTTTTCTAGAGAGGTATTGGATGGATTTCAACTGAATTTGCTGGTTCCAAAAAAAGTATGTGCTTCGAAAACTAAAGAAATGGAAAATCTTAATGACTGCTTGATAGATAGATTCAAAGATCTTTGGATAATGACAACATCGTGCGACATTTGAAGCTCAAAGGTGAACTTGATCACTGGCAGTACCATTGGGGGCAGAAGCAAATGTTAAAAGACCACAAGTTATCGACTACTGCATTGGAAACGTTCAAGAACTGTGTTGTAGACGCAAAAAAATATTTACCCCTCAACCAAACCTCCCCAAAAACAAAATTAATTCTAGATCCGCCCCTGCTTTATGTATATATATCATTCATAAGGGTTACAGTTGTTATGCCTAAAATATGTCTGCGTATGTGCGTCCACATTTAAATTCAATATAAAAGCTTAGAGCATGAAAAAAAACTTTAATTTCTCATTGTCATCATTATCCTTGCATACACACATACATACATACTTAT
Source organism: Bactrocera zonata (assembly GCA_037783105.1). Classification (NCBI taxonomy): domain Eukaryota; kingdom Metazoa; phylum Arthropoda; class Insecta; order Diptera; family Tephritidae; genus Bactrocera; species Bactrocera zonata. The sequence goes on along the minus strand of JBAWJQ010001869.1, from coordinate 155,328 downwards.
GTTGTTTATTACAATTTTGGGCTTGTTGCCAGAAATTCGCAACAAAATAATAGAATTACATACAATTCTTTAATCCCTATAACGCAAAACCAAAATATAATAATAAAAAGCCAAATGTAGCATGGCTGCGGCAAATAAGACCCAGTAAGAAAAATGTGGCTGTGGGACTATACAACGTCATTACTTGTTGTTATTACATTTTGCTTTCATCTAGAATTGTTAATTGCGGCGTGGCAGCATACTTGCTATCCCCAAACAACAATTTTCGCACATCGTCTTTGCAATAACGCGATTTTAATTGTTATGGATAAATAAATATAACAAGTGTATCAGTATGCAACTGAGTATCGATGTTAAACTTGATGAGTAATTGCAATATATTGCTTGAGCATATATTTATGTATTATAATATTTGGACTTGTGTAAGGTTGAGTGTTTAGACAACTCTCTTAAATGGGGTAAATCCGTGGGATGGAGTGGAAAAATCGATTTTTTTTTATATATTGCTTTATTAAGGACTGTCTCAGTATAAGCCTTTGAAAAATCAATGATTTTGACTATTTTTTTTTTTAAATATTGAAATTAACTATTGGACCGGTTTTTTTTATAAACACGATGTCCACGATTGCGGCCGCAACAATTTTTCAAAAAGATTATTAATCTATAGGAAAGTCGCTATAGCGCTATGGAAGCTTTTTTTTTTGTTTGAAATTTGACAAAATGGCGGTGGTTTGAACAAAAGGTATTGATTTTGGCCTTTTTTTCGACAGTTTTTCGTAGAAAAAAATAGGAAGATTTCAAAAAAAAAAAAAATAAATAAAAGCCTCCATAGCGCGATAGCGAAATATGTTAAAATATTCTCGCCAAGTTAGAACTAGATATCTTCAAAGCTCTTCCTTTGAGAGGGAAAACCATTCTAAAAAAAAAATACGTTTGAAGATTGGAGTTGTAGGGTGCCACACTAAGTTCCCTTTCTACAAGAAACGCTGTAATGACCATAATAATTTCAATTTCGATTTCATCGAATGTTTATTATAGATCATACTCTTCGATAATGCAACAAAAACAATCGATTTCTCGAAAATTCCACATCCATGTTTTCGTGGCGGGGGTGTTCAAAACGCTTTAACTCATGTCACACTATTGACAGTATTTATACTGTCAAAATATGTAGTAAGAAATGATAATAAACTTAGACTTAACTTTATCGTTTTACTTGTCGTAGAAAACTATTCTAAAATTTCCTAACCCACAGGAAGTCACATAAGATGACCTTAAAGGCCATAAAAAGATTATAAATAATTCCAATTGAATAGTATGTAAAGAAAAAAGTAAAATTCTATAGTTCAAAATAATATAGTATAAACGAGCATCCTCCCCCGGACATCCACACATACACCACACTATCTCACCACATCAACTCAACCTCACAACACTGACACACACCTTCACCATATTCAGGTAAGTGCGTGGAAAAATCAAGTACAATATTCAAAATGTTATCTTCTTGAAGTAAGTCAAAGAGAGCGTAGATCTCCTTGGTTTAATACTTACTCAGTATTGGTTGCATAAAAAACATTTATCTACAAATTTTTTGTTTCATATTCTGTGTACACAAACTAACAACACAATTGCGCTGATTACTTTGCTTCACACTTTCATGGGTATTATCATGCTTTTGTTTCGATTTGTTATTACATGGGCTTAAGCCATGGTCATGGGCTTAAAAATTTACAGCGGGATTGAGTTGAAATATGCCTATAATAACGCTTCTTATCGCTGTTTGCATAATTATTTATGTGATGTTTAAACCCTAAGAGATAATTAAAACTAAAAAATATATTTTGTACACTACCATATACTATGTGTACGCATTTCTGGATTAGAAGTTTCAAATGTTGTCGTTGCATAGGCAAATCTGTTCATAATTTTAAATTGAATAAGCTACCAATTGCATATATTATATTACCCATAATTTGAACCATTTAAATTCTTAATTAAAATATTTAATTCCAATAAAATACAAATAGCTTTCACTAACCGAGCTTTAGGAATTTTAATCACTTTCATTATCAAATTAGCACTTTGTATGTTTTATTAGCATATATGTACATACTTGACATGTATTTTTATTTCTGTATTAATGTTTACATAAAATTACTTGTGTACGTTAATTTGCATATATGTACGTCATTATCTAACTATTTACACACTTAAACTATTCACTATTAACATACTTAAAATTACATAACTCATTGGTGTCAATATTGGCGTCATTAATTAGTACATTTAATGCATATAAATAAGGAGATTATTTGTGCATTCATTTACACATAGTGCACTTAAATAAAATGCAATTGATTCTGTAAACTGTATTCAATTCATTCCGCGTTTTCGTTAAACATACTCATCGGCGTATATAGAGGGTGCCTCAGGGCATTGTGAAAATTATAGTAATTTATTGAAATAAATAAAAAGGATTGCATCTTCCTTATTTAGCTCTGTAGCTCAAACTATTTTCTCCAGAAATAGGTTGAAGAAGTCACATGAAAGGGAGTTACCTTGTCTGAAACTTCATTTGGTATCAAGAGGTTCTTCCCGATCCCGACGAAGCTTTTTGTTTTGTCCAACATCAGTTTACACAGCCGTATTAGTTTTGCGGGGATACAAAATTCAGACATCGCGACATTAAGGCAGTTCCTTTTCGTGCTATCAGAAGTAGCTTTGAAGTCGTTGAAGAGATGGTGTTTGTCGATCCTCTTTTCACGGGTATTTTCCAATATTTGGTCAGTTTCCTTAGAGTGTACAAATCATGAAGCAATTAATGCACGGGGACACAACTTAGCATGAATAATGTCTTAAAGCTATGCCATCTTTTAACCAGAAATTGTCCAAAACCAGCAAACACTGTTCAACCCTCTAGGTATCGAATATTTGAACACCAGTAGCTGTAGTTGACTTTTTACCGGAAATATCGGTCAAGATATTTAACTAAAATTCTGAGAGAAATTTTTTCCGATATTAGTATTGCCTGTGTATCCAAAATCGGGTCAATACTTTCCTTTGCTCCAATATACCTAATAAAAAGATTTTCGAGCTTTCGGCTTACTTCATACCGCATATATCGACAAATATGTGAGCTATCTCACTTAAAATGATTCAGTGCATTTTTCTCATAGAAGTGTGTCTTTGTGCCTGAACAGATAAATTGGGAAAACTTGCCCTGGCCCCCATATAACTAATATCAGTATTTTCGAACATCTAGTTGACCTTACTCCACATGATGGGTGATTATATGTGAGGTACGTTGATGATATTGTGCAAGCATTTTATTAATCTGTGGCCTCTAATAAAGGTCAAGAAAATACCAATATATCATTATGAATTTATTTTATGCCGTGCTGTTATACACCATTACATAATATGTTATATTATGTTATGCTTAGTCAAACTCTTAATTAAACTTAGAATTTTATTTCCCATTTATTTCTTCTTAATCGATGAAGTAGTTATGTTTGTAATTAAAATCAAAATCAGTTTTTTTGCAATAGCAATCAGAGTAAGTATAAATGCGGCTTCACGTGATGTATGATAAAATAGTCTACTTTCTTGATTACTAAATCATGTAAGAATTCCCTCCAGCAACTCTCTAATATACACGTGGATATATTACGTTATCATGCAACATTTGTACCACTCACTCAAGTTGAGAATGAACTCACTCAATTAGATAAGGAAGGTTAACGATACTTCTTTCTGCAACATTTGTTCCGTTCCAATAGCAACATACTCAAACGACACATCGGTGTTAGGGCTCTGTAAAATCGGCTCGCTTCGTGCAGGTGTGGTGAGTTTGCTCTCGTTTGAATACAATTGCGAATGTAGAGCATTTGTCTTTGGTTACCATTGACATTTGAGCCGAAACAATGGTTAGTTTCGTATTGACTGCGGTTAAATATAGTTTAATATTGAAGAAAAGGTGGGATTACTCGCGTTTGTGTGTGTTGGCTATAATATTATAACTAGTATCGGAAAGCAGTTGATAAATATTTTAAACATCGGTGTGTAGATAAATATACATATACATATTCTGTACGATTTTATGTAAATATATTGAAAATTGAAAACAGTGTTTCCAGTGAAAGTGAAATAAAATACTTTTGATGAACTTCAAGCAGCTAGCAAGAAGAGGTAACATGGCCGAATAGTGTATGATCAATCCTGAATTAAATGCTCTACGTAAGAGAATTAAAATTGTGAGAAAATGTAAAAACACGCCGGCATTTATTCCGCTAAATTAGCACAAAAATCAACAAAATCGAAGACCCATATACTCACCTCTGAGCAATTGCTACACTGTCACATTCATGGCATTATTCCCACTCACACGCCATTACTCACTCAAACACACACACATACACAAACAACTGAACGCGTGCTTGCGTCAGACACTTCCACCTACTTCTTACGCACTCGCTGAGTGCCACTTGGCGTGTCAAGCCGTTATGTCTGGCCATGCTGGGGCACAGGTGTCGGGTCGTGCTGAGTCTTGCGTGTCCTTGCGTCGCGCTGTATTGTCTGCATTCTACGTGCCACCAGAAAGCCAGTTATACCCATCACGACATATATTGCAACACCGAAGGTTAGTCTGTTTCGGTTTTGTTCGCTATTTTTGTTGCGGTCGGTTAGGTGTACGCAGATTTCATAAACACACGCAGTCATTTGGCGTGCCATTGCGGTCTGACGATAATGCGCAAGCAGAAACAAGAAAGACAATAAAAGTAGCGCCGCCACCACAATAATGCTGACACAAAGTCTAAGGTTAAGGCGTGCTGGAGTATATTCTTGCATTTGGGTGTTGTCGCTGTGCGCACCGGTAGAGAAAGCGGGAAAAGGAAGTGCAGTGAAAGTGCATTTTATCCGCTAAGCAAAAAATCAACAGAAATAATAGTGCAGAAAGCACAAAAAGCAACAACACGATCAACGTGTTACATTACGCCCCCATTAACTAATTTTTACCCCCTTTTTCATCTAGTGTTCGCCATAATAAAAGTGCAATAAATTACGAGACATACAAAAATCATGAAAATAAGTGGAAACCTCACAAAAGGACTTACAAAACAAAGCCGTAAAAGTAGAGAAAAAGTTTCTAGCAAATAGTCTTCTCCACCAATAAAGCAGGAAGTGGGTGCAAAGTGAAACACATAAGAATTAAAAGTTAGTTCTAAAGCAGGAAAATAAAATAGTGGTGCCCGGGAAATTCTCTGGTGGCAACCGGAAGCAGAGTGTATCTTTCCTGCAGATTTGCAAAGTTAACGGAAAAACACGCGCTACTATTTTCTCGCTATGCAAGTGTCATAAAGTAGTGCTTGGATTACTTAAAATTGGATATATAAGCTTCTTTACACTTGAAAATGTAAGTTTAAGTGAAACTAAAAAGCTTATTATAGTCTAAATAGTATAAATTATGAATACTTCGATAAGTATTAAAACTCTTTCGTTTTTCACCAGTAGCATACTAAAACTTTTAGGCTAAATATGATGTATGCAAGTTTGGCCCAAAGTCTTGAAAATAGTAAGTCTTCATAACAAAAATCGAAAGCTTCCCGAGGAAAGCGTGGATAAATGGTCTTCTTTTATAAAATGCGTTGAAATGACTCTCTAGTTTTAAGAATCTGGTGAATATACATCATTAAATGAAAAGCGTGAAGTCCTCGGAAACTTGCTTCATGACACAATCAACTTATTTAAATGGCCATAATATCATGAAAGTTAAAAAAACGACAATTTAGCATTATCGTTTATGGTTAAAGTTCATATTTCGACTACGAAGTATGTCAATGTGTTGCAAAAACGGTATGAAGTAGAGGTCGACATGATCTGCTTGATAGCATAACTGAGATCCTAAGCAGCCTGAGAATATTCAATATTTGCCATATCGTCAAGAAAAAATTATGGTTTGGTTTGGTTTGTGGGCCGGTGGAATCAGCGGTCTATATTTCTTTACAGATGATGCCGGTGAGAACGTAACCGTCAATGTTTCGCTCAACATAATCGACCTACTGAGCGTACTATTCGCAAAACGATCTCTTGGAATTATCTCCAAGGTTGTTGGGCTAAATTTTGTACAGTGATGACGATCATTTCTCATTTGGAACAAAAACCAATCTGAAGAGATTCAAGAGCTGTCATCTCATACAGACAAAACAATAGTTTGGTGTGTTTGGAAACCACGATGGAATCATCGGTCCATTTTTCTTCAAAAACGATCGACGTAATCACGCCATAATAACCGATTACTTGATGTCTAAAATTGAAGCTAGTGATCTCGACCAAATCAGAAAGAATCCGCCACTTACCATAAATCACATCAACCAATGGATTTATTGAGAGAGCCTGTGATATCACATCGTTAGACCTTTTTTCTGTGGAGATATGTAAAGTCTAAGCTCTGTGCGGGCAATATTGTTTTAGTTCAAGCCTTGGAGTAAAGTTGAAATGCTCTCACGAGTCATCGACAATCGAAATGGATGATGGACTATCTAAGAAATAGCCGCGGCCACTATTTGAAAGAGATAATCTTCAAAAAATTAATGCCAGGAAATTTTCTTTGGAATGATTATAAACCCCATAAAATTTGAAGTCCTGTATTTTTCTTTAAAAAAACGTAGAGAGCCTCGAAATGGATCACGTTTTAGTTAGTAAGTATATTTGGCATTATGTTGGTATAACGTGAAATGATTTTGAGCAAAGCGTCTACCGTTATATAAATTTTAGTGATTTTTCGTTGTTGAAACGATTTTGGAGATATTAAGCAATCCAACGCCCCGAAGTGCACGCGATTTAACGCGTATTTTTGTTTTCTTCCTGTCTATCCATGCTTTTCGCTTTTATTGTCCTTACCTTATTCACTGTCTACAACTGATTTGTCTTTCATGGTTTCATTTGTTGTATTTACTTTGCAATTCGAAAATGTCAGAAAGTTTTCGCCACAGCTAAATTATTTGAAACTTGTTAAATTTGCTTCGGTTTGCTGTTGCACTTCAAAGCTCGTTTGCTGCTGCAGTGCGCGTAGCGACTAGTCGCTGAGCATTTCCGCGTGCCAATATAAGTGTATTTTTCTATGAGCTAAGAACTACACTTTCTATTTTTGCAAAAATTTATGTTACATCCTTGTATCTTAATAAAAATTGAAGCTAAAACTATTATGAACTCAAGCTTTTTCTAAAGTTCTTGTAATTGCATCTTGTTGGAAGATACTTGCCTCTTTTATTGTAAAGTGGATTAAATACCTCAACCTGAATACCTCTGTCTTATATTAGCATTAAGCTAAGAAAATTATATCATTTAATGTATTTGGATTCTCTACCAATGACGTTTCAAAAAAAAAAAAAAATATATATCAAACTTATTTAGGAAATAGTAAACATCTTAGTCAACGGCTTGAAGTATACAGAACACTTAGCCTTTTTAAGCCATTAAGATAAGAACTGCTCACGAAAATCACTCTTTTGAATTAGTTATCAAGTTAGTTGACGAGTGCAAGATATATTGTTTCAAATATTTTAAGGGGGTATTCTAGTTTAGAAGCATGAATTTCAGGAAATTTTTAAAGTGTCGTAAAAAAAGGCAATTAATATTTTTACTATCCATTTTTTTTATTAGTTATTTGTTAATTTTAGAAGAGTACCGAAAAAAATTAAACACAAAAAAGTAAACAATTTCAAAGATTATGAGCTGACGAAGTGGGGAGTCTCTAAAAATTTCCACGTGACCATATCCAGGATTTCAACCCTTCTAGTTATCTGAAACCAAAAATAAAAAAAAAAAGATTATTAATCTAGAATAATGTCGCAATGGCCGGAATTACGGAAAAGTGGAAAAAAACTTTTTTCACAAAATGGCGACTGCCTGAAAAAAAAGGTTTTTTTGAATCACTTTTTCTGACTATTTCGAATTTTTTAAATATAATAAAAATAAAAAATTGGGAATGGGGCTGATTTCAACCATAGACAAGCCTATAAAGAAGACTCTATGAAAATTTAAAGTAAATCGGTTCAGTAGAACCTGAGATATCTTGGGTATCGTTCCCAAAAAGTCAGTTTTGAGAAAAACGCGTTCAAAATTTCGCGTAATGTCTATTGTTCGATTAGTTCCGGCCGAACCAGTTTGGATGCCGGGTCAGAAAAATGCCTATATCTCCAAAAATAATTTTAATTTTGAAAAATCCTCTTGTACAAATATTTTGGAATAGTTAAACTTTGAAAATATAAAAGAAAAAAATTTCGATTTTTTTAAATTTCTAGACCAGAATAAATTCAATCGGAATATGATAAGTCAGAATACTCTACCAGAAGAGAGCATAAGAAGCTTTTTTCTTGTGTGTATAGCATAGTGGAGTTCCTGCGACCACTTGTTGCCTCCTAGATAGGTGAGTGTCAAACTAGGGCGGTGAATAGCAGACCAAAGCAAATATTGTATGTATGAGGTAGCGGATGAAGTTGGGTAAGTCACTTAAGGGGTTAGGGGTAGTTAGAATTTTCAAAAAATATTTTTTTTGTTTTGCATTTTCGTTAAGTGTGATATCTTAGAAATATTCTCTGAAAATTCTATTCACCTTGATCCGATAATTAGTTTTTGAGTTATTCGAGAAATAAGGAAGAGAGCTCAGGCACTTCAAAGCGCTAGTGTGCAACTTTAAACGCGTTTTTCTTAAAACTATGTTTTTTTGAATCGGTGACAACTGTAACTCGAAAACCGTTCAGTAGATTTTAATGAACTTTATACAGCTTTTAGAATACATAATAAACTCAGGCCTGATCGAAGGATTTTTATTTTTACGAAAATTTCGATTTTTAAGACCAAATAACTGTTGATTTTTTCGCAAAAATTAAAAAAAAAATTCTGAGGCCATCATTTTGTTAATTTTGAAAACAAAATAAAATCCTGCGATAAGAACCTGGATTATCTATATATAAAACTAATATTTTTTTTGTCCGATTGTTTTTAGATGAATCTCTAAGGACTTATGCTTATCACCGCAAGTACCTTTTTTTGGAACAGGGTCAACAGAAGCAACTATAACTTCAGAAATAAAACTTTTTTTTTTGAAATTTTCGGGACTTCAAGTCAGCACATCCTATAGCAATGCATATTAAGAGTTAATATTTAGTCGGTTTTTGAAGCGTTTTACATTTTTATGCACTTTTTCGGCAACACTTGCAAACAGTTTCATTTTGCATCGCTTTCATTTAATAGTTCTCATTTCCAAACACAGTTCTTTCAAAACGCATTTCTATAGAAAAAACTTTTTATTAGAAAATTTGCTGCTTGCTAATTATTCGCTTTTTTATTATATTTGTCGTCTAATATTTTTTTTTTTTTTTGCTACAGAAATTCCTAAGAGAAAAATCACTGCAGCGTGTCGGAAACTTGTGAATACATGCAAAGATTTATTCCAAACTCAAGGATAATGTTGCTGCAAACTCCATTAAACACATATGTGTATGTACACTATTTTTAAACACACACAAGCGCCCATAAGCTTTTTATGATATTAGAGATGTGTGATTGTATGGAGAACACGTCTGACTCCTTACAAGCTATTCCTGCGAAAGCAAACTACTAACTTTAACTCGTTTTAATTTTCACTTTTTTATCCTTTTGTCACATCTTGTTGCTGCCAAAGCAGCTGCCACTAAGTTGCTGTGTCAGTATTCGTGCCACTTGTCTCCGCTCGACAGTGCTAGTGCTTTTTATTTGGCTGGTGCTTTCTTGTTTTCGCCGTTGCACTTTTATACTGCTATTTTCTAACCGCTTTTCTTCGTTTAAGTATGTGTGTGTTTACTAGTGAGTCTGTATGTGTGTTTTAATGTATTTTCAGCCACATGAGAGCCTATGTTATTTCGGTGCAAGTTTATGCGTATGGGCTGCCAATCCACGAAGCAAAGTGCTGGAAAACTTTAGACAAATTTTCCTCATATTGTGTTATTGTTACTTTTGTTACCTAATTATTAGGTTGCCAAAAAAGTCTTTCGGTATTTTTATTGAATCAATTCTTGTGGCTCCCATGTATCGAGCTTCTTAGTGACTCCAAGCTTCTTCAAATGGTTTATAACGGTTTGATGACTACTACATATGCCGGTCTCTTTTGACCAATTCAGCGATTTTATCGCAATTTTCGACGACAGGCCTTCATCTTCGACCACCTCTACACCAGAACGAAAACGTTGAAACCATCGTTGTGCGGTGGAAATGGAAACTGTACCGGTTCCGTAAACTGCACAAATTTTATTGGCGGGCTTGAGATTCATTTTTGCCTTTATCGTAGTACTGTAAAATATGCCGTATTTTCCTCTTTATTTTGCTCCATGTTTGCGACGCTATAACTCACGAACGACTTAAAAGAAACGACAATCAATCAAACACGTGTTAGCGCGTGAAATGAGCTTTCCAAAAAGGTATAGTATGACCCGATGCGACGAATAAAACTAGCCCCAACTAGCAAAAATACCGCCAGACTTTTTTGACAACCTAATATATTCATAATTTTTTGGTTGTTAGCACATATTTTTATTTTTCTCTTCCTGTTCACTTATTTCTATAGCCTCCTCCAAAAGCATAAACTTCAGCTTAATTGCAGTTATACGCCATCAAATATTTGAGAATTATACTTGATACAAAAATATCGTTGAAAGAATAAATGGCTTATGTGAAAAAGCTATAAGCACAATTATTGGAGAATGCCTTCGAAATTAAACCGTGTCGGCAAGGCCTATTTGCCACATACATCTTTGAGTAATATCACTATACTCCGCATTTCGTACGGTGTCTGAAGATTTCTTGGCCAAAAAGTTCATATATGCTTTCAACGTTACTCTACACCCACAACTCTAAAAGAGAAGGACAGAGCAGATACAGTGAAGCGCTGTCAAAAACGGTGGAGACAGCTGAAATGGTCGGTGGACATTCCGACTAATCCCCAACCTTGAGCCATGGCTAAATGGACCACACGGTATATTAGACTTTCACTTATCCCAAACTATCACAGGACATTACAGTTTCAAATCATATTTGAAGCGATAAAATTTAGAGCATACTTTGTACCATTGTGCGAAATATGACCAAGAAAGGCATATTTTGATAAATTTATTCGGGATAGACCCAAGCCTAGAAAACCAGTTAAGATGATAAGTGGAAAGTCGTGTGTGAAATTATGAAACACCAAAGGGCTGGAGATCAACCACTTTGAAGAGAACTACCAAAAGCAATGGACATCTGAGACCCTATGACTGAAGAAGCAAGAAGGGTTTCGCAACAAACCCTGTACTAGTCAATGCAACTTATTACTGCATTAGAATCATCATGGACTAGGAACTTGTGTCCGTACAGAGGGCAATGAGCACTTTCTTTGGGATTTAGGTTGCTATATTTAGCACTTTATTTATAAATTATACTTTACAAATAATTTTAAAATATAGGGACATTTTTTTCAAATATTTTTAATGAAAAGCTCTAGTGTATAACTACGCATGCGTATATTGTTCAGTTATCTTTATACAGTTTTCTTTGGTTAGTACTTAATCATAAATTCTTACACTTGCTTTTATTCACTTTTCTTCAACATTTTCCGCACATTTACACATACGAAACGAGTTTACATAGTTACCAGCACATTCAGTCGCACAAAGTTGCAACTTTGAATTGTTCTGCTAACAGTGCGTATGAGTGACATTAAGTATTCGAACATATGTACCATATATTAGTGTCGTGGCTTCAAGCCTATAGCACAACTTTGCTAGTGCCGACAATTACACAACATAAAAGCCATATACATATATCTGTTTGCTTATAAAGATGATATAAATATTATATATGTATACTATAAGATATGGGTACATCAGAACATCTTTGTATGTGCACGCATGCTTTTATAAGTCGTTTAAGCGTGTGACGCGTTTCTCGCTCTGCTCTTTATGGTCATTAGAAACTTTTGTGTCTTCTTGATGTACACGCATCTTGCCGCAAGCTGGTGTTACGAGTAACACGCCCTCTTCTTCCTTCTGTTGTAATTAGAACTCATAACCCGCAATGAGCCCGTAGATCACCGCAGGCGCACAGTGTGACCTAACGGCACGATTAGTCTACCAGTAAACCTAAGGCATTCAGTAGTTTAATGTACAAAGTAGAAATGTGTGATTATTGTTGTTAAGTATTTCCCCAAGGCATTTGCTCTTTACTGAAATTCTTATTTTATTTCACTGTTTTTATTTCTTGGCAATATGGATGTCTTCATTGCATTACATTTAATACGTATTACTATAATTCGTCGGCACTGCTAATGTGCTAATTAGACTACGCTATCTGATTTCGTTTAAAAGTTTAACTAAATTGACACTTATACGGATTTGATACCCATAACGGAGTTAGTCATTTTAAGGCCAGGTTCCTCTAAAAAACGTAATTTTTTTCAATACATTTTTTTTTTATTACCAAACATGTTGAGTAATCAATTTTTTTACATATAAAAGTACATATATTAAATTACTTGAAAACATGTTTTTTTCAAAATGGCGGTCCTGAAGATGGCTGCTGAAACTCATCCGATTCGTAGATTGATGACATCATTTCTTGGAAAAGAATTATCTGCAGCAAAAAACAAAACAGTTTCCTGTTCTGTATCGAATTAGCTATGGATGAAACATTTTCAATAAAAAAAGTGGCGGATTTTTGATTTTTTTAACCCTTTTTTTCACTTTTAATTGTTTATAACTTTTTTTAAATAATAATGAATATTTCTGGTTCTCCTTGAGGCCATAGCCAGACATCTAAAGAGTAAAATGCCGTTTGGTTCATATCGATAAGTGCAATAGCTTTGATTTGAGAGTGTCATCTATGCGAAAAAACGTGGTTCGTAGAAAAATCAGTTTAAACCAAGGGCACGCAGTAGCTCTCGCTACCGAAGGCGATCGACGGCCAGATTTGCCGCAGCGCTTTTTATACCTGTCTTTCGGTCTTGCTGACCTTCGGGACTAATTCTATACTATTTCTACGAGTATACAGTAGATTTAATTAGGTATGTAGCCTTAGTTAGTCTAGTTTAAAGGCATTCATTATGAATTTTTATAATATTATATTATGGGGGTATTCTGGTCTAAGATTTTGAAAAATAGATTTTTTTTTTGAATTTAGTGATAGTTTAGACTTTCAAAAATATGACCTTCGAAGGATTTTTCAAAATTCGACTTATTTTCAGAGCTACAGCCGATTTTGTGACGGGACGTCCGTGTTCACTAGAATTGTCTCCTAAACTTAAAACGCGTTTTTCTCGAAACTGATTTTTTCGGAACGATACCCACGATTTCTCAGGTTCTACTGGACCGATTTGCTTGAAATTTTTATAGAGTCTTCTTTTTAGGCTTGTCTATGGTTGGAACTAGCCCCATCCCCAATTTTTTATTTTAATGATATTTGAAAAATTCGAGATAGTCAGAAAAAGTGATCCAAAAAACTTTTTTTTTCAGGCAGTCGCCATTTTGTGAACAAATTTTTTTCCCACTTTTCCGTAGTTCCGTCCGTTGCGACGTTATTCTAGATTAATAATATTTTTTTTATGTTTCAGATAACTAGGAGGGTTGAAATAATGGATATGGTCACGTGGAAATTTTTAGAGACCCCCCACTTTGTCAGCTCATAATTTTTGAATTTTTTATTTTTTCTAGTTTTTAATTATTTTCTTTACTCTTCTAATGTTAATAAATAACTAATCAAAAAATGGATGCTAAAAATATTAATTGCCTTTTTTACGACACTTTAAAAATTACCTGAAATTCATGCTTCTAGACTATATAGAATACCCCCTTATATTAACTTTGTATAACTATATTCATCTGGAAAATGTTATACCCATATATTTAACTGACTATTAGAAAAATTGTGGAAAAAGATGTACGGGTGTGTATTTATATCGGTATTCTTATCATTACTACTGGTTATTCGATACATTTTTTCCACTCAAATTAACCAGAAATTATTAAAAAAATAATTAAAAATTAAAATAATTATAAGAATTTTTTAAGAGTTGAAGAAACTGAACTTTACCTCTTGAAACTGCAACGCTGACCGACGGCAAAGTCAGTAAAAGTCATTCAATAAGTATAGTTTATCTTCTTACACAAATATTTATTGTGACCGCCATCGTTACGAGTTGCATTGCTCTCCTTCATTGCGCACTCTTACAGAAGTACGCATTTTTAATGAGGCAGACCTAGACGTAGTTTGCAAAATTTCCAAGATTTTCAATTTACAACTTCTACGATTGTTGCTGTTACTTTTGCATATTTCTGTTTGCAGGTTTAATAAATGTCGTTGTGGAAGAAGATGTTTTTGCTGAGCGTGGATTCATTATCCTTGCTGTGGTTGCTTACTTGTTTGTTTTACATTTTTTCTCCTTGGTTTGTTTGGTAACTGCAACTTGCACTCGGGCAGGGTAGCAAACAGAGAGGCGTTTGAATAACACAAAAAAATAAAATACAATTATTAATAAAACTGAGGTTTCATAATATTGTTGAAGTTGGGCGGTCTTTTGGAAAGCATAGTATACACAGCCAGTTATTTTTATAACGCTATATGAAAAATACCAATATAAAACATGAAAATAAGTTAACTTCGACTGAATAGAAGCTAGAATATTATTCACAAATATAAAGTATTGCTATAAACAGCCAGTTCTTTTGTTTTTTTTCTTGTACATACGTCTGTAAATTTATTTCCAGGTCAATTAAAATAAATAAATAAAGTATTGCTAACAATAAAATGATGTCTGTATGGCTAGTTTGTATTTATACAGACAGGCAGATTATTTAAATACATATACACACATTTAACAGAGTCTTCGGCGAAGTCGTTCTGGGTGTTACCAACTTTTTGGCGAACTAAATAAACCCTGTTTAGGGTAGAATAAATGGGTTCTAAAAACTGTTTAAAAATTTCCTAAAATTTTGAGAATCAGCAAATAAAGATCAAAATTTGTTCAAAAGTTCAAAATACATTATATATTCTACCATTATAATTCATTGTATACTGTGTATAATATATATGCATATATATAATCTACTAAACACGTATATACCCAATGCCCTAATAAATATTCGACCACAACAGCTGTTTTTCGTTTTTGTGCCTTCATTTTTTTTGCATAAAACCTCCAATTAAATATGTGTCGGAAGTTGTAAGTCTGCCAGCTTGTGTACATGCAACTTGTCAGCAGCAAATGTTTACAACTCCATTACCATTCAATTTAGCAGTAACAGCAATAAAAAGCTGCTTTTCTGCAATATTATTTGCACCACCAAAATCGTTTGGCACGCTACCCCTCCGGAGCTGAGCTCCTTTCTTTTTAAAATTCATCCATGCATTTCCACACCGATTCATACGAATACTCTGTAGCGTTACTCCTTTTCTATCCCTTTCTTCGCTTCTTATTTCCCCATTTACTTTAACTGCATTTGTTATCTGACTTTTGCTCACTTTTGCGTTTACCGCTTTAATAGTAAAGTTTTCCGTCTTCCGGATGGGGATATCGCAATTTGTGTACCAGCTAAGGCAGCACCAACAGATTAAGAGGAGGAGAGAGAAGTTGAAAATTTTAATTTTATCTCCAAACTTTTATTATTCGGTAAATGGGCAATAAATGCGCAACCAGATCGGCTTATAAATGTTTATAAAATTAAGTAATACCAAATGAATTTCCTCAGTCTCCTTTTGACTTCTAATGACTACTGTCAAGCTATTAGGGAAAACCAGAAATAATTTATGAAAAATTTCGAATTTACACTTTTTAGGTAAGTTTCAAAAGTCAGGGAGTAACCAAATTTTCGAAATTATCTTCTTTCTTTCCATTTTGTTGCCTGAGGACAAGCTTTGTCGTGGTGGGTAATAATACGCCAATTGATAATTGGTATGTCTTATTCTCTACTAAAATTTTTTAAACAAATGCTATTATATTCTCTCATCATTGATAAAGTGCAACACATAATCACGAATAACTGATTCTCCACCATTTTCGCGACGGTCGGGTCTACGATTAAGTAATATTAAGGAGCGGATTCAGATTATTCTCCAGCTAAAGACTCATCATCGTTCTTCGAAATTAATTCCAGAATGTTTTCTACCGCTACAAAAACGTTCACAACAATGCCCGATTTTCCAATACCGTAATCATTTCAGGCCTTTTCTGGTTGAATATTGTGCTTGAAGTCGGCAAACGAATAAATCACAATCAGTCAAATAGAGCTGTTCTTCGCACAATTGCTACGTTAGTTCGTATCGACAACTTTATCTCAATTTTAACCAAACTATAAGTTATATTTACCATACAAACGTCTATACTTGGGCATTATTCTTCTGAGTTACCACTAAAACGTTAAATATTTCAGTAACTATTTATGTCAAAAGAACTAATTGATTTGCTGCAATTTTTCTTATTGAAACTTTTTCGAGTTTTACGTATCTTACATTGATATTTTGAGGAAGTATTAAAAAAAGGTTTTATTGTATTTCAAATGTTAACTTTTTAGCTTTCAGTGTCGGATTTGTCTTTTCAACTGCAACAATTTTTTATCTTTTGACTGTTTACATTTGTTTCTTTCTACTTCTTACTTCCTCTTTGTTTTTCTTTGCTATTAAACAATTTGCGTAATTTTTCAAAATGATAAATTAGTTTGGCTACTGCGTTAGAATTGAACAACTTTTTCATTATTTTTTTGCGGTGTTGATAAATTCGGTAACGAAAAAGTAGAAACGGAAATCAAATAGAAAAGCTTTGACGTAAAAAGGAAGGAAGAAAATAAGTAGCATAATTTGAACAGACTTGTGCCATCGGTGCGTGGCGACTAAATACTAAGTAGTGTAGTGTTGCAATGTTAAAGGTGACCAGGTTCTGTAAAATGTTTTACAGATATTGGTAGGAGTATTGAACTAGTTAATAAAATTCTTCTGAAAAACTTTAATGCTAAAAAATTTGATTCAATTGCTGAAAGCCACTTCAATTATATTTTATTTTCAACGGAAACGGCTTAAGAAACATGTTTGCATATAGTCAACTTATAAAGAGAGATCTTACTTGTGATCAATAAGTGAGGTTATTTTTGTGACCGACCTATTTATGTTTTTCAACGAATTTAACATCGGTCAAAAATCAACCATTTGCTGAAGCTACAATGATGTCTTCATTAGCAATTTAGTGTTTTAAATAGGGTTTCAAGGCTGATAGCGTCAGACCTTTCAGTCCTGAAATACGAATTATTTTTAGATTATTTTAATAGCTATTAAAGTTGAAACATTATTTTTGGTTTCACTGACTGATGTAATCTTTATTTGCACAAACACTCATTGGTTTTTCTAGAAAGTCTTAAGACAAATAAGTGATAAAATGATGAGCTGGCTAACTTTTTACTGAAATTAATCCTCCCAATTTATTTTCAGCCAAATCTATTTTATCGATGCGTGAATTGCTCTAATTGTTTAAACTGTTTTCCTCAATTCTAATTAATTAGCATTAATTAATAGTAACGGGTGATTTTTTTGAGGTTAGGATTTTCATGCATTAGTATTTGACAGATCACGTGGGATTTCAGACATGGTGTCAAAGAGAAAGATGCTCAGTATGCTTTGACATTTCATCATGAATAGACTTACTAACGAGCAACGCTTGCAAATCATTGAATTTTATTACCAAAATCAGTGTTCGGTTCGAAATGTGTTTCGCGCTTTACGTCCGATTTATGGTCTACATAATCGACCAAGTGAGCAAACAATTAATGCGATTGTGACCAAGTTTCGCACTCAGTTTACTTTATTGGACATTAAACCAACCACACGAATGCGTACAGTGCGTACAGAAGAGAATATTGCGTCTGTTTCTGAGAGTGTGGCTGAAGACCGTGAAATGTCGATTCGTCGCCGTTCGCAGCAATTGGGTTTGTGTTATTCGACCACATGGAAGATTTTACGCAAAGATCTTGGTGTAAAACCGTATAAAATACAGCTCGTGCAAGAACTGAAGCCGAACGATCTGCCACAACGTCGAATTTTCAGTGAATGGGCCCTAGAAAAGTTGGCAGAAAATCCGCTTTTTTATCGACAAATTTTGTTCAGCGATGAGGCTCATTTCTGGTTGAATGGCTACGTAAATAAGCAAAATTGCCGCATTTGGGGTGAAGAGCAACCAGAAGCCGTTCAAGAACTGCCCATGCATCCCGAAAAATGCACTGTTTGGTGTGGTTTGTACGCTGGTGGAATCATTGGACCGTATTTTTTCAAAGATGCTGTTGGACGCAACGTTACGGTGAATGGCGATCGCTATCGTTCGATGCTAACAAACTTTTTGTTGCCAAAAATGGAAGAACTGAACTTGGTTGACATGTGGTTTCAACAAGATGGCGCTACATGCCACACAGCTCGCGATTCTATGGCCATTTTGAGGGAAAACTTCGGACAACAATTCATCTCAAGAAATGGACCCGTAAGTTGGCCACCAAGATCATGCGATTTAACGCCTTTAGACTATTTTTTGTGGGGCTACGTCAAGTCTAAAGTCTACAGAAATAAGCCAGCAACTATTCCAGCTTTGGAAGACAACATTTCCGAAGAAATTCGGGCTATTCCGGCCGAAATGCTCGAAAAAGTTGCCCAAAATTGGACTTTCCGAATGGACCACCTAAGACGCAGCCGCGGTCAACATTTAAATGAAATTATCTTCAAAAAGTAAATGTCATGAACCAATCTAACGTTTCAAATAAAGAACCGATGAGATTTTGCAAATTTTATGCGTTTTTTTTTTAAAAAAAGTTATCAAGCTCTTAAAAAATCACCCTTTAGAAGGGCCTTTGATTTCTTCTAGAAAGTTGAAATCTGGTCACTCTAATGGCCAAACAGAGTAAACATAACCTCCAACACAAGGTTTTGTTTGTTCGGGGAAATTACGAAATAAATAAGGCTGGTCAAAGCGAAATACATTCCATTTTCGCTTTACAGTTGTTAAATGCTTTGGTTTACGCTCTTTATTTATGCTATCGCGTAATTTTGCAATTAATTTGATTAATTTTTGCCTCTGATTTTCTCACGCTACCTAGAGCCGACTATTTTTTTTTCACATTTAAAGAAAAAATTAATCATAGTGGTGTCGGGAAAATGTTCTAAATCCATTTGGTATAATTAACTTGTACTCAAAGCGTTGCTTTGTTGCTTGTATAACATAAATAAGTACACTCAGTGTGATGAGTTGGTGGATGAAAGACAAAGAGCGAACCAACTCTACTCCCACTACACAGTTAGGAGTAATGCGTTTGCAACAAATATATTTTGACATAGTTAATGACAATCAGAAATCAATCGGATGTATTTAATGATTTTTTCTTTGAAATAATTTGGGTAACAAAAATCACTTGTATAGATAAGGGACAATTTCAGAGTCTTACTGAAGAGAAGAGCCGTAACTGAAACGAATATATTACATTCATTAAAATTCAAAACTGCAAAGAAAACATTGGAGCTCTCGGTGAGAATCTTTTTTGTCATTTAACGAAACGA
Source organism: Bactrocera zonata (assembly GCA_037783105.1). Lineage (NCBI taxonomy): Eukaryota > Metazoa > Arthropoda > Insecta > Diptera > Tephritidae > Bactrocera > Bactrocera zonata. The sequence continues at coordinate 135,738 of JBAWJQ010001869.1, read as the reverse complement.
GAATGAAGTAAATAAGGCTTCAAGTAAATAGCACTTGGTAATATTCAAGAGATCGTAGATAGTTTAAAATATTGTATTGCTTATAATGTTCTTAGAAAAATAAATACATACGTTAGAGAATGAAAACAACAAACGAAAAAAAAAATTTTTATTATATTAAATAAAATAAACTTTTACTGAATTATTACTCATTCCCTGACGCATAATTAATTTCAAATACATGTAGCCTCAGGTGTTGCGACCACTTCAAATCCATTATTTGTTCCTGTTCTTCTGATTTCTTATCGTTTGCTGTTCTATTGTTTGATTTTGTTTTTCTTTCAAATGTTAGCGATTTAGATTTGTTGCATTCACCATAGAGTATTTGATGGGAATCAAAAAGATGTGGTTCAATTACCCTTTTCTTTACTGCGTTTTCGCATTTTTGTAAAAATTATTTTATTTGGTCATAGGTAAGCAGTCCATATCACTTTCCCTTTTGCAAACCTGAGTCCGATCTTTTGCCACCTGTCTTTATTCAAAGGGAGTAAATACTTTCCATTATCACCGCACCACACGTTTTCTATTCGTTTGTTTGTCACCTCACGCTTAAGTATTGTTGTCGATTCAATGTAACACAAGTCAAATAAAAGCTTAGACGATTGCACGAAGATTTAATCTCGACAGCAATTTGTCAATATGTGACTCTTAATGAATGATTTACTCATACATATGTAATACATGCATTATGTATATATATAAATATATATGTACACATGTATATGATGTATGTAACTTGAGGATATTTACACTTTTGTTTGTAACCAAGAGTGAAGTGTGTTATTTGAGTAGGGCACACACTATGCAAAACGACTTTTGTGCAGAAGGTTAAACTGGTAGGTGAATCTACACATTAAAGAAGGTGTAAAATGAAGGCGAAATAAATGAAAAAGAATACGAGTAAAGGTGAAATAAAAATTGGAACTTTTAAAGATGCAAGGGAAAGCTTTTGAAGAGCTACTGCAGATAGAAACCTATTTATTTTTGCAAAAATGTAGAAAAATTTTATACAGTTTTATGATGGGTACTTTCTTTGGGTTTTCTATCTACTATTCATACTTGAATTATTCCTTCAAATATATTTATGTAAGTAGTTATGTGTCGAACCAATACTGAGTCAGACACTAAAAATATATTTCAATTCTTTTCTGTGGAGTTAGTGACTGAATGGCATGCAAAAATTCAAAGCAAACAAAATCGTTTCATAGTTCACAAAACAAACAGCAACAACTAAAACGACGGCAGTGTACAAGTTGAGTGGGTGAGAAAAAATTTATTAAATAAAAGTAGATGTCGATGCAAAAGTCTACTCCTCGAGCTGCAATGAAAACCTCAAGTAGTGAGATTTGTGTTTTCTTGCTAGAGTACTGTTAACTGATCCTTACAGGTACTCGTATATATGCTCGAACTTTTCTCATATAGTATATGTATTTGCTCAAGGATAATGAGAAACTCGAAAGATTTTAGTTCAAATGTTTCGAAATGGCAACTTTCCATGTCCATTTAATGTCTAAAGGGCAAAAACATCTGTGCACTCGAAGTACATATTTTAAAATAAAAACATTGCAAAAAAATCTTTGCGAGCTTTTCAATGCATTGCATGTGTCAGTCATTTTGGCGGTTGTTGGTTGTTCTTTAGGAGTTCTCTCCGTGAGATTTTAGCATGCAGTGCAAGTGGCAGTGTACGCATTGTTTTTGCTTTATTGAGTGCATGTTCATAAGTTGCCATTGTGAAAACTTTTCCCTCCACATTTAACAGTTCCTTCTCTGCGTGGACTTAAAAAAAAACAGAAAGCAAAGTCCTTCTTGCTGCAACAACACACTTGAACTTAAACCTTCTTTTTTGCTACTCTGCGAAGCATACGTAAAAAGTGCGTGGCGTGGAGAAGATTACAGTAGCTTGAGCAAAGAATGCAGAATTTGTGTATGAAACTTTACGAAGATAGTTAAGAATAGCAAGGATATGTTTATCAACTACTCCAAAGCAGTTGGCCAAATATTTTTTATATACCTGTGGTCGTAGCCCTTATGGGTTTAATTAACCTCGCTGTTGCAGCCAATTGATCTTTCTTTTCGGCTCCGTGCTCTATTTACGACTAGATCTTAATCTCACCTATGTTCCCAGGTCCTTCCTTTAATTAGCATTATCAGTGGCTATGCTTTACAAGCTCAAACTTTTCGATAATTACTTTGCCGCCAACCAAAAGGCAACTGAGCTTATGCCGAAGATTTACTTCGCCCTGTTAATGAGATAAACTGAAAATTCTCAATCAAAAATTTTTACATTCACTAATACTTTATAAGTTTGGGAATTAATACTAACTACTTATCACTTGACTGTATTACTAATTCGGGTTATTATTCTTGAACGTTGATCTTCTGATATAATCAAAACAACATTTTATTTCAATATTTTTAAGGTTTCAAAAAATATAATTTTAATATTTCTGGTCCAGAAAATCACGAAATATAGCATTTTTAAGTCCGGAGTTTCCGACTGTTTTATAATTATCAACGTTTCAACCCTGAGTATAATCCACAAAACAGTTAAATACCATTTTTTTAATAGTTTAAATGTGGAATTATTTCTGCCCAGTAGAAATTTGCTTACTTTTTCATTTATTTCATTTTATTTATTAATTTCATTTGCCCTTGTTTGCGACAAACGAAATTGCAGAAGAACCTTAATGCAATCGCATTAGAAACGCCACTCATACACTTATAAAGCCCGGCAACAAAAGTATATTGGCAACAACTACTCTAAGCCAGGCCATTTAACTGACATAAGTGCTCATAAGCTAAACGCTATTAAAGGCTATTTTTGTTGTTATTAACAGCCAAGCAGACTGCCAGCCGACTACACATGACACAAAAAAAGGAAAAAAAACCGAGGTACAAGTGACATTTTCTGCTAGTGGAAAAATAGTGGACTGCGAACTGATGAGAGAATTTTCTAGTTGGCAGCGACCATTCGCATTGCCGTCCAATGACTACTAGATCTGTGGCTAATGCAAAGTAGCATAGGGTTTCCCTTTGTATTTCGCACTTGTTCGGTGAACGACCACAAAAAAGTTAAGCTAAAAGAAGACCATTGGAATAATTGCTGAAAACGAGACGAGCGTTCAACATAAGTAGCCGACATTGTTAATACTCAAATGCATTCTCACGTGAGTGAGTGTTGTTAGCTTTTGGCCACTTCAGCAATTTACATTGAGTGACAAAATGCTCAAAGTGCTTTAACTAAATAACGGTAATATTAAATAGTGTTTGTTTGCTCGAAATGTATATATTGCTTGATTTATGGTTCTTAAGGAGTTTTAACTTAAATTTCAGTGGTTCTGTCACTTCCACCTGTTTAAGCTTTCGTCATATTATGGTAACCATTTCACTCCAAGTTTTATCGGTTTCTAATATCGATCTAGAAGTTCCACACATAGGTTTTCTTAATATTCGAAAAACTTTATCACGGAAAGCCTATTCATACAAGATTTGGCCGAGGCTGTTTCATCTCTTCTCGACTTTTTTTTTTAAATTTTGGTATAAGTATCTAATATTTTACCATAATGATTTGGCTAATCGTGTTTATGGATCCGCAATGAAGTCTCTAAATCATAAAATCATAAAAATCTTGAAAATTTGTCTATCAAGATATAATCTTCAAACTCTGTGTCAATCTTGGTGTTGACTCTTAAGTTATGGACTACAACCTTTTATCAAGTCTTATTAATATCTCTGAAAGGTTGAAAGTGAGATTCCCATGACTGCGATTCTCTAGTCTATACTAATTTCAGTAGTCTTTTCATTCTATGCACAATATTAGAGTCAACATGAAATTACCAAAGCTTATTCCAATTTTCCTTAAAATTGTTATTAGCCTCTATTGGGATGACCTTCATTGCCTCGAACTTAGACCTTTCCGGTTTTAGCTCATTTTTGAGTGCCATTCGCTAGGCGGTTCGACAGTTTCGATGTCATCCTCGTGACCAGTAATCATGGCTTCAGTGTATATAGGTTCATCAGCTACCTTATCAAGTCCTCTACTGGAAGTTGTTTTCGCAAAATATTCAAGTTTTTTTTATGATTTGGCATTGACATTCTTCATACCAAAACATTAACCAAACTTTTTAAAAGGTGATTTATAGTGTATAAGAAATGTTGAGATCCTCTGCTATCTCTTTGACACTATCGAAAGGTCAAACTTTAACGGACATAAGGTATAACAAACTAGGTAAACATTTTTTATCGATTCCATTTGCGCGTGCATTTGATCCGCTGGTATACGAGTAACTAAGTGCCTCTATTAAAGTCATTTATATATAATATTTATAAACATTTTCAACTTAGGAATCACTTCAGATTTTCCCTATAATTTTTAAATCATTGAACTTCCTGACCTAAGCCGTGCACATACATATTTATTTATTGTAATTTTTTCTGTTTTCTTGCCTAATTGTTTATGAGAATTACTGTTATACTCTTCCAATTTCTGTAGGGGTATTCATTTAGTAGATATAGTAATATATGAATAACAAAAAAAAAATATATATATATATAAGTTTCCTCGTGCTTATTTGCTTCTTAAATATCGTTACGCTACTTAGTACTGGAATACAAATTAGTTCGCCGAAAAAATGAACTGGAACCCATCGAAAATTAGTGGTAAAATAATGTCAGCCAAATTGATTGAAAGACAGCGCAAACCCTACCAACCCTTGGATATTCTGATGGGAGAGAAAGTCACTCAGAATACGCAGCTAAATGGTGCGCGGCGAGCGAACAACACAAAAAGTCTATTTGGACTCTTAGGAAAAATTATTATATTTTAGCCTGTTTCTAGGTGAGTTATTGTACATAAATAAATTTTATGTAGATTTGTATATGAATGTGTATGCCAGAAATCTCGTACATCATAGTTCGTCCCTTGTCAAAGCTACGACATGTGCTCGTTCACAATTATTCGCTGGGTCTCTCCGCTTGTTTTTATATTTTTCTCATTTGTTTAAAGCGACAAACAGCAAACACGTGTACATTAACGTTGTATATTTATAGGCGGCAAATCATGCTTACAGTTGTTTGTATACTCAACGAAAGACGCGCTCGAGCGCATTTACTGGACTTTTACCTTCGTTACAGCTAAGCGCCTTACATTGACATTTAGTGTCTATTTGAATAAATAACTGGCATATCCTTAGAACGTGCTGCTATACACAGTTTTCTTAATGTTTGCAAATTTATAATGTCTTCAAAAATTTTCTGGTCTATTTTTTTTCTTCTTTGTAATACCGGCAATGTTCTTGTTTTCGCTCACTTTAACACTTATTTTTCTTAAGGGGTTAGTAGGGTAATTTTAAATTTTTTTCTGTTTTATTTTTTTGCATTTTCTGTTCTCTTATAGCCTTAAAATTAATATATAAACCCACTTTACCATTGGAAGGTTTCGTAAGAGGCCCAAAAATAATAATACCGCTTGATGTTCGGAGCGCTCGTAGTGCACACCTCAAAGTTTAAACGCGTTTTTCTCAAAACACACTTTTTTAAACTGGCGGACATGATTCCGGTAGAACTACTTAACCGATTTGTTAAATTTTTTTTTAAATGTTCACAAAATACCTTACTATCGTCCTTACTAGATTCATAATTCTTTATAATTTATTGACAATGTTGTGTCAAAATTTATGTAAAAAAATGGAAAAAAAATTTAAAAAACGTTAATTACTTTTTTATTTATCAACATTTTTTCATGATTCTAGTAGGGACGATAACTATTCACGTATATTTTAAAAATAAATCGTGTTTTTGTGTTTCAGATGATCCCAACATGAGAAATCCTTTCCGCCAGTCAAAAAAAAAAAACGAATCTCATTCACCCAACGATTTCTCTGACAGGTGTCATCAAAAACTTTCGAAAAAATGTATTTATATACTCCACGATATACCTCATTATATGTGAAAAAAGTTTTGTTTTAGAATAAAAATTTCTATGAAAGCAAATGTCAAAAAAACAGCCCAGATTACCCTACTGACCCCTTAAACTCTTTACCAGAAATCTTCAGCGCTTTCAGCTTCCACTTTTATTGAAATTCTTAACGTTTCCAGCATTCTCCAACATTTTTGGCCTTCGACCGTACCGAAGCGTCATGCGAAATGACTTATTGAAACAGTTTCAGCTCATAAATAAATAATTACCGGAATGGTAAATGAGGCAAAGTGCTGGAAGTCAATTTTTGTATGGCCTTGGTACACACAGCCATATAAAATTGTACGTTTACATGTAACAAACACATACGTATATGTATACTATACATTAGGGGTTTTTTTTTTACTTGTGAATGATTAATTTTTTTCAATCTCATTACGAAATTTCCTTGGAAATACCCTAAACAAAAATTCTCTGGAAATTTCAGCCCTTAATATTAACTTTAAGAACTGGACCAAGGCATGTTAAAATTTTCCATTGAAAATATACTACAATCGTGACGTTTTATTTTTAAATTTCTACAGCTCTGAGGTATTTTATGGTATCGCTTTGACTTTAGACGCATATTTCTCAGAATTCTTCACTTTACAAAAGTGCCCAGCGCAACAAAGTCGTAACTCACACCGGCGAGGTAGTACGGTACGATTTTTCCACGAATTTCGCATTTTTTTGTATATATCTCGTAAATGACAAGAATTATAAAAAAAATGTACATGACAAATTTGTAGAAAATTTTATTTGCTATAAAAGAAATCCGAAGTCAAAATCGCTATCATTAATACTTCTCGAAATATTCAGCTTTTTATGTAAGGATTTATAGAAGTTGTGTAGATTGTACGTCGAATATCCACTCTTAGTTAGGCTAACATTTTTTACCGGGAATGTAGATTTTAGATATGTAGAACTATTTAAGACAAGGAATATTGAACAGAGGAGACATATTATGAGAAATATATTGCTGATAATAAACTAGGGAGAACAAAAGAAAGCCCGAATAACAGATGGTGCAAAACTGAGTACATGCGTTTTTGTTTTTGGTTCTTAACTAATAAATTGCTTCTCTGCTTTTTTCATTAGAAATGCATATTTTTTGTAAACTAAGTACACATTTTTGAATTTTTTTTTTCATTTACTTTATGCGTTAAGGTCTTATGAGTGTTCAAACACGAAAATGTTGAGCGTGGAATCCCTTTTGCTTCCCACAATGTGTGGGAACACATTTACACATACCATTACCAACTTATATTAATTTTTCGGTTTTTTTAAGTTCAGCACAAATGAAAAAATATGCATTTGGAGTGACAAATTTTGGCTGGATGTTAGACAACGTGACCTACAGCCACATATTTCACATAAAAGGTTTAACCATAACGTAGGGCTAGCTGAAAATCTCCATTGCCTTCAATTTTGTAATGTGTTGGATTCTATGTTACAAATTTCAATCTGAAATTTATTTTCTCCATTTTTTTTAAGAGAGCATCAGAACTCGAGAGCTTGAGCTTAAATAACGTCACTTCTGTAACTGCACTGGCTAATTAATTTGGTAATTGCGTAATGGACACTCAAATAGTCACTTAAATTTCCTTTTACACACACAATGATGAGCACATGATAGTTTTTTATGTTGCCTTTCACTGCAAGACTTTCAGAGTAGTTGGCAGCACTCACGAAAATTCTTATTCAACACTTGTAGTATGTTCATATATCTGATATATGCAGCCGACTGTTGCATACCACAGCAGATGAGGAGTCCGGCTGGTTCAAGAGCGCGTTAAAGAAATGTTTACGGGTTGTAAATGTTGCTGTTGTTGCAATAAATGCCGTCATTTCAGTCCACTCTTTTTTGTTGTTCAACCAAATAGACTGTCTGAAAGCTTGAATGAGCAGCGAACTGCTATTGGTAGCGAAAGTAAGCATAGCAGCTCGGCAAGGTCGTGAGCAGAATTGGGATGGGAAGGAACATAGCTGATGCGCACCTCAGTGCTCGCCTGGACTATGTACATACATATGTACATGCATATTAAATATTTTTTTTCTTTTTTTTCTTGTTTCCGCAATAAGAATATATGTTGATATTGCTTAAATATATTAAATTGCAATAGGGTGGGAAATAATTTTCAGGATCAGAGCTCAATTTATTATTTAACAACTTTGAATTGATATCTGGTCGGAAGTTTATTGGCAAATATTGAACATAAATTATGAGAATGCTGGAAGTATTCCGGTTTATTTTATTTTTCTTATTCCTGGCTTGACCGAAAAACTATACGATATTTTCCATTTTAAGGGCCACGTAGTCAGAGGTAATTTTAAATGCCTTAAAATTTCCTGGAATTTGAAATTTGAAAAGTTTCTAGTTATAAGGGATTAATTAGTATACAATTAACTCCTTATTAACCGATTTCAAAATAGTTTTTAAATGTGTATGTAGTAATTGCATTCGTATGAAAGTTCAAGAAAAAGACATTTTGGCAGTGTGATTCCATATTAGATTGGTTTATATTGGGATAAATCTCAATTCCAATTCAAATGACTGAAATTTAAGAAATGCTGTGAAATGCTGTGTAAGATCTTCATATTTAATATATAAACTTCTTTAGCACTCCCGAATTCGCCTTCACTGAACCAAAAAACCTAATAAATCTGATCTAAATTTACCTAACCTTCCTTTATGAAAAATTGCGCTGAAAAGTATACTTGTAGAATAAATAAAACACATTTTTTTTACTTGCTTCATAATATAGTTTTTGTGTTTACGAACTCGAACAAAATCCTTTACGAATATATACAACTTACTATGCAAAGTTGGTAAGTTCAAAACATAGCGGCATAGAGGCAGTCCCTTGTTGCCAAAGGGGGCTTTAAATCGAAGAAGACGTGGTGTGTGACGATCTTCCTTTCACGGGTTTCTTCAGGTGGGCAATTCCTATTGGAACTTCTTCTTGGTCGGACAATGGAACGTCTGCTCTGTCGTCATCAATTTTGGAATTGGTTTCACCAACTCCTAGTGTTATGCTTTTACTATAGGCTTTTTCAGCAGGCTGGAGAAGTCTTCCGTTCATAATTGCAATATGCTCTGGGCATCAGTCACTGGATCACATCTGGAATCACAGGACATCTACAAGAGTATGCTCCTTTCTCGAAACATTATGTTAGTCCCCGCTTTTTTTCTTGCCGGCCAGCTCGTCAAGCTCACATATTTCGGCCTCTCTCTCTCTCTTTAGCTCTCCGTATTCGCTTCTCGGCCCTTTTTCCGTTTTAAACACAACCTTGCCTAACTTAGATTACTTAAAATCCTCAAACTACCACTAACTATTTTTGTACACGTCCCAGCCTTGTTGCTTTCACTCGACCTTTTATGTTATTCTGCTATATTCGAATTTTTGTTGCTTTTTACACATTTGTTGCTCATCGTATGCAACTTTGACAGCCGGCGTTAATTCTTTATGGGGCATTAAGCGCCACAGCAAGACTTCTAGAACGCGGCGCCGTCGTGGCAATCGAACCGGCTCAAGACGTAGTAACTTTTGCCGGCTGGCACTGCTGGCACTCGCTTATCCTTGCTTCCGCCTTTTGACCCAACTTCGATGTTCGTCGTTTTGCATTCGAAATGTCAGCAACGTGACTGACGGACAGTCAATGACAAATATAAATTATTTAAAAGTCAGCAACAAAAACAACTACAACAGTTGAAACAACATCCAAGAAGCAGCATGAAAGGCCAACATAGCGAAGTAATTGTAAGGGTAATGGCATAGTCGAGTAGATTTTTAATATGTTACTTATTTTAAGTGGATGTTGTTTTGCGTATTTTTTCCTGGACTTTTTAATTGATTACTTTTCTCTACTGTACTCATTTCCATTTCGTATTTTTATTCTATTTTTAAATGACAATTTTCACTGGGAATACATCGGCCGCGAAACGATTGCAGACTTTCGATGACGCATGGAACATCGCCTCCGATTTGGAGAATGAACTGAAAGTGAGTGAATATAATTACTAAATGTATTGTATTTCTTTCATATGTTTTAAGAAATAGCTGGCTTAGTGTCATAAAGAATCGTGGCAGAATAAAGAAGAAAAATAACTTCGGAGTGCCTTAATATGTATACCAGAATCATCTTTTGAAAAGTCATCGCACATAATGAGAAAAAAAGCAACATTGTTACATTCTTGACACTTGACAGGGAAGATCATATACTTCTTAAGAGACCATTGTTGATGGTAGATCAATTTTAACCGATCGAGCAATGGATTATTCATTTCACCATTTTAATAATAATAAAAAATTTTCCCAAAAATAATCAAACTTTAATTGTTAATATCTTTTAAACGGTTGGGTTTACGAAAAAATCGTAGGAGATCTTTTTTGTAGAGCATTAAATTTCCTGCAAAATCTAAGGAACAAGATATTTTTTCAAGTAGCTGGAAGCGAGATATAAATTTTTCTATCTGATAATAAGTAAAAATAGAAAACTGTATGTAGGAGGACCTTCCCGTTACAAATTATAAACTCATATTTGGAGAGGCTTTCTTAGAGGTGTCTAGGAACCTTTTTTTTCAGAGTACCAATCGAAAAAAAAAATATTTTTTGAATCACCCTAATGTATATACATATATAAAACTTTTTAGATTTCGATCCTCTGGTTGACGTGATACATCTTAAGGTATTGGGTTGGCTTTGATTCGTACAAGTTTCAAGAGTATAAAATGTTTGGTTGCACCCGAACCTAGCTCCTCCTTACTTGTTATAAGTAAACTTCTTGAACTGGTTTTAAATAAATATGATACATAAATCAGTGACAAATCATTCTTTTTATCTATAAGCGCAATATTATCGAAACTTGTTTTATGGACTTTTTTCACCTTATTGTTAACCATTTTCCGAAAGATTTTTACATGCAAGCGTTTATAAATCTCTACATTGGTTGCAGCCTTTCTCAAAACAAGTTTTGTACTGCAAGTTTTCATCCCTTTAGCTCTTCAGTTTGTAATGTGTTTCATACGTTATAAATTTGTTTACTACAGAATTTAAAAAAAGTGTTAATATTCGAACTTTTTTGTTGGAAATCGTCTTAGTACTCCACCAGTCCAAAATTCAAATTTTAGTCGATTCTATCTTCATGAAATATCTTAAAAAACTTATGACAGCATCAAACTCAAAATTCTTACAAAGGGTTGCATAATGTCATATATCAACAGTCATATGGGGCTGTCAATGCGTACGCACGCATGCCACTTGAATATGTTTCCTGATCCTGATTTGACAGCCAGATAATATATTGATTCCAAATCTTCTTGGAGCTTGCTTCCTTGTCACATTTGCTCGATAACTACTTTGGTTATGCTTCACACGCCTTTCGGCGTACATAAATATACTGTCTGCTTGCTTGTAGCGCTTACAAGGCGAGTCACAAGTGTGTGTAGAGCATGCAACTGCACATAGTTAACTAAAAATCAGTCGACTTTTCTTGTAGTTGCTTTCACATTGTGCCGATTCTGTTTCTGCTCTGCGTGGAGCACGTGGCGTCTCTTCTCCTGGGGCTTTTTCCATGTTTGGTGACACAGACGTTTATGTTCTTGTTCTACTATCGTTTTTCACGTCCCTTCTGCGTCGCAGCCACTTAAGCACATAAATTCCGCAATGACTTTGCGTGTCTCTGTGTCGCCTGCGGCATTCGCCGTGCTTGAGTTTTTAAGTCTGCTACTTGGCGCCATTACCGCACACGCCCTTTGCTACGCTCACCTTTATTGCATTCACTTTCACTTTGTCTGTCTGTCGTTCGCGTGTGTCTCTGCGCTTTTAGTTTTGGATCGATTTCACACTTTTTTCGCTAAGAATGGTTGTTGGTGGTCTTATCTTACCACCCTTTTATCATACCGTGAATGTCTAATTCTATTTAAACACATTAAAATTTCCTATATTTCTTTCCTTCCATTTTATGCTTTTTCTGCCAACTAACGGTTATTTTGTATGTACTATATACATTCACAACCTCTCTTTTGGCATCTTCGCCCACAGGCTACAAGATGTGTCAACCGGTGTGTCAAAATCGTATCACTGGCGTGGAAGTCGAGAACTCAATGTGCAGCGGTCCCCAATGGCTGGAACCATCATTGCTGCTCTACAACAGGCACACCTGCGCATCAAGGTAAGTTTGGCGGCATTTTCTCGGGCTATATTAGTTTTTAACTTTTACGACTGTCATATTTTTACATGTGTTGCTATCGACCATCGAATTAAGTTTTATTGTTGATGAAAATTAAATGTTTTATTAGTGAAAAGTGAAGTTTCTTTACTACAGAACCTTCAAAATCAAAAGTGGGTAGACATATGGGAATTAAGTAAGGGAATAATCTCACTCTCGAAGATTTAAAGGAACAAATCACTATATTAGATAGGTCATATGACACAAAGACATACATTTATAATGAAAATATGGTAATGTATGAGGTGTTGAGGCGGGTATGACATCAGAGTATATTACTATGAGCCAAAAATAGTAAAACTTTGTTCATAATTTTAAAATTCTTAAATATTCTTCAAAATTTATGTCCTCGTTGGCCCCAACACACTTGTGCCAACATTTTTCTTAAATCCTCGTAACAGTTATTGTAGTTAATTTTAGGAATAGTGAGAGTATAAAAGCAGGTTTCGATATTTTAATTTTAAATTTGGCTGTCGTTAAGTTGAATTAGAGCTTTAAATTCTATCTTAAATTTTCCCTATAAAATAGGTCACAACTAGCTTCATACAACAAGCGTGTTGCATAGCTCGTAAACTCTGGCACGGCCATTAATGAAGTGTGTTATCTGAAAATATTTACGTTTTTGCATTTTTTACGCATTTGCTGGACACTCCTTTCCATTTCCTGCCATTTATTTCGTGTACATCTCATTACTTATCACACATTCTGGCCTTCGCCGCATTGTGGCGACGCGTTAAATAGATTTTTTTATGTCCACTTCATTCGTTGTTAACACGTCAGCAATAACAGTTTTCGAACTCATTTAAAGATATTTCGCAACAATACAGTTCATAAAAACAACAAAATATGAAGTGAAAGTTATTTACGGTCACTGACTCACTTTCAAATACTCAAAAATATGCAAACTATGCGTACTCCTACAACTATTTGTGACGAAATTTTGAATGTAAAAATATGCCATAGAAATACAAGGCGGCTAAGAGCGACTTTACCAAACTTATTTATACTGTGGGCAGTAAGACTTTTTAATTCAAATTTCGCGCGAAAACAAATTTGTCAACGCATATATTTTTTTTGATTGGTATGAATGTCAGTGATATCTGTGCCAAATGTCACATCAAAATAATCATTAGTGTTTACTATACGCTTGTTTAACTGAAGTACATAAAGTGTATTCGGCGATTTTTATGAAATTGTTCAACAAAGAAGTATCGCAGTATTTTCATTATTTTTTCTTATCCTCCTAGATACATGTCCTATATGTACTTTCTTTAAGAAAAACATTAACTATTTGCTTTAATTTCGCTTCCATTTCGCTTCAGGTGTATCTGATGACTGGAGTTCATGCAGCCGTCACTGTGGACATAGCCAACGTATGGTGGTGTGTGCGGAGGAGAATAATGGCATCAAGACAACGGTAAGCGCAAATTGGGTCATAAAATAGCTATAATGTGGGAAGATAGAGAAAAAAGAAACCACCGAAGTACAACAGAATTTGCGAACCGAAAACAAAAATGTACAACAACAACAAGATAGTCCCAATGTTATTCGTAGCCATGTACTCGTACACTTATTCGTTTAGATTTTATGGTTTCTGATATTCATTATAAATAAAGTAAAGGTGTAAAAGGGTAGATCCGTCGTGATATAGGAGTCGCCAAAATTTAATCACAACGCTAGTTTCCTCTCAGTAATTAAGCTGAAAGAAAATTTTATGTCTTCTGACGGTGTTCAACGGTAGAATTTTAGGATGCATTAACTGAGTACGTTGTTAAGAGCGGGACTTTTTTTGCAAAAGAACATATTATCTCTTCTCTCACAAACACGATCTACCAATTCCAAGGTTAGAAATTATCGCTTGTTCAAGTTATTAAACTTTATTGCCCCTGCTGAGCGCTTTACTTCAGAAGGTTTTACAAATTTCGGGTAAATTTAAGATCATCTTATTATAATGGATAAAGTGGCTTATTATCTTATTACATATCTATTCAAGAGATCGTTAAAGTCGGAAGCCACTAAAAGAGTCTAGTCGAGAAGTATAAACAAATAAGGGTCTCGCTTATAAAATAATTACCAAAGTTGTGACAATGAACTATTACAAAGATGTAAATAGCACAAGCTAACAACTTCAATGATAGGATATACTTTATTATATAAGATTACATTTTCATATTCCAATATACCTCATTACATCTCAAAACTACTATTTCAGTTGCACTCGGCAAACAGCTCTCATTTCTTATACCGTAATTACACTCGAGCTGAAATGCAACTGAAAAGCAACAGCAATATCGACAGCTTCCTAAGTACGCTGTCGGCCTTCACTAAGATAGCAGGCTACACGTCACACTTGTTAAAATCCAACGACTTGTTGCCTCGTCTCATATTTTCTTAATCCATCTACCTATGTATATACTCGTATAGTACACGCATATTCTAAATCGTTCTAATCCCTGCCTACAACTTGGCTAAGCCTTTCTGTTTTGCTGCACTCCGTCTGACTAAAGCACATTTGAGATGAACTGAAGTTAGCTGCTTGAAGGGGTTGTTGTACGATGTACATAAATAAAATTTTCGGGACGACAAACGCGAAAACCCAAATCCCAATACTAAATGCTGCTAAAACTTGTCATGCTCACACGACAGGAAGTGGTGCAAAATGTTTATACTCACCGTGTACTTAGTATACGTGTTTTTACCCAAGAGAACGATAAATGTATATGTAGTGAAGACTGTGTTTAAAAAACTCCGACGTCACACCCTTTTCAGGTCTTAATGTGCGTTCATCTGTTTGTAGACTTTGTAGACACAGGAGTAACGAAAAAAACAAATATTTGCATATATAATATGGTTTATCGCATGAGCATAAGTGAATCACTTTACGTGCATATGGAGAAGTCTTGATTAAATACGGTGGAAGGTGTTGCCATCGGTAAGATTTTGAAATAAAAAGTTTTCATTACTGAAATGTTTTTCGTCAAATATTTGGCAATCCGCATTTGTCTTCCCGTTGTTTTATATCGATATAATATTATATTTTGGTACAATTCATAGTACATAAAGCTCAGAGTCGTGAACGTGTGGTAATCTCAAAGGAAGTTCTTTGGAACTTTATACTTATATGAAGAATCGTCTGATATCAGTTCTAAAATTTTTACTGTTATGAGTGACAAAAGCTATAATTTCGATGATCCTGTAGAAGCTGTCCTGCCAACGCGGGTTCATATTTTTTGAGGGGTTCCCGAAATAGGCGTCGCAACGACCGAGTTTAAAATATTATTTTCCAAAAATTGAAGAAATTCTTTGTTAAAAGTGTATATTTGCAACAATAAAAAGTTCGAATAAAATATTTTATTTTTTATATGAGAAAAAAAAATTGTGGAAAAAAACTTTGTTTTACCCAAGGAAACCCATGTAACCCATTAATGGTACTCGCAGTTGGTGGATATACACTTAAAGATAAATTCATTTATCTTCGACCAAGATTAAGAGTTTGAGATCCATTTAGTTTATAGAGACGAAGCCTGTTTAGAAGTCGAAGTTGTCTTAAGAAGAGAGTTTAAAAAATGTACTCCTCTTTATAAATTTTTAGTCTAGTCTAGAAATTTAAAAAAATCGAAATTTTTTTGTTCATATTTTCAAAGTTTAACTATTCAAGAATATGTGTGTATTCAAATTATTTTCGGAGATATAGGAATTTTTCTGACAAGGCATTCAAACTGGTTCGGCCGGAACGCGAAACTTTAAACGCGTTCTTCTCAAAACTGACTTTTTCGGAACGATGCCCACGATTTTTCAGGTTCTACTGGACCGATTTACTTGAACTTTTATAGAGTCTTCTTTATAGGCTTGTCTATGATTGGAACTAGCCCCATCCCAAAATTTTTATTTTTATTATTTTTAAGTGATCAAAAAAAATAAAAATTTTTCAGGCAGTCACAATTTTGTGAAAAAAAATGTTTCCCACTTTTTCGTAGTTCCGACCATTGCGGCGTTATTCTAGATTAATAATCTTTTTTTTTTGGTTTCAGATAACTAGGAGGGTTGAAATCATGGGCATGTTTACGTGGAAATTTTTAGAGACCCCTCACTTTTTTAGTTTTTAATTTTTTTCTGTACTCTTCAAAAATTAATAAATAACTAATAAAAAAATGGAGTAAAAATATTAATTACCTTTTTTTACGATACTTTAAAAATTACCTGAAAGTCATGCTTCTAGACTAGAATACCCCCTTAAGTCACAGAACAAAAGGCAATACTGATAGGCAAGTTCGCACACAACACACACTCGCTGGCTCGCGGCCTGTAATGAGTAGTAATATTTTATACAAGAAATTTAGAGAACTTAAACTATTTAATATCCATAATATTTAATATATCCATATGTAAAAATTTTCCAAAGATATTTGCTTTAGTTCTTATATGAATGTGATTTTCTGCGTCCCAAGCCTTTGCAAATGTTTAGGCAACATTACTGAATATTTATGTACATATGTTTACCATAATTTGCTATGTTTATCACTGCATCAAAATATGAGCATCCTCTTCCACCTTTTTGGCATTTAATGCCTCCGCACCCACTTCAAAATGCATACGTAAATAATTTAACCTAAGCCAAATGTAAGTAAGCCCATATGGCTATACTATTACGCACATACGAGGGTCATCCAATAAGTACTTATGTAAAGTAGTCAAAAATTATCCTTTCGACTGAAAAGGTTATGGCAAGTCAAAAGATGTATAATTACGTCAAATGAAGATAAGGCTCTCCAATGTTGAATTATTAACAAGTTTGGCGAAAAAAGTGACTTTTCACCATGGCAATTGCGCCAACTAACATCTCCACTATTACAATCATTTTAGATTTGGCAAAGGACACCTTTTTTCAAACCTCATCAGCTGAGCAAAACTTTGAGTCGATCGCAGTTGTTATCACTACCACGGCAGCCTACTTTACAAACCTTCAGAAATCGCAGTTAAACAGGTAAAAATGTTAGGAGATCACTGAGTCAACGGTGCCTGTATCGAGGAACAAACGGCCACTTTTTTCAAAAAGTTCTGCTTCAGCTTATGTACTTATCAAACCGCCCACGTAAATACTATCATCATCCTTCGGCTTCTAAATTGTTACTCAAATTTACTCCCCAACTGACTCTGTGCACTTTTTTCGCGGTGTTCCCATCTTCGTTTTCATGGTTAATTTTACGAACGAATTTGCATATGGTTTTGCCTTTTTTACAATGCCGGTACCATTCAAAATTACATATTTACTATAACAATTATGTACATACAAACCTTCTCGTACACACCTACATAGAGACATTTTTATACAAATTTTTATCTCAAACAGGTTTAAATAATTTATAATTCCTTATTATCTTATGTCATTTACGTTTATCCTCACTTGCGGTGGTGTCATGCAAACAACAAAAAACGCACTTCTCGCCGTATGTCAATTGAATATTTAAATATTTTTCAACCATGGAATTCCTGCCACAACTCAACTACTCCAATTTGCCCTGCGGCTTGAACACCCATATATGTTTAGGCCTTAGACCTAAGGTGAGTGAAAAAATCTCTTATACTCGTATGCGTCAATCTGCCTTCTGATACAATTTTATTCTAAAAATTTCAAAGACGCATGTCTTATTTCAGCCGCCTTATTCACCCTACATGTCACCCTGTGACTTCTTTTGTTTCCTAAAATAAAATCGGTGGAACCCATTTTGAGTCGATTACGGACATCCAGGCGGCCGTGACGAGGGTACTCGCGGACATCCCAGTCGAAGCGTTCCAGAAATGTTACGAAGAATGGAAAACGCGCTGGAATCGCTGTGTAGCTGCCCAAGGGGAGTACTTTGAAGGGGATGGCAGAGTGGTAGGATAACTTTAAAATATACGGTTTTTATGGAATCAGTCTTATTACTTAATTGTCATACCTCGTATATAGGATTTTAGGAAATCACAATTCATACTGAGGTGGTGATAATTTTTCGACGCAAAGAATGCTCTTTAGCTAACTAACTTGGAGTAGATTTTTTTGATTTAGTTATGGTTTTGATCTTGAACTTTGTCTTAGTCTTGGCCTTTATTGGGATCTTTAATGTGGTCATACTCTTGGATTTTATGTTTGAATTAGGTACGGCTCTCAGTTTAGAAATAGAATGTTTAAAGCCACCATACTATAGGTATCATTTATTCGTCCTTTTATCATTCGAATACCATATTTGACTTTATTTCAACACCCTCTGAACAAAGGATGGCAATAACGCTCCTTAGGTTCCTTATCTTTACAAACCCTCAAAAACCTACTTAACTTATTTTTAATTTCTTTTCGCAACTCCGAACACAAAATTAAAAAAAAAAAAAACAACTCCGCAAAGGAACATTGATTTATTGAAGTACTGATTTGCATGAAATAACTATTTTATGGCACTCAGCTCTACCGACTATAAAACTGATAGTATAAGAGTTAGAGTTTAAGTTTTCCAATCAGTCCGTGCTGCAGTGAGTAACACAACAATTGAAGTACTTTCTGGTTTTACGACTGTTACCGAAGTTCATTCTATACACTGTGCACCATATTCACTACACTCTCGAGAAGTAATGAGATAGAAATTATAGTTACTTATGCGAAAGACCCCGCATACCGTCGACAAAACAATAAATTATTACGAAAGCATGGAACAGAAGAGTGACGCTTGTTGATGATGGCGAAAGTTATCGTATTTACTTGATGACAGTGTGGTAAACAGGATACTAAATTGCAGTGGTAAACATGAAATGACCGCTTATTTGCTCAAAGGCTCCGAAGCGTGTGTGGGTCATTGAGTGAGCGAGCAAATGAAATAGCTGAGCACATTAAACGTGGCGCCACTAATGATCATAAGTGCTTATTCTGTACGCCAAACATTTATTTAATGATGTAGAGTTAGGTTTATAGTCCTGTGACTGCAATGATTTACCAAACGTTGGTGCTCATACTTGCTGCTCGGTCCCGCTCGTATCAGATCAAGCGCTGCTGATAAGCCTTACTATGCCAAACGAATTCAGCAATTAGTGCGGTTAATCGGACACAATATTTGGGGCAAGAAATATAAATTTCTATGCCCTAGAGGTTATCATTATTTTCTATTTTTTCTTTATGTAATTTGTTCGTTTTCCATGTAGTTCGGCAGTTGCACGTGTTCACAGACCTAGTAATCACTTGAATTTATTGGCAGGGAAAAGAGAAAATAATAACAAATCAAAAGCATTCCAATGACAAATGAAAGTGACGCCATGTCTTTTTCTTTGTAGCTCGAGAATATGCTTTCGTAAAATCTTCGCCCCATACCTATCTGGATGTTGTTGCTGTTGGTATATATTCTGTAGACGATGGAATTTATCACACCAGCCAATTCATTGTTTGCTGTCAAGTCTAAAAAAGAGATAAGCAACAAAAAAAAAAAAAAAATTCAATTCAATTAATAAACCGCAAGGTTTTTGTTGTTACTCAACAATCCTCGGCACCTCTTATGCCCCCACAATTTGAATTTTAATAATAATATGTATATGTTGTTAAACAAAAAATAGGCAATTTATTGACCACTTCGCTGGCGGCTGGTAGGCTCCTTTGGTGCCAAACTCACTGCCACTGGTTTTTACGATGCTTTTCCAATCGGATCCTATATTCCTTCGTCTTCTATTTCTTTTAATTTTTCCTGTTCTTCTCTTTTTTCATCTTCTTCTTTTTCTATTACTAGGTTCCTCTTGGCTGACTCTCTGTAAAAAATTTATTTCACTGCATTCCATTTTTACTGAAGTCTCAGCAGCGTCGTCTTATGTAGCCATCTTCACAGCCTCCTACTCCGAATATTCTACGCAAATAAACCATATTTTTAGGCGTAAAGTAGGTCGCTTTCACTTGCGGACCGCTTTTGTGCTGTGGGTCGTATCGATACATAATTCCATCCGAAATTTTAAGTCCTACTTTGCATTAGAAACGTATTGCACTTAGTCGGTTTCACTTACGAAATTTTGCTTATGGCAACTCTATTTACAATTTTTTATTCAACGATTTTAGTTTTCTTCCGAAAACTTCGTTTAGGATCGTTAAAAGAATAAAAATCTCTCCAATGAAATATTCTTTGAACATATTTTTGTTTGAAAGCTCTCTTTTTAAAAATAATTCTCAATTATATCAGTCATTCCACTCACCTTTAGCCACTGTGCTTAATCGGCTTTGCAATTTCCAGGTAGTCTCTTCAGCTGCTTGAGGTCTTGCATATGCAGCAGTTTGTGTAGGCCAATTCTAACGCAATAATAAAATATTGCTGTTATTCTTATTGCTGCTCATTTTTATTATTTCACAGGTTTGCCAGTTTTTTTGCTGCTGTCAGCAAGCGTGGCGGAGAAGAGACTTTTTGTCGCGTCGCCGTGTCGCCACCAAGAGTGTTACTGTTTCAATGTGGTTACAGACTCGGCAGTTGGCGCTCGCGTTTTGCTTTTATGCGACAAATGATTTTTATTTCATGACATTTTTGGCAACCTTACTAATTTGTTGGCATCATTCGTTTGTACACTTTGTTCAACAGAAATAAAATTATTCATATTTTTATTACACTTGTGTTACAAATTAACAGTAAAACGTTGTCGTAGCGACTAGTATTTACAGTTCCACCAGGTTTTGGAAGTTAATGATTTACCACAACTTTCTGATTTCACCAAACACAGCGCATTGCCTTCTTACTGAATCCATCTGTTTTTGCAGTGTTTCTCAATTTTTGACTCAAAGTATCATCGTAAACTTTTTTGGTGGCCTTCTACGGTCTTCATTTCACATATCAAAATCATTATCTCTGAACCGCTGAAACCACCGTTTGCATATTGGTTCTGATAGAGCATGATCACCGTATGTCTCAACAAGTATTCGTTGCGACTCTGCAGCCCTAGTGACATCGCTTCTCTAAATGGTCTATTGAAAAGTTTCAAGAAGATCCGACGTCAAATTTTCCCCATTTCTGGCTCAATGCGTATATAAACATGCAAAATTGTCGCATTTGGGACGAAGATCAACTTGAAGTGATTCAAGAACCATCATGACATCCACAAAAAACAATAGTTTGCTGCGATGTGTGGGCCGGTGAAATCATCGGTCTATATTCCTCTAAAGATGATGCCGGTGAGAACGTAATCTTCATTGGTGGCCGTTATTGCGTCATGATAACTCACTATTTAATGTCTGCAATTGTAGCTTGCCAACAGATAATTTCTCGTCCGGTCGATAGATCGTGGTCTATAGATCGCAATTTTTCTAACACTTTCGGTTCCTTTTTGGTTTTTCTTTCTTTGAACGTTTATGCATTTAATTGGTTGTTGTCCATAGTTATTTGTCATATACTTCTGTGCCCAAAAAATAAGGTGACATTGTATTTATTTTGAAAATTCTTTATTTATTCTTCCAAATCAATTTCAACCCCTTCAACGTAATCCCCTCCCGTTGCAGTGCACTTATGCCAACGGATTTTTCAATCTTCGAAACACTGGTTGTGGTCACTTTCCGGGATGGCCATCAGTTCCGTCTTCTCTGCGACTCGAATCTCCTCTATCGTATAAAAACGGGGAACAGCCAGAAGTCGCACGGCGCCAGACCAGGTGAATACGGTGATTGCGGAACGATATGGGTTGAGTTTTTGGTGAAATGATGACGAATTACGAGGGCAGTATGGGATGGTGCATTATCGTGGTGTAAAAACTATGAATTGTCTTTCCACAATTCCTGCCTTTTTAGGCGGATAGCGGTACGCAAACGACGCATAACGTTCAAATAATATTCCTTGTTGACTTTTTGACCGGTTGGAAGGAATTCATAATACACAACCCCACGTTAATCGAAGAAAACAGTCAACATGACCTTCATTTTTGTGCGACTTTGGCGCGATTTTTTTGGTCTCGGCTCTCTTTTGGCACGATATTCGCTCGATTGATCGGTTGTTTCGGGGTCGCAAGCATAGATCCAAGTCTCATCGCCAGTTATAATGCATTTCATGACACCCTGGTAGTCGGAAAGCATCGTTTCACACACTTCAACGCGACGCCTTTTTTCCAAAAAATTCAATGTTTTCGGTACCAGTCGAGATTTGACGTGCGTGAGGCCCAAACCTCCTTCAAAATGTTATTGTCTGAGCCTTTCGATATGCCAACTTCATCAGCAAGGTCTCTAATTGTTAATCAACGGGTTTTCAACTCCAAATCTTTGATTTGTTGAACGTGAGCTTCGTCGGTTGAGGTTGATGGTCGCCCTGGACGCTCTTCGTCTTCGACACATTCTCGGCCGGCTTGGAACTCACTATACCACTTGTGAACATATTTTTTAGACATAGCCTCATCACCAAAGGCTTTCTGCACCATCCTCAACGTATTTGCAGCAGAAAATTGATTCCGTAAACAAAATTTAATGCAAACTCTTTGCTCAACAAATTTCACAAAACGACACGTATCTCAAACACGAATGAATATTTTGACATGGAATTTGACATAAATGTGACTGACGGTACTACCAACCTAAAAAAAAGTGGTTCTCCAAATCCTTCTATGCGCTCAGTTTAAATTCAAATGTCACCTGTTTTGGACACAATTATTTTTTATACACATTTATTTTTATATACATTTTACATCTTAAGATATCTATATTTTCACTAGCATATCCCTCTTAGTTAGCGCTCCAATGCATTTCCAAGTTAGTTGCAAATTTTTGTTTGGAGTTTACTTGTATGTTTCGTACTTTTTTTCATATACATATATACGTAAATATGAAAATACTTCCTCTGCCAATTTTTTAGCATCAACTTTTAGCAATTTATACATTAATGAAAAAATTTCCTAAATAGGCAAATAAATGGTAAAAGTGTGAATTTAATCGTCTTTCACATACATTGTTATTGACGTTGTCATTGTTGCAAGCGGTTTGCCACAAACCAACAACAACTGTTGTCGTGAATTTCTTTATGAGGATACGTACGCACAGACATTATATCAGTACATGGGTGAACTAACGTGTTGACTGCGGTTATGTTGGTCGCATTTTATCAGAAACATGCATTATATAAAGCGACGAAAATGGAGACCAAAACGGAAGTAGATTAATTCTATTAGCGTCAGGGAACAATGGATATGTGAGAATGAATAGTTGTTTCAATAAAACCAAAAATACGCGAAATTCAAATGTCAAATGCCTGCAACGTTTATAACGATGTCGCTATATGGATTTTTATAAATATTTATTTTCACGCTTTTATTCCCAATTTGAATTTGCACCTCTAATGTGTAAACTAAATCAAATGCCATACACTAAAAACATTTTTTTAATATTTTGAAAAATCTCACTATTCGTAGAATTCTTGAATACACGTATAGTACATGCAGCATATTATATAAATCAATCTGATATGATAAAATCCTATAAATGCCTACATACTAGGCGTTTGTTCAAAAATATTGGATTTAACATTTTAATGTTCAGTATTTCATGAGAGAGAAATTTGGTAATCTTACAATTTTCAATTTTAAATGAAATTTCGAATTAACTAATTTTTATTTGTTGTTTGCTACATAATCATACATTTTGTAAATTAAATTTATTACAATTTTAATTTCGGAAATTAAGATTCGTAAAATTTTTATTGATAATTCCTTATAAAAACCATCCTTTATAAAAACCATCCATATAAATTGAGAAATGTAATTCAACTTAATTACTCCCAGATTGATTTCTGGTTTTTAATTTATTCCCCAGACTAAAAGCTTTTGATTTTAAAATCTTTAGAATGAAAGTCATAGCTGCACTATGCATACACTGGCAGTCATGAAAAGCTCACCAGTGACAACACTGTTATTCAAGTTAAAAATGTGGAGAATTTACTGGTTAGTTTGTAAAGCAGTAAAGTGGATTTCCCGCGTTGAAGTATTGTTTTTGTGTTGGCTGCAAACGTAAGTCATTCACTAGTGATTATTTGTTATTATTGTTTGTGTTTATAAAAATAAGATAATGGGTACAAATTATACAAAAAGTAGGTGAGATTTGAAAAAAAAGTTGTTGTTGATGCGTTGTTGAAAGAAGGTCTTTCTTATGCTAAAGGGTGGGTTAGATATATTCAATTGTGGTACGTTTCTTGTAAAAAAAAATACTTTAAAGTATCTCGGGGCGAAAAAGGCTCTGGTCGAAAACATGCAACTAAGGGTTGATTCAAAAGTACTGTTTCTATACAACCAGAGTTGGAAACACATTATGGAGTGAAGATACTCGTAAGTGTGGAAACAGTATGAAAAAGGTTTTTCGGATGACGTCCTGCAAAAAAGCCAATGCTGATCAAAAAAAGTTAAAAATCGGTCTAGAATGGGCAAAACAGTTCCGGAACTGAACACTTGAGCAATGCCGAAAAGTTTTGTGGCCAGACGAAAGTAAGTTCAATCTATAGTGCGCCGACAACTTGCCCTATGTGCGCCGCGTTGCTAGAGAACGATATGAAGAAAACTGTTTTGTCAAACCTTAAGTTCCTTCTTTCAAAGTCAGATGATCTGGCGGTGCTCTTCCTTTTACATCCGTAGTCCTTTGTACTTTTTATGTTACACAATAAATTCTCATATGTATGGGCAAGATGTAAAGAATTTTTTAGTTCCGGCTCTGGAAGAACATTTTCCTGTTGCTTCGGAGACAATTTTTCATGGCGATTCTGCGCAATGCCACCGAAAGTAGTATTTTGTATTAATTGTGTTATGCTTCCCAACTATAAAATTGCAAACAAAACATTAATAAAAATTAATTTTTTTAATCAAAAAGTGTTTGAATATTTACGGTTCTAATTCCCCAGACCTAAATCCGATTAAGTACTTATGGCACTTAATGAAGCGAAATGTAGCTGAACAGTAACTCAGTACTAAAAAAGAGTTTATTGCGGCTTAGGAACCTTGTTGACTCCTTACCGTCAAGAGTAATGGCCATCGTAAAAGCTAATAGGAGGATTTAATTTATTTGTATTTTATTTCTCAAAAACTTCCCTACCGCAGAAAACCTTTTCCACTTTCTATAGTATTTAAAATTTCAATCCAACTATATATAGAATTTTGCGTTTTTCCTTTTGTACAAAATTTTCGTCAAAAATCCCAAATAATATTACTCATACTTAATCTTTCATTACAATTTGATTTTTTTAAATATAAAAAGTGTACTTATATGCAACTTAATAAGCGCATAAAATGTGTGGATTTCCTATAATGCAAAAAATTTACTATATTTTTTTAGAAAAAATTATCTTTAATTAATAAAAGTACACTCAAGTCTCCAAACTAAATAAATTATTAGAAAACTACTTTGGCGGTGTTTTAATTAATGCAGAAATATTGAACTGGTGTAAAAGTTATTTTCAGTTATAAGTCTAGATAATTTTTATAGGTAATTAAATATTCTAGTTATGTTCATGTGGTTTCATCCAAAAATTATAGATGGGTTCTGTCCACATTTTTATTTTTTAGTAACTACATGATATAATCAATAATAAACCTTAACATTGAATATATTTGCGTTTAAAATGATCAATATATATATAAAAAAGCATTATGCAGAAAACGCCAAATTTTTTTAATGCCAAATTAAATTGCAAAGTAGTGCGAAGCCATAATTTCGTAAATGCAAATGCATACTCATCTTTCTTAAATGTAAGAAATGAAATCCATTTTCATACAGATTTTCATATGTGTACGTGTGTAATTTCGCCTGCTTGATAGCAATTCGCTCGGCTGCCAACTGTACGGAAAACGTCATAGAACGTAGTAGTCTGAGCGTGGCACACAGTGTCAATAGCAGCAACAGTGACAAAAGCTGCAGCATCAGCGTCATCGCCGTTGTCAGTTCCAGCCAGCTGCGTAACGCTTGGGATGTCTGATGCAGACAATGAAGTTTATAAATATTAATGCAATATAAGCATGTTTGTGTGTCTCTCTATTTGTTTGCACACACTCGTATGTGTCATATAAGCTATTATTACAGATAGTCATTTGTATAAGCAAGCAAACGCGTACAACAACTTTGATATAATTTTTTCTCATTGAAAAGTGCAATTCAATTTTCCATAATTCGCATATTTGAACAATTAAATTTCCAACACTAATAAAATTGTACGCATTTATGCCGTGGATTATAATTAATTTTAATATTTTGAAATTGTAAATCAGAATTTTTGTAGTAAACAGTTATTGGTATTGTGACATAAGTATATAGTGTAGTATTTTATAGGTAAATAAGAGTTTCAGTTTTTAATCACACTTTTTTCGTTTTCTTTAGATCCGGGTGAAGAAAATCGTTTTTCACATAGAAAAGATCACCCAATATGGTTTGCAGAACTTTATTTGAATTTGCTGCACTGCCAGAAATTTTAATGCCAAACCTACAGATCGGCTATGATATTACATTGTAAATTAGCAACTTATTCCTCAGACTGAGTCGGGAGCCAGTTTAGCTGCGCCAACTTTAATCTTACCTGAGTTTTTTTATTTTACGTGATCTTTCTAAGTTTGCCTCTTATCAATTGTAATCTCCAAATATATTCCGCATGTGTTTGATGGTAACAACTGACCATATTGCCACTTGAGGGCAATTTTTATTATTGAGGGTATACACCACCTGGTTGTGGACCATTCAATTGCATCAAAAGTTTTGTATTAAATTGCCATACGTCTCTCCTCTATTCGTCATTATCTCACTGGACCAGAGGAGTCTGTCCCACTTGTCGACGCACTGCGTGGTTCTAGCTTCTGGCGTGCTTATATGGGTAACATTGTGTATGCTTTTGATAAAGACTTCCCCAACATAATGGAAATCTGCCTTAGAGGAAATGACGATTTAAAGTCAAAATTTTCTTATAGCATAGCCATTTGCGATCATCAAGTTCTGCCGCTGACTTTATGCATAATACCGAAGAAATTGTTTACTAAATATTTTACATTTGAATGGGGTGAATAATATAAGTTTTTCTTAAGAAAGCAAAGAAGGACTACTTGCTTTTTTAAGCAAAACTACAATATTTTCTTCAATATAATGAAATTTTAGTCGCTATCATCTTTGGAACAGTTAAGTTTACGAAAAAACTTAAACGTCTTTGAAAGAGCATTCATTTTCCTACAAAATCCACAAAACGAAATAATTTTCTATGTTTTATGTTATTTAAATGGAAGCGAGATATAAATTTTTCTTTCTGAAATAGGAAAAAAATAGAAAACCATTAGGCGGAGAACCTTCCCGTTACAGCAAAGAGCTCATACTTGCAAAGCATTTCTTAGTTATGTCTATCAACCAATCTGTTAGAGCACAAAACGAAAAAATCGTTTTTTTTTTACCCATCTTATAGGACATCCAGGCATAAATGCTCTTATGCGTGTGATCAACTATAGAATTTTATGCGGCACAGCGTACACATGGCAACTGTATTACCTCAAAACATACATATGTAGGTATTACCAGCACTCTCTGGGATTTATTTCTCGGTCCATAGTAGGGAGTTAAAATTATAAAATGATTGCTCATTTTAATCACACAATTGCAGTTAATTTTCACACCAGACGCAGTTGTCAGCCAACTGCATCAATAATGAAGTATTATTCTACACTCTCCCCTGCATGTAACCAACAGGCATATGTACAAATGCATGTGCCAATTGACAATGTTTGACACAACTCACACTCACTAAGGCATTCACTCTGTAGCTAATGGCTAGCATACGCAGCTCAATTGAAAGTGCCTAGGTTAGTAGTAGTAGAAAATTGAAAAAGCTACAGTTTGCCCGCAGGGAGCAATACCAATTCCTTCTGAACCCGCGCGAGCTCAATGAATGCATAATTGCTTCACAATACAACTGCAGCGAAATGGCAACACCGAATTGTTGCCACTTACATGTTTTTGCGAGCTTTCCTTTGGTCTTTTTTATATATCAACAATTTGCAGCATTCACTAAGCCTGTCGATAGATCCCCTACTCAAGGGAAATCAGCAAGTCTGCTATGAGTATGTAGTGTCATAATATTGTCTTGACACATTGACAGTGGAAGGTGAAAGGGCTATGGGTACGTAGAAGTTTGCCGTTTAATTTAGTGTAGGCGAAAGGGTGTAATGGATGAGTTGGGTTCTAAAGTGAGAAGGACATAAAAGTTATAGGAAATTTATTTATATAATGAAGAGGTGATTGAGGTAAGTTGCAGCGGAACAGCCAGAAGTCGCACGGCGCCAGATCAGGTGAATACGGTGGTTGCTGAACGATATAGGTTGTGTTTTTGGCGAAATTATCAGGAATTACGAGGGCAGTATGGGATGGTGCATTATCGTGGTGTAAAAACCAAGAATTTTCTTTCCACAATTCCGGCCTTTTTAGGCGGATAGCGTTACGAAAACGACGCATAACGATCAAATAATATTCCTTGTTGACTGTTTGACCGGTTGGAAGGAATTCATAATGCACAACATCACGATAATCGAAGAAAACAGTCAGCATGACCTTGATTTTTGAGCGACTTTGGCGCGATTTTTTTGGTCTCGGCTCTCATTTGGCACGATATTCGCTCGATTGATCGGTTGTTTCGGGGTCGTAAGCATAGATCCAAGTCTCATTCCCAGTTAAAATACATTTTATGACACCCCGGTAGTCGTAAAGCATCGTTTCACACACTTCAATGCGACGCCTTTTTTCCAAAGAATTCAATGTTTTCGGTCGGGTTGAGGCGCAAAACATCCTTTAAAAAGTTATTGGCTGAGCCTTTCGATATGCTAACTTCATCAGCAAGG
The DNA here is from genome assembly GCA_037783105.1 of Bactrocera zonata. Lineage (NCBI taxonomy): Eukaryota > Metazoa > Arthropoda > Insecta > Diptera > Tephritidae > Bactrocera > Bactrocera zonata. Next base: position 106,703 of record JBAWJQ010001869.1, on the reverse strand, counting down.
TCTCTAATTGCTAATTGACGCTTTATCAACACCAAATCTTTGATTTGTTGGACGTGAGCTTCGTCGGTTGAGGCTGATGGTCGCCCTGGACACTCTTCGTCTTCGACACGAACATTTTTTGGACATAGCCTCATCACCAAAGGCTTTCTGCACCATCCTCAACGTATCCGCAGCAGAAAATTGATTCCATAAACAAAATTTAATGCAAATTCTTTTCTCAATAAATTTCGACATCGCAAAAAAACGAAAAACTCACTTTTAACAGCTCACAAAATGACACGTATCTCAAACACTAATGAATATTTTGACATGAAATTTAAAATAAATGTGACTGACAGTACTACCAACCTAAAAAAAAATAATTCTCCAAATCCTTCGATACGCGCAGTTTAAGTTCAAATGTCATCATATTTTTTGGGCACAGTAGTACATAATAGCTTATATGGATCAAAAGGGTGATTATAAGAAAAGGAAGTAGGCCAATGTGGCTGCTTTGTCAAGTAATCGCCTACAATGCGGGTGACCGCAACATATCATAGAAACTTTACAGTAGTTTTACATACACAATCCCTGATAAATATGTATATAGACATGTTGGTGATGAAAAAATTATGGCGGGACTCTTATGTAGGGAACCTTATGGTGTGATCGTACACCTACACACACATTCTCAAACACAGACATTTTTATTTTTCTACAAAATACATAAAATGCCTCTACTTAGACAGTGTGGCATGCCTCACATACAATTTAAAGCATGGCAACGGTATCCTTTCAGCTTTTAACGATTTGCCGCTGTTTTCTCGATTGTGTCCAAAACAGTGAATCGTTAAAGGCTGAAAGGATACAGTTGCCATGCTTTAAAAATGCTTTGCCACCAAATAACAAAGAACAAAAATAAAAAAAAATAATAATCTTGCACTCTTCAAGCCGCTCACTTTGCTAATTCTATTGACATTTTAGTATTTTTCTACAACCTCAACATTTGTGGCTTTTTCAGAAATTTGGCGATTCGAGAGGACATCACATGCGATTCCACAAGGATCTCAGCATCGATTTGGAAACTTTCGAACAGGACGAGCAGATGCGACCACAAATCGACACTGATAATCTGTGGACCCTTGTAGCATCCGAAGATTTGCTCCATCATCAGTAGCAGTCACGAAAGACGGCAGCAGCCATAAGTGGCATGAACAGGAAGCAACATACCAAATAAGCGCCATCACTAATACAACAGCAACGCTACCACCAGTTGTGACGTTAGCGTAACACAACTAACACATGAAGCCGTCTTACCACATTCACCGCATGACAGCGGGGCTCCGGCTCACCACGCAGCAGCGGTGGCTGCGACTAACCATGTCACTTATGAATGACGCATCGGTGATTGGTCGGAGTGTTCAGAAAAGTGTGGTAATGCGAGCGGCGAAGGTGTACAGGTAAGTGTTACACAATTTCGACTTCAATAAATTTAGTTAAGTGTTGCTGTTTATACTATACATAATGGGTGAAAAGGTGATCAAAATTTAAAAGAAAGTCAACTGTTTTATAAAATAAAATAACAAATCAATAAGATAAAAATAAAAAACTTTAAAGACTAATGAATAAAAAGACATTATTTTCCCACATTTTTTGAGAATGGTTGCCATATGTATAAAAATTGTAATTAATTTTAATTATTAATTTAATTGTATAAAAATTTTAATTAATTAATTTTAATTTTATTAAAATTTGTATATCAACAAAATTTTGCAATGAAGAAAAAGTATAAGAAACTTTAAAAATTGAAAATATTGTCAGAAAAGAAAAGTCTGAAAGAAAAATGAAAATAGCTAGTAAAAACTAAGTTCAAAATAACAATAAAGTTTCGAGAGATATTATCAGTTTTAACATTTTTGAAATAAGGTTGCCACTGTTACAAAATTTAACTCAACAAAATTAATAACACAACTGGATGTTGACGAAATAATTATAAAAGTTTTTACGAAAATTTTGGTTTAAAAATATTTTACAAGAGTTTCCAGCTGCTCTAAAATAAATTAAAAAAATTTTTAAACTAAAAGTCAAAAATCCAAACAAAACTTTCTAAAATTAAAAAATTAAAGAGGTCAAATTTTATGGGGAAGGCTGTCATATCTTTAAAATATTGGTGTCAACATTATTAAAATTCATTAGACTTAGATATATAAAAAAAAATCCCTAAAACCCGGCAATTATTCCCAAATTGACACTCTGTGGCTTGAGTCAATTTATTCACATTCAACTGAGTTGCTACCAAATTATCGATCGTGCACTTAATAACATTATTTTTTTATTTTTACAGGCAAATAAACAACTGTGCACAAATAATTCACCATGGCGTATGAATAACCAACATACAGTTTGCATTGCAATTTAACCGTTCATTAGAAGTGTGACAAGTTTTGCATAATTGTATGAGTGCGTGACACACTCATATGTAGATTTTTATTTGCACAAATATTTAGTTGTATTAAATTGCAGATTGTTGTTTAGTGGGAGTTTTTTAATTATGTACAAAAATTCTTTTTAAGTTTAAGCTGTATCACCTTTGCTTCGTAATTAGGTCATTCCACTCTAAAATTAAAACCCTGATCGAAACTTAAAATCTGTAATTCACTTAAGTTTACAGGAAGATAAATACTCTTCTCAGACATTATTTTTCAGCAAGTGAAATGAAAGATCTCGATTGATGTCAGCTAACAAAAGTAAATTTTAAGGTTCTTTCAAGGGGATTTAGAAACTATTTATAATATCTATAAGTTTTGTAGTTAGACCTAGAAATAGAGTACCAGACAGGAACGAACGTCACAGCGGTAATAACCTACCGAGTCGTAGGTGTGATATTGAACAACGTTCAGGTGCTCAGTTGGGATAATGAAAAACAAAATTTTATGTCAAATCGCATTTATAGGAACAAGTGACATAACAATAATCATCATCATAATACCTTAAATAAATAAATTAATAAATAAACCCTTAAATATACAATTAAATACAAATTGATGGGCTGATAATTTTAAGCGTTAAGTTGTTTGAAAAACATAAAGAAAATATATGTTAATGTTGATTTTGGAAATAATATATTTTTATAAAAATAAATAATATTATGTAGAAATTTGTTGTAAATGGCCTTTCACTCTTTTGTTGGTAAGTATAAAACTGTAATATAACTTTTCATTGGAAAATATATACAAGTGTTAGGTCAAATTCTTTGCAATATTTCGAAAATAATAAAAATCAAAATTATTTTGAGAATACGAGGGCTGCTATATATATTTCTGGCCTAATAATGAAAATTATCAACGAAAATGATTTTTTTTTCGTTGGATTTGGCTCGTCTTGGATGACCCACACGGTCGATTGCTGTTTTGTTTCGGGCTCATACGCATAGATCCATGATTCGCCACCTGTGACGATCTTATAAACGTCTTTTGAAGCACCGCGATCGTATTTTTTCATCATTTCTTTACACCAATCCACACGAGCCTTTTTTTGAGCGATTGTCAAATTGTGCGGGATCCAACGAGAACAAACCTTTTTTACGGCCAGGTTTTCATGCAATATCGAATGTATGCTGGTGGGAGAAATGCATTGGCATGTCTCTATCTGAAGGTATGTTACATGACGCTCTTGCATTATCAGTTCACGTACGGCACCGATGTTTTCTGGCACAACGGCTGTTTTTGAACGACCTTCACGGAATTCGTCTTTGAGCGAGCGTCGGCCACGATTAAATTCGTTGTAACAGTTTTTCACAGTGCTATAGGATGGTGCTTCATAGCCATTCAAAGATTTTAGTTCATCGATGCACTCTTGTCGTGATAATCCACGTCGAAAGTTGTGAAAAATTATCGTACGAAAATGTCCACGAGTTAATTCCATTTTTTGGCCGAGATGAATTTTTTAATTCCCTGTAAACAAAACAATTCACGATTAAATGACAAAACGTTCCGAGTGATGTTATGCTAAAAAATGTCAAACTTTCCAATGGAAATGTCAGATTGCACCTGGCAACACTTAGTGTTGCCTAGGCCAGAAATATACATAGCAGCTCTCGTAACAGTCATAGGACTGGCCTTATTCAAGCGTTTCTGTCAGAACATCCGTTGAAAATGACAATTGATGGTTTTTAGACAATGATAATGCACCATAGCTTCGAGCCAAAGTTGTGACCGAATTTGAAGCCAAACACGCAATAAATACCATCGATCAACCACCGTATTCACCAGATTTGGCTTCGTGTAATTTTTCTTGTTGCCCAAACTAAATTGGCGCCTTTTGGAACCAGTTTTCAGACAATCGAAGATAAAACAAAAACCGCTGAAGAAGCTGAAGGCCATCCCAAAAAATATATATTTTCCCGTAGTTCCTGGGTGAAACATAGGGCCTCAATAATCAAATTGTAATTCATTTTATTTACAGCTATAAATTTAATTTCTCTCCAAGAATAACCCCTTCTCTGTGCTGTTGCTTCGACTTCCCGTCTCCAGGTGTTGGTTGATCCATCGCGTCTTCGGCTTCTTTGCGGATTCCAATCTAGCGTTGTTCTGCTAATATTGTCGTGAGGCTTTCGCAGAGTGTGGCCGATCCATTTCCATTTACGACGTCGAATTTCGATGTGGGTCGGTAGCTATTTGGTTACGGTCCAGAGGTTAGCACTGCTAATAACGTTAGGCCAGACTATCCGCAAAATCGCTTAAAAATCGCCGTCATATAATACAACGGATTTTCCGCTTGAATCGAACATTTTTAGCTTCGTACGTATGGATACAATCACGTTCTTGGAATTAAACAAACGCTTTTGTTAGTGTCTGTAAAAGAACTGCATTTTTTATTTTTGTACCATTTGCAATTATCTTATCTTATTTTAAAGCTTAATCCTAATTACTCTTCTAATATCTTCTTGTTCTCTTACTCTAATTTCTCTTAAAACTAAGGTAGTATTGGTTATAATATGGTAAAGTAAATATGTAAATAGATGTGTAAATGGGTTCTTACATTACTATGTATTATATAGGCGATATGGAGGCTTACAGTACTATACTATATATGTGTTGATCTCTAGACTTTATCCAACATTCCGAAGGCAGCGCGACCTTTGGATATATGGTTTCGTATAACGGCTGCTGATCCACCACTAATAGCTTCAAGTTTCACGGAAATGTGCCGCATAGTCCAAATCTTCAAGGCTACCGCTTAAACCCCAAGATATTCCTCTATTAGTCGCACACGCTTGACGCATCACCAAATCCAATACCAAATTGAATAAAAGGGGAAATAGCACGCACTCCTGCCTGACACCAGTTCTGACTTGGATGCCACTACTTAAAATATTTCCCCCCCTTACTCGACAACTAGCTCCTGAGTACAGCTGTTTTATTAGGTTAATTAATTTTTCCGGAACTCCTTTGGATACTAGGGCTCTCCAAATCGCATCATGTTTGAGAGTGTCGCACGCTTTCTCGAACTTGATAAAGCAAAGGTAGAGAGGAGTTCGCCACTCTACCGACTGCTCTACAATTACTCGTAAGGTGTTGATGTGATCGACACATGAGCAATGGGGTCTGAAACCAGCTTGTTTTTACGTAGCCCATGTATCAGCGAATCAGATAATCTTTCGTGAATTATTTGCGTTATTATTTTACTCACCATACTCAGTAGTGTTATTCCTCTCCAATTTTTACATTCCAATAAATTTCCCTTCTTTGGAAGAAGAGTAGGTGTTATTCTTTCAACTCGTCTGGTATCTTTTCATCCCAAAAAGTGCTTATGAAAAGTATTTCGAGAACTGCAAAAATCGTTGGCATAAGTGAATTACAACCGGAGAGAATTACTTTGAAGGCCACAAAATAAACAGTGTTGAATAATTAAAAATCTTGCGGTTTGTTTATGATTTCCACGTACTTTTTTGTCATAATGTAAATTTAATACATAATGCTAACCTAGCAACAATAAATTCCTATATACATTCATGCTCGTACTCATATAAAAAATTGTTTTTGCCAGCAGCTACGTAAAACATTTTTATAGCATTGCAGATTCGTTTCATATGCCTTTTGCCTGACGGCAATGCGTATTTCATTGTGACCTACTGTCTTTATTGTAATGATTAAACTCAGTATGTAAATACTCCATGCAGACACAGCCATATTATATATTCATAGGCCTATAAATAAATTGTTAAGTTGCATTTTATTGTCCTATTTGATGCTGCCACCAACTACCAACAACGTGTATGATTTACGCTTTTGGTCGTGTATGTACAAAAACTCTATCGTTTACATAAACCGCTGCTGGACAATCAACTCCATATACAAACGTTCACGCACACACTTTGTTCAGCCGCGCCATAGACCGCGTTTGAGTAATGCTTGTAGGCTAATCCTTAAATATTTATGATTATGCAGCAATTGTTATTTGTTACCGCCGTTACTTGGTATCGCACAACATTGCAATAATAACGTGGAACAACAAGATAAGATTTTCAAAGGTGAAAGGTGAAATATAGTAAAGGAAATATACACATTATATTACAACACGCTGAATTAAAGCAAAATCTGTGCCTCTTACTTTTATTCCTTAATCACAAACATTTTATTTTTAATATGAAAATTTAAAGGGAAATTTAAATTATTTTGCGAATTTAGCTTTTCATCGCTATACTGTTGTCTCAATTATCCCAATGTAATTAGTTGCTATCTCCTGTCATCAAACAAACAGTCGTCGCACTCGCGACTCGGCACCCACGTCACTGTTGACAGTCATAACTTTGAAGTTGTAGATAATATCGTCTATTTAGGAACCAGCATTAACACCACCAACAATGTCAGCCTGGAAATCCAACGCAGGATTACTCTTGCCAACAGGTGCTATTTTGGACTGAGTAGGCAATTGAAAAGTAAAGTCCTCTCTCAACGAACAAAAGCCAAACTCTATAAGTCGCTCATAATTCCCGTCCTGCTATATGGTGCAGAGGCTTGGACGATGACAACAACCGATGAGTCGACGTTACGAGTTTTCGAGAGAAAGGTTCTGCGAAAGATTTATGGTCCTTTGCGCATTGGCTACGGCGAATATCGCATTCGATGGAACGATGAGCTGTACGAGATATACGACGACATTGACATAGTTCAGCGAATTAAAAGACAGCGGCTACGCTGGCTAGGTCATGTTGTTCGGATGGATGAAAACACTCCAGCTCTGAAAGTATTCGACGCAATACCCGCCGCGGGAAGCAGAGGAAGAGGAGGACCTCCACTCTGTTGGAAGGACCAAGTGGAGAAGGACCTGGTTTCGCTTGGAATATTCAATTGGCGCCACGTAGCGAAGAGAAGAAACGAGTGGCGCGCTGTTGTTGACTCGGCTATAATCGCGTAAGCGGTGCCTGCGCCAGTAAAGAAGAAGAAGAATTAGTTGCTTCAGTATGAAAGTACAGCACAGAATGAAAAGATTTATTTTTGCAAATGTAAGTAAACAGAAATAAATTAAGTTATGTCTGTCGGCTTGCATATGTGCGAACTAACTCTCAGTTTTTTTAAATATCGCAAATGCTCGTTTGTTGGAACTGTCGACATCGCGCCACTGTAGCAAGTAGCGGTTATACAAACGGAACGATCAAAGTCATAATCTTGTGTGAAAAAATTTTAGATTTGTTGAGATATCTTCACGAAATTTTGAATGGATTATTAGGATCCTCTACTCTGACTGCTATATCATACAGCTTCTATATAAACAGAATGGTAAACATTAAATTAAGTTATCAAAAACTTCGCGCTTAGTGTGTTATGTCTGATAATTAAAAACAATTAAATATTTATTTATAAATCTTTCAATTTCAAGAGTTCATTGGTCTTGTTAGTGAACTGATTTTAAAACGGCTTATGTCCAAACGTTTTCACAATATTGCGATTTTCTTATGTCTTATCTTAAAGAGTATTAAACTTAATTCTTTTACGATTTTAAGGTAAAGGTACACAATTTATATTTCCAATTACTTAAGAGTAGTTCCTAATAAGATTGAAATCTGCTCTCAGCGCTCCCTATCTGCCGATCCACTTGTTTCACTATTCCCTAAAGCATATCCTTTTCTATACAATTTTGGAAAATGGTTTGTTTTTGAAAAAATATTCTTTTGTCAATTCAAATGAAATAAGATGATCTATTAAGTAATCGCTTTTAATAAGAATTATTCGAACCACTTATCTCGGGAATAAGAAGCTACTTAGCTCCAGCTACAACTAACGCCCATATTACAGCTTTAAATTTTCTATAGGGTGTTTTATTCAGTTACAGAAGGTACCGAAAGTCTTTTCGTATCATTGATAAAGATTTTATTTTAAATTATTGACTGCATGGGAAGAAAATGAGATAGAAACATCTCAGCACTTTCTCTTCGAATGTCCCGCTTTTGCCGGAACAAAGCACCTTGTATTTCATACACTTAGATATCCACCTGATCAGCAAAAATAGGCATAATATACCTTATCAGATTTGTGATAGACTCAAGGCGCTTTGCGGATAGCTTGTGTCAGCGATATTTCATTTGGCTTTACAAAGAATGAAGAGTTTAAGTATGATTCCTCCGTCAAGATGAGGGAACGTAGTGACTACATAATTTTGTTTCTCCCATTTTTTTATTTACTATAAAAACCCATCAATCAGACCGAAAAAAGAATGCAATTGATTGATGTGCGTAAAGATGCCGAGAATTCGTAAGAAACCAAGTGGGCAGCAATCTAACGTTACGATATAATATATTACTAATGGATCACCCTGTACTTATAATTAGGTATCTAGTTTTGAATTCGATTCTGAATTGATCCCATTACTTTCTATGTGTGTTTAAGTACTAGACACCAGCAATAAAATATCATTCTTAATTGGATTATTGAAGAAGTAGTTTTTCCGGTTAATAATCGGTTTCTATTATTATCGCAATGAACGGAAACTCCATACGAAATATTTACAATAATAGAAACAAATAGACTAATTGTAATACAATTTTCATAGCAGAGGTTAAGTGGTTGCTGCAGCACATCTTAATTAGCATATTGGTGCAAACAATTTTGCATTAATGGCATGGGAGAAATATATGTATGTATATGTGGAGATCACCACTCTACACTAGTTATAATAATTACTCCTAATTTTGATTTGTACTGTACATAATATTTATTCGTACTATACTTCTTAAGTTTGCCATTTTATGTAATTTATCCTTAAACTTAACGAATGTAAGAATGTGAGATCAAAAGCACTAAATTGAAATATAGTTCGTCAGCGACCATCAAAGTGTGAACAACAATTCTTCCTAGTACCGCATCATCGCCAAATTGGTGTCAGAAGAGAAAAATTTTTGATATTTTTCTAAACCCCGCGCTTATTCAAAATGGACGAACACCTTCAACCTGTGGAAAGCGAAACCATATCTGGCAGCGATGGAATTCCAGTAGTCCCAGAAGCATTTAGACACTACGGAAGCAGTTGGAGCGCCAATGACATTCAACCTGAAAGTCAAAGTCATACGGTCATACATTTAGAGGCAGCAAGTGAAGCTGCGCGTCAGACGAAGCCAGCGCAGACAGAGGGCAGCGAAGTACCGTATAGGAATTTACATCAGCCGAACATAGTACCGTTTTCACAGCAACGTAAAAATGATGCGATCCCGTTTCCAGATCATCAATGTGTACAGTTTGCACCGCTTCAACGGTATACTGCACCTGAAGCACATGCACGTATTCCGATGCCTCGCATAACACCAAACGATATGGATGCATGGTTCACATCGGTGGACTATTGGTTTAAGGCATGCAACATGAACAGCGACGCTCAACGTTATTACCATGTGATGGCTACTTTAGATCCTCTTACGCTACCAACCATTAGCCAAATCAGTAAAAACGCAGAAAATACGCAACGCATTACCAACTCAGGCATTGGCATGTATGAGTTTCTCAAGACTGAACTTCTCAAATATTTTGGTGAAAGTTATCAACGTAAAATTCAACGATTATTGGAGGAGATGGTACTAGGTGATCAACGTCCGAGTCAACTATTTAATGCCATGAGACGAGTGGCAGGAAATTCCTTTTCGGAAGAAACTCTTAGAGCCATGTGGATCCAACGCTTACCGGAATTAATAAGAGCATCCGTAATCGCACGCGAAGGTACGATAGATGTCCAAATTGCAGTTGCCGACGCTATTATGGAAACGTTAACCCAGCGTCAAATTTGTTCATCATCGGATCACGCCGCCAGTACATCGTCTCAGACTCAACAAGACACGATTTTTCAACTATCAAATACGATTAACGAATTGCAACGCAAATTTGATAATATGCGCACACGAGAACGCAGTCGCTCACGCACTAGTCGCAGATTTCCTAGACGACATAGTCAATCGAGTGAGCGAAGATCTTCCTCACGCAATACAAAAGAATGTTGGTACCATCAAACTTTTGGAGACTCCGCCAACCGATGCCGTAGTCCATGTCTACGTCGACAAAGTACCAACACCCAGCATGAATGACTAGAAGTTTCAGTCAGCGATGCTGACGCCAATCACGTCAACGCAGCAGTAAATCAACTTTTCATCAAAGACCAGTCATCAAACGTAAAATATCTCATAGACACTGGTGCCGATTACAGTGTTCTTCCAAACAAAAACAATTTTAATTCTCTTCGCCCAACAAACGTCACGTTATACGCAGCCAACGGTACTCCAATAAAAACTTACGGTTTAGTACGCCAACACGTGGATCTTGGTCTTCGTCGCAAATTCATGTGGAACTTTATGGTTGCAGACGTTAATACATCAATCATTGGCAGTGATTTTATTCGTCACTACGACTTGATCATCGATCTAAAACGCAACAAATTAATCGACAACAAGACAAATCTCGAAGCGCCTTGCACTATTCACAAAGAGTTGAATATGCAGATAAAAGCTTTCGACATACAGTGTCCATTCGCAAAGTTATTCAAGGAATTTAAGGACCTCACAGAAATGAATCTAGATCGAAAACCAGTAAAGACTGAGGTATGTCACGTAATTGAAACCCAAGGTCAACCCGTTACAGCTCGTGCTCGAAAGCTCGACCACAATAAACTTAAAGCCGCACGAACTGAATTCGAATATCTGATGCAAATAGGCGTGTGTCGCCCTTCGAAGAGCAATTGGGCTAGTCCGCTTCACATGGTCCGCAAAGCAGACGGCAATTGGCGACCATGTGGAGATTACCGTGCGCTCAATAAAATCACCATTCCAGACCGTTATCCTATTCCGTTTATTCATGACTGCTTAACAATCCTACGAGGAAAAACAGTTTTTGGCAAGATCGATCTACAAAGAGCATTCCATCAAATACCCGTTCGACCGGAAGACATAAAGAAAACAGCCATAATAACACCATTCGGTCTATATGAGTTTACTCATATGACGTTTGGTCTACGAAATGCAGCACAAACTTTTCAACGCCTCATACATGAAGCCTTACGAGGTCTTGACTTCGCCTTTCCTTATGTTGATGACATATGCATAGCTTCAGCAAACATGGAGGAACATGCGAAACATATACGCATGATATTCCAACGACTCCGCGCAACTGGTCTAACAATTAATCCATCGAAATGTGAATTTGGTAAGAAAGAAATAAAATTCTTAGGTCACAGCATTACGCATAAAGGTATTCGCCCGCTACCAGAAAAAGTTGAGGCTATTTTAAAAGTTAAACGACCTACAGTGGCCAACGAATTAAAAAGTTTCCTAGCATCTATCAATTTCTATCGCAAATTTTTACCTAACGCCGCAAAACGTCAAGCCGTTTTACAAACACTTATCAAAGGAAACAAACGCAATGATAAAACTCGTATCGATTGGACAGATGAAGCAATCAACGCTTTTGAAGATTGTAAACAAAATATGGCCGATGCAGCTACTTTAGCATACCCTCATGTTGGTGCTCAACTCCGTTTATTCACAGACGCATCCGATGTCGCAGTAGGAGCTGTACTTCACCAATTAGTAAATAACGAACCAGAACCCCTTGGATATTTTTCACGTCGTCTAACGGAAACAGAAAAGCATTACTCAGTTTACGATAGAGAACTTCTTGCAATCTATCTCGCCATAAAACATTTTCAATTCCTAATCGAAGGCAATCAAACATGCATTTATACGGATCATAAGCCATTAATTTATTCTTTTCATAAGCGAAACGACAAAGGTTCACCTCGTCAGATTAGACAACTTGACTATATTAGTCAGTTTACAACAGACATCCGTCACATTCCGGGTTCAAAAAACCAAACCGCAGATATATTGTCGCGTATCAACACAATAACATCGATCAACTACACTGATATGGCCAACGAACAAAAATCTGACTCAAACATTCAAGCACTTGTTACTGGTAAGATAAAACACTCTTTACAACTTAAACATTTCAGATTGGAAGGCAGCAACGCTACATTACTTTGCGATGTATCAATGAGCCAAGTTAGACCCATCGTACCGCAAACGATTTGTAAGCAGATTCTACACAATGTTCACGACCTCGCTCACGTTGGGGCCAACGCAACTCTAAAGATGATTTCTCAACATTTTGTTTGGGTAAATATGCGAAAGGACTGCAAAGCATTTGTTCGTGCCTGCATCCGTTGCAGTCGCAGCAAAGTTTTACGCCACATCAAGTCTCCATTACAACGTTTAGAAATGCCAGACCAACGCTTTCAAGTTGTTCACGTTGATATAATTGGACCATTACCTCTTAATCAGGGATTCAAATATTGTCTTACACTCATCGATCGCTTTTCGAGATGGCCCGAAGCGATACCTCTTGTCGACATTCAAGCAGAAACAGTATGTAGAGCTTTCTTGAACGAATGGGTTGGACGATATGGCTCACCTCAGAAGATAATCACAGACCAAGGAACTCAATTCGAATCCAAAATGTTTCAAGAAATGTTACTAACATTAGGTACTCAGCGTGAACGTACATCACCGTATCATCCACAAACGAATGGATTGATAGAAAGGTGGCACCGTTCATTCAAAAACGCCATACTAGCCACCGGAAAAGAATCTTGGGTAGATAATTTAGGACTTACTCTTTTAGGACTACGAAATGCCGTTAAGGAAGACTTAAAGGCTTCCGCAGCCGAAATGTTATTCGGAACCGCAACACGATTACCTGGCGAGTTTTTTACTACAAAACCAAATATGCAGCCGAACTCAATTTTTGTTGAAAAATTACGACGTCATCTTCAAAAAATTCGTCCCGTCGAAACTTCATGGCATTCTCCAAGTACACCATTCGTAAATAAGAATTTATTTCAATCAACACACGTATATGTACGCAACGATCGAGTAACTCCTTCTATGACACAACCATACGATGGACCCTATAAAGTTATTTCAAAAAACGACAAAAATTTTACAATCGAAATAAAAGGCAAAAACATCGTTATTTCAATCGACCGCCTCAAGCCAAGTTACAATATAGCAGATGAAGAACCAGCTGTTAATTCTAACCAAACCTCAGACCCTCTAGATGTATTGCAAGTCAATTCACAGAAATCTAGAAGGGGGGTAATGTGGAGATCACCACTCTACACTAGTTATAATAATTACTCCTAATTTTGATTTGTACTGTACATAATATTTATTCGTACTATACTTCTTAAGTTTGCCATTTTATGTAATTTATCCTTAAACTTAACGAATGTAAGAATGTGAGATCAAAAGCACTAAATTGAAATATAGTTCGTCAGCGACCATCAAAGTGTGAACAACAATTCTTCCTAGTACCGCATCATCGCCAAATATATACGTAACTGTATTGGACGAGTTGTATGGAGCATCCAGTCAATTGATATAAGGAAGTACATATGTATGCATATATGCGTGTGTATATGCATGTTAATTCCAATTTGCCTACTATGAACATTTAAATTAGTCCTAACTAACTAACAAAAAGCTAGAAACATCCGTATTAAGAAACACGAATACCTACATATGTATATACATTAATACGTATATGAACGTGTATCTAAAATTGTTGCAGGAGACCTGCATATTTGACAAACTTCTCGCTAAGCCAATTTATGCTAGTTTTGTTGTAGTACCTACATTGTTTACATAACAAACAGAGGTACGGCACACACACACACTAACACGCTTGTTGAAATGCATGGCAGTAGAGGAATTTAGTTGTTGCCAAGTGGTTTCTTGGTTTCTTGCGCACATATATTTACATATGTGTGATCATATATCTGTAAGAGCGCTTGTCAAGTAGTCGCCACTTTGCATGAGATCAGCATAGCCTCACACTGCAGCTACTGACCGCTGCCGCAAATACAGTATGATAACTTTGATTTTAATTTTCGGTCAGTGGCTTCTTATTTACGCCACATACATACATATCTTCGCTTTCATTCTTACATCTCAATACATATTTACATATTGACAAACGAGATCACCAAACAAATATATGTAAGTCCGTTTTCTTAGTACCTCATACAAATAATTATATGTGCATCAACTTTTTGCAAAAAAAGAAAAGATTACAAAATTGCAAAATATTTCTGGGTATGCAGGTTTATTTTTATTATTACATAAGATATAAAAAAACAAAAAATAACAAATTTCAAATATTATTTTAAACTGAAAAACAAAATTTAAGTTTATGCTTATAGTAAATATTTATATGTGCATTTTTCTATTTTTGCCTGTAAATCTTATTCATTTAAGTTTTTTTTTTAAACTAAATTAAGCCGCTTTGGCATAGAATTAACTAATGACTGTAGAATGGTTATGTCAATATTGACCCATTCTTGCTCTATGACTAATTTTCGATCGGATTTAGGTCCGGACTTAATGCTGGCCATTGTAATACGGGAATTTGCCTGTCATTAAAGAAGCGCTTCGTAACCTGTGTCGTGTGGATTGAAGCGTTATCCTGCTGATATGTCCAGTTATCGCCATAAATATTTCTAGCAAATTCTATCGACTCACTGTCCAAAAGATTTACATACATACTAGCATTCCTTTGAGTGGATATATAGCATATAGGTGTCTTTCCATTGAAGCAGATTGCTGCCCATACCATCAAGGTACCGCCTCCAAAGCCTCGCTTGTAGCAGGAACGTCGTTCCCGACGCGAATCTCTCCAATATTTCTTGCAATGATCTGGGCCGTCCAAATTGAATTTTTTTTCGTCACTAAACACTATATTCTGCCACTCTTCGGCCCAAAATTGGTATTTATTTGCAAACTGCAAACGTGCTATAATATGCCTTTGCAAGAGCTTTGGTTTAGGTACCATGGAGGTGTGTTTGATAAACTTATTTTCATGAATAAACTTGGTCTGTATTTGACCGCTACTCAGCGAATCCGCTACTGCTAGCCGTCGAATCATCCGTTTGCACCGATCATAAATGTTGGTTTTCCGTCCGCTGCGTCGCACTGTACCATAATTGGTGGGGTTTTTAACAAATCTTGATATACAGTTTCGATACCGCTTTAGTCTGGATGCAATCTCGTATATTTTGGAACCGCTTTCATGCATTCCTATAATTATTCCTTGTTCCTTAGCTGACAAAATAGTACCACGAGACATTTTAGGCTTAAAGTTAAATAAATTTATTAAAATTTCAAATAGTTCATCAAGTTAATACGCCTACAATAGTTTTGCAAACAAATTTTCATGCAAAAAAAAGATTTATCCGCGACAATATCAGCAAGAAAGATCAGTTAGACTGATTTTGCACATATAAATATTTACTACGCAATACCCAATACACAAGCACATTCTTGATGTAACGGTACAACAAAAGAGAGCAGAATGAAACAATTTTCGTTGCATATTAACGGCAACATATCAGCCGTTAATTCTACATTCACCAAAATTCAAAAAATACCAGTGAACAAAAAATATAAACAAAATCAAAAATGCACATATAATTATTTGTATGAGGTATGTTTAAAGTTCCAGTATTGTGTTCTAATTAATTAAACATATTTGTTGCAATACTCGTAACTTTCAGTCAGCCTCAACGGCTGTTTGATCTCAATCCATTAGCGATTACTGATCATTAAGAGCCCCTTTTGAAAAAAAGTAGGTCCTATACGGCAAAGGTAGATCGTTAGTAAGTCCCCATTAACAAATAATAAAAATTTCTGTGCATGGCCATCTAATCTGCCTAAAGCTAGTAACCTTTAGCATTTATGTCCAGTAAACTCAATGATTGGTTTTAGTCGGCGGAGTAAACTCTTCTACAGAATTTCCGGTTACAAATTTTGCTATCTTTCATAAATATTACTAGAGGAGGAGCTGCAAATTCAAACAAAACAAAAAAAAAAAAACACCTTAACACAGCTTGCTGCTAAGTTTTTTCAAAATTATGTAGTTGAATGCATAATATTTATGACTTTCTGGCAACCAAGTACTGTAGTATAGTGTATATAGTCAATCGGGTTAGATACCAGATGACACTCTATTGGACACGATTTACTCTAAGGTGATTGCGGTAGAAATTATCGACATACAGCTGTTGACAGCTAATTAGAAACGACACCTACTTTGAAGAAAATTGTGTTATTTTCCAATAAATCACGTATATTTATTGCATTTTCACTTATTTTATTGTTAAACTTAAATTTCATCAGTGAATATTTTGTTTAAAATTTGTTTTTGTTTTGAAGATTTTAACAAAAACCTGTGGAATCAACGATTTGTAGGTAATGAGGAACGAAAGTATTTTATAAGAAAAAAATAATGATATTACAAAAACGTGCTTACTTTCAGTTAGTATATCTATTATTATCTCTTTTACGTTAATATTGCTTCACATCGATTCCAAATTTACGTTATAAGACTTTGACAGAAAACCAATGGTGTAGCTTGCCGTGGCGCTGTAATTACATCTCAAAGAACATCAATATTTGAGATATTTTTGGTTCATATGGCGCTTTTAACATCACTCAGAGATGTTATATAAGGTTTAAGTGGGCTGGACGACTTCCTTTCCAAAACATTGATGATTAAAAAACTTTTGTGTCAACATAGACGTATGCTTTGAAGTGTTATCATCCTTATAACACACAAGTTTTCCTCAGCCCATGGCAAAACTACATTTTTTAGGATTTCGACGATTTCTCCTTGCTTAAAATTCCATCAATCTTATGGAGTGGACCAACACCATTTCAGATAGATCCCCACACCATGATTGATCCTCCATCATACTCAACTACGCGTGGAACATAGCGAGGATTAAATTCTTGAATTATTGGACGGCGAATAAACTTTCGATCATCAGAACCTAAGCGATTTATTTTTTTTACATCGTTCCAAACGACATACCTCCGTTTATTTGTTGTCTTAGACCAATAAGAGTTGGCAAAGTCTACGCGTAGTTTCTACCATTTTTAGTCACAAGTGGGTTCCTGCGTGCTGCTCTGCCATGAAATCCAGATTCAACCAAACGCCACAATTGTTCTCTTGGACATTTGGACTTTGCATTTGCCTGGAATTTCATGTAGAATGTCACTGGAACTCTTTTTTTTGCGTCTCTTCGAGATAGTATTAATTCTGGTGTCAATCTCTATTGCAGTTTTTAAGGTTTTTTCTTTGCGTGCAATATTGAAAATAGTTTTAAAATTCTGTATATGCTTAAGGAGATTCAAAGCAATTTTTTTTTGAGCATTTGACTTTATTCGAAATTTCTTTGGACATCTTTCCACACCAACAAAAGTCGCAAAAGTAGCTGCGAAGGGTAGGTGTACAGCTGCTACTTTTCCACATTAAAAAACTTGAATAATACATTTTAATATATTTTAAAATACAACTTCGAAACACTTCTTTATTATAAATCTATAATATTATTAATAAAAATTAACACCTTGAGAAATTTTAATACTTTAAACAACGGTTTCTAATTAGCGGTCACACCTAATTCACCTACTATATCGCAATGCATTGACTATTTGAAAAAAAAATTGAAAGAGCTTTAACTTCACAACTGCAAAACAGAGTGAATTTAGTAGTAAATAGAGTAACACAACCAATGAAATTCTCTTAGGAATATAAATAACGGTATATCAAAATTTTTTATCGTTATACTCATCAGCCACCTGCAAAAAAGGGAGCGTTTCTAATTAGCTGTCAACGGCTGTATTGTCAGCTAGAGCCTTCGCACTCAGTAGTAAATTTTCGATTAAATATTTCATTAGACATAGTACTTTTGTATACTTCTGTCATACCAAACTTTATTCCGCTTTTCGGTACATTAAGTTCTCACATAAAGAGCCAATAGGAGGAATGCTGTTGTTAGTTGAACCATAAGTCGTGCAATAATTTTTTTTACCACGAAAATGTTTTAGGGTCGATTACTTTCCGGTCACCGACTTTAAAACATTTTTCTCCTATAAAGCCCGCTTACAATTTCGCAGTGACCAGCACATCAACAAAAATAGCAAACCATTTCACTTGGCAACATTTTAATGTATTTCCATGCGCTTTGCCAATTAATAACGCAGATTTGTATGAATGTGAAAAAAGAGCTCAATGAGACGGCACTAGGACAAACTCAGACATTTGGATAATGTGCAAAGCGAATTGTATTAAATTACCAGCAGAGTAAAGTACGAACTATCAAATGTGTGTCCACGTTGTCTACACTTCTCCTTGCTTATTGGGCAGCTAGTGAGTTACGGTCAAACTGCAGACAGCCGAAATGCATACTTCGTTTTACAAAAATTCTAAATTCTTATTATTCAAAATATATGACATTCCTTTAAAGAAACTCTTTTTTCTCCAAAACACTTAAGCCAACGTTTTTACCAATCCTTGAAACAGCTTTTAAAGTCAATTTCCGAAAAAATAATAGATAACAAAAGACAGCATACTTTTTTATAACACTAAATAAAAATATTGAGTTTTCATAGCTCGTTTCAAAGGCTGATGGCTTATTACTTCTTGTTATAGTAAAAAGGTTCACATTTTCATCAATACCTATAATACGAATTCTTCATAAAAAGGATAAAAGTCTATTTCAATTATTATAATATTTTCCATATTATTTTCTCCATTATTCACAAATAAAATGGAGGTTACTGCATTTGAAATCAAACACTTGATCCTATAAACTCGTTATTAACATCTCACTACCTCGCAAAGTTTACGTAAACCAACAAAGCTCATTTGTGCGCCCCAAGCGCACTCAATTTATGTCCAAAGTTGGACATTTAAATAAATCTTCTTAGCGAGCTAATGCAAAGCATTGCAGTTTTCCCGACATTCTCTCGCAACTCTTATCTATTTACGCGCTTTGAAGTTAAACAGACTGAATAATAGATAGACAGACAGTCCATTGAACTAAATACTCTGACAAATCTAGGTATCTAAATCCACAAAAGCGCCATCAAAGCCGCCGAAACCAGTGAAGCGTTGTGCAATTCAGCTTGTTCAAACAATAGTAAGGAGAGCGAGCAGGTGAACCAGCTGCACAGCGGTGTAGAAATCCAATAAAATGCGTATTAGTCGCGACACATCGGACGTTTATTGAAGCTTAATGCGCATCCGTCGCTTAAATCCATTAAGGTGTCAAACGGAACAGCTTTTGCGGTGCACAGTTACTGTTGCCACCAACTTTTCTTCTTCACTATTCCTACATATAATCCGCTTAATGTCAACCGGTATAAGTATTATGTATATAACTTGCATAGCGCTAAGCTTTTCAGGAAGAGGTTTCATCGTCGTAGCAGTCCTCTTCAGAGAGAGAAATCTTCCACTAGCATACCATTCAATCAGTCAAAACTGCAGCAACTAAGAAAATACAATCGAATTGTGTTTGCTCTTGTTTTTGTAGTTGTTGTTGCTGCGGTTGCCGTGTAGTCTGCTAAAATATTTACTGCATTTTTCGTTTTACGGCAAAAAGCTTTCAAGCCATTTATGCAGATGCGTCGCAAAATTAAGCAGGAGCGAATTTGCTTGAATGAATTCGGAATTCTTTGTCTCAGATTTTCTTAGTTTTGGAGACCTTAAACTGCATACACATATATTTGCTTATTCAACTTTAGTTATTGAAAATTCCAAGTGTATCCAGGCTCTTCTCGACCTGGTATTTCCAACGAAGAGAAAAACTTCCACTTTCTCTGCTTCCTTCGGCGGATACTGCGCTAATACTCTCAGAGCTGGAATTTTTTATCCATTCAAACAACATGATCCAGTCAGCGCAGCTGTCGTCTCTGTCAATGCCGTCGTATATCACGTACAGCTCATCGTTCCATCGACTGCGGTACTTGTCGTTGTCAATACGCAAAGGACCATAAATCTTCCGCTGAACCATCTCTCGAAAACTCGTAACGCCGAACCTGTTCCTGCACGTGCTGAAAATGTGGTTAGTTGTTTATTTTACGGGCCTGAAGCCGCATTGATAAGGTCCTATCAGTTTGTTGACGGTTTGCTTTAATCTGTCACACGATGGAATCTTATATGCGTTGTTGAGGAGGCTTATCCAACGACAGTTGGCGCAGATTGTGGGGTCTCCCTTTTTGCAGATTAGGCAGAGCACACTTAAATTAAAATCGTAGGCATGCTTTCCTCCGACAAAGAAGCTGATGCATGCTCGTTATCAGTTTTTCGCCGCCGTGTTTGAATAGCTCGGCCGACAATTCATCGGCCTCCGCCGCTTTGTTGTTCTTCAGACGGGTAATTGCTGTTCGAAAATTTTCTACAAGAGTATAGGTTTTACAAGTGAATTCTTCGGTGTTTAAACCTTCTATTAGTTGTGACATCTTTTTGTAGAGTTTTCAAGCATTACCCCTATCAGCCAGCTTGTTAAGCTCTTCTTTTGTCTGTAAATTCGTCTCGTTTCCCTCTTCAACTCTCGGTTTCCATCCCACTACACACGAGTTGGCGTCGATTTTAATGTTGCGAGGTAGTTGTTTTCTCTACACAGCCACACTGTACCAGCTGTTCTTTTGCATTTTTCAATGGTTTTGCTTGCAGCTGTATGTACGAAGCTTGAAATACTATGTCAGAGTTCCCTTATACTGAGTTGCTGATGAGTATTCTCATAAAGCAGGTGTGCAAGTCAAGCACAGAGGCAGGTCTGTATTTTCACAACAAGGTAGTGGTCACCTTCTATCCAGTACTATTAAAAATTCGTTAAAGTAAAGAAGAAGGTTTGCAAAGAATCAGCTCAAAGAAAACATTTAATGTGTCTGCAAGCTAACAATAAAGTCAAATCTTGTTTTATCACTTGCCCAGAGAATTGCGCAAGTTTGAGTCGGTACAAGTTGTAGGCTTCCTTACATGCAAATAGGAGTCAAACAACAAAAGCACCAAACATGGCTAAACTGGTTGGTATATTTATACATAAGGGGCACTTGCTGACTTTTTCACATATCACTGAACGGTGGCAGTCTAATGTGGTTGATCCAAAAATGTTATTGCTGTTTTTCTGGTCCTTTAGAATAACTTTTGACTGGTAGTTTTAAAGTTTTTATTTTTTTCCTTATTTTAGAATACTTTCCCTCGTTTTTTGTTCACTGATCAACTTACCGCCGCTAAACGCACTCAAATCTTTTCTATTCACACTGCTCCCTCTTCAACAGCAATCATATTTTTATGAAAATGCAAATTTACAAAGTTCTACCATCACCGATTCGCCATTTAAACGTATTGTGTATGCTGGCGGCTGATAAACAAGCAAACAAACTGGGTGGTTTTAACCAACAAAAGTCAACGGCAAACCAACAGCGGCGGTAGTACAGAGGAACGTTGAGAGTGGGAAAGAATACACACTCAAGTGTGGGTATTTGTACTATGAGTCGTCGGATCCTCGCTAGCTAAAGATGGGTTGCCGTATTCTGTTAGTCGAAACCCCTGAACGACAGAGAAGCAACAGCTTTTCGCACGCTAACATTTAAATAGCCCTATCTTACGTAGTGGGGCTCTTCAGCTTGACAGCGATTGTTGCCTTGGTACGCGAGTGAAAAAGGATAACCGCATACATTCGCACAGAGTTTCGATAAAATGATTTGCAAACAAATTGGTTCAAGAAATTTGATTGAACTGTGGGATTTCTTTTGTTAACAGTAGAGAAGGATATGCATATACGAAATAAGAAACACAAAAAGCTTTAACTTCATTTGCACAGAAGCTATAAAACTCTTCACAAATACAAATTTATATTTCTCTCTAAGATCTCCATCGCTTACTACTCGAATCCAAAAGCTGTGGCACTTGACTTGGTGTTCTTTAATAAGGATGCCAATATTGAAATTTTAGTTAGAGGGTATGTATTGTTAATTAATTTCTTAATTTGAGTTTCATATCTATAGACTTTCAATTTGTAATTTGTAACAAGCCATACAGCGAATATCACAATAGATTTATTGAAAACCAAGTTTGGTGAACGTGTTATTTCACGAAATGGCAAAGTCAATGACCGCTTCGGCCGTGGGATTTGACGCTTTTGAACTGTTTTCTGTGGGGCTAGGTCAAGTCTATGATTTATTGCAACAAGCCAGCAACGATTGATGATCTACTTGCGAATATCGAACGGGATCGAACGATTATGCTTGAAAACTATCGAAAATTTGGTTCAGCGCCTGGACAAGCGTTCCCGTTGTGCTCATGCAAAAACAGTCGAAATCCACACATAATGTGTTCAAAGAAATAAAGAATTTCGTTGATATTTTGCTATATTTAAAGAAAACTTTTGTAGCGCTCTTAATGAAAACCTCTATATTGCAAAGCACGATACCTAAGTTTGAGTAGGTAGAGTATAAGCATCGCTATAATAAACTGCAGCAATCAATAACTTAAATAGAAGCATCAAAATACCAAGCCAGACATAATAGTGCTTCCACGAGAATCTGAAGTGGAAGAGAAAAATATTCGTAAATAAATAGTATGTGCATAGCTGTAAAAGTAGGGAATATCATCCACTCATAAAACGTAGAAGTCGTAGTATTAAATAGTAAAGTATATGCAGCGAGCTCTACTCCTTCTGAGTAATCTGCAATAGCAAGTTGTTGTAAAGAGCTTCTTATTAATAAACGAAAAATAAGTAAAGATACTTTCCTGCAAAATGATAATGAAAAAAAATTCTGCTGTAATGAATTATCATGCTAACCATAAATGTGGAAGAAAATCAACGCCTTTGATACGTTTTACTTTCAAACCGCTTGACAGGTCTACACTGAAAGGCTTACTACATACTACTAGTGAGCAGTAAGCACACACTCGTAGCTATTAGGAGTATATATCATTTGATAAAATTAGCTAACCTTTTAAATCACCAGTTAAGTATTTGGATCAATGTCAGGTACAATTCAAAATTGTGAATGAAATTGGAAATGAAATTTTGCCGTTTCTTCAGAAATTTACTTATATGCGAGGTGTGTTCAAAAAGTATCGCGAATCGTAACTGACAGTTTTCTTCGATTGTAGGGGCGTGGTGTATCATGAGTTCTTGCCACAGGGAAGAACGGTCAATAAGGAATATTACCTGCAAGTTATGCGCAATTTGCGCGAAGCAATCCGCCAGAAACGCCCGGATTTGTGGAAGAACAAAAATTGGCTTTTGCACCACAATAACGCCCCTGCTCACACACATCGTTGCTTGTGCGCGACTTTTTGACCAAAAACAACATACTTATGATGCCGCAGCCACCGTATTCCCCAGATCTGGCCCCCTGTGACTTTTTCTTGTTCCCTAAACTAAAGAGGCCCATGAAAGGACGACGTTACGCTTCTCTTGACGAGATAAAGACGGCATCGAAGGAGGAGCTGAAGAAGATAAAAAAAATGATTTTTTGAAATGCTTCGAAGATTGGAAAACCCGTTGGCACAAGTGTATAATATCTCATAGGGATTAATTTGAAGGGGACAAAATAGATATTCATGAATAAATAAATAATTTTTGAAAAAAAACACAAAATTCGCGATACTTTTTGAACACGCCTCGTATTTAAGCAAATAAAGACTTAGATCAGATTGAGTTGAATTTTCAGTGACAGTATTGACGATTTTATTTTAATTTTTTATTTAATTCTAGAACTGTCTTCTAGGTTCATATTCTTTTAAAATAATTCAATACTATAATTTTTTTGAAGTAATACTACTACGAAAGGTTTAGTAACTAAGAAATAAGTAGCAGACAACCACATTTTCAGCTATGTTATTTCATACATTGTTTTCTATTACTACTCTTTGGTCTATTGCGATTTGTCATCATTATTTCTGATTTACGATATGATATTCAATCTTATGGCAAATGAAACGACTTCGGTATTACTTTTTGAAGGAGCGTGTGATGTCTAAGTATGTAACCGCTCCACGAAAAGTACTGTATTTTATTCGTAAGGGTGGTGCAATGCCATATATAAAGTTTGTGGTAGTAGACAGCTTTTCACCATGCCATTTTTCCAGTACATTCGGCGAAGTTTGCGAATGCTGAGACCAAATAAATGCATTTTCAGTTTCCACGCCACGTTGATGAATTTCCAAAAAGTTGAAAAAATAGTTGAAAGGTTCACTTATGAATCAATTTGAGCCTCAATCAGTATCTTACTACCACCACTTTTTGGAGTTTAAAACTTTTTTCGGTTCATATGCTCAAGTGATTCACTATTTTTTGCCATCACGATATTCAGTTATAAAGCAACTAACAACAATTCACAAGGGAGCACTAACTTTCCTATATTCTTTTTTACTTTCATTGGTAGACGCTATAGGGATAGATTACTGGGCTTACATTTTTATTCAGTTGTTGGTCAAAATTTCTGGGTAACTGTTCAGCAATGTTCTTTAGAGGGGATGTCATTACCTTGCGGCTTAGCGGTACTTTTTGAAAATACTTAAGTTTTTGGCGATCATTTTAGAAAGGAAACTTGTCCTTAAGACGGACCACAGATTTTAAAGGCGTGTTTAATAAATGAAGTCTGTCTTACGAATGCTCTGCTTTCAATAAATATGCTAGCTTAGAGAAAGTATTGTATTAAAAGTCTTACGTTCCTCCGTCCTATTTTCTCTATCATACTATCAACTGTGTAAGTACTTTCAAACATCATCAAACTTTAAAATTCAATAGCAAATTTTGTCAAAATTGGCTCCAAATGTACTTGAATTAACAATTTTGAAAGTTCCTTCTTTCGCTACAAATGATTCTAGAACTAGAATCCACTCAAACTCAACTTCTTCTAAGACTATACTCTCGTGATGAGTGTCTGTCTTTTAATAAAATCTATTGCAATGCTTCTTTTTTTGCTTCTCTGTTTAATTTTTTCTATTTTTAGTATTCGTCTTACTGGCTCTGCATTTTTATCAATGCTCGCGCTTCGTTCGTACTTACTTCCTCGATGGAGTTAGGCTGGCTCTCATTGGGTCTGTGTAAAAATTAAATTGGGATATGCCTCACATAGATCTGATCAATGGCTTATGTAATGTTTTTCTGAAACACAAATGTAAGCTAACTCCGCGAGTAAAGTTGCTGCGTTTCTAAAATTTTTTATGAAGTGCTGCAGGCAGCATGCACACGAGTGAGGTCTTTCACCACTTCCCTTCTTTACAATTACACTAATGTTAGACCGGTCACTTGTCATCCCCACAAATGGGCCCTAGGCCACCCTATCGAACTAGCAAGAAAGCCATATTACACCGTTCTCATAAAAGAACAATGGGACTTGATACCATTTTAGCGAGTTTATTGTAGCTGTTATGTGTTAATTCCCAGACCGCGCTCGTTTCCATGCCTATTTACCTTTTAGCCAACTTGTAACCCGTCTGTCAACTCATTTTCCATGCAATTTGTGTCTGAGCATCGTCGCTTAGCTGTGACAGTTATTTTTTTTTTTGCTTTGTGCGAGCACTATTCTCGTTGCAACTGACCCAATGAAAACATTTTTATTGCATCAAACAACTCAACGGAAGAAGTGCTCGACTCGCACTGTGGGCATCCCAACGCGAAAGCTCGTTGAATAATAGATGCTTTCATGACCTCATTAGTTGTGTGATTCACTAAAATGTAAAATAGGGTTTTCATTTGGTTTAATCTGGATTTACTTATGGACTTAAATACTAGGAAGGTGTAAAAAGGAGTGGGTTGAATTACACAGTATGAGTAAGGCGCCTTTTGAAGTAAAAAAAGGAAAAAATTATCGATATATTTTTGGAAATATCGATGAATCGATATATTTTGGAAATATCGATGAATCGATATATTTTGGAAATATCGATGAATCGATATATTTTGGAAATACCAAATAATCGATTTTTGTTTAGCTATTTAAAAAACCGTTTAATAGAAGTCACGTATAATAAAGATGAACTAAATAATCAATCGATTTCTTTGTGTAAAAATCGATAAAATATTTCAGGGAACTATCTGTTATTATCTACTAAAAATACAAATTAAATAACTAATGGATATTTTTATTCAAATTTCAATGATAAATCGATAATTAAATTTAGCCATTCAAAACCATCACTCAATATCATATTAAGTAAATCTATATGAAAATATTCGATTATCACGATCGCCATTACCTTCCACACACTTTCATTTTGTATTCAGTTTTTTATTTTCTCAGTACGCATCAACCCACACACCGTATTGTTTTCCGCCCCTGTTCTCTAGACACCCGTGCGTCCAGTTGATGGTTTGGTCATTCTGCTAATTCCATCGCAGTTCCAGGCTATTGGAGCACTTCATTGATAGGAACGTTTTGTTTTTACTATCTTTGCTTTTTTTGTTGTTATGTTTTCTATTGCAATGTTGTTGTTTATGGTCCACACTGAAGGCCCCTTGCCATTTATTGCCCCATCCATCAGCCGCAATGTCCATCACGTTGGTACAAACTACAAATTTGTTGGTAAACGCAGATGTTGGTGATGCTGATGACGATGGTGATGATATTGTCTGCATGTCGTATCATGGTGGACTTTTGACCATAGAGTTTGCCCTAGGTACAAACTCGTTCTTAGTATTTATGTGTATGGAGGGTGATTTTTATACTCCTGCACTATGTTGCTACAGTTAATAATGGTTGTATGAATCACCTAAAACTAATTCAGTTGATACAGGAGTATGTATACAAATATAAATATTCATGACGATGTGATGAATTGAAATCAAGGTGACTGTTTGTCTATCCGTTCGTCTGTCCGTCCAATATGTAACTACGGTAAAAATTTAGATGATATCAATATCATCGGCGTACGCCAGCAGCTGTAGACTGTTATAAAAGATTGTATTTTCTCGATTAAATTTTGCACCTCGCTTTATTTTCTCCAACAGCAGATTGAAGAAGTCGCACGATCGGGAGTCGCCTTTTCTGAAACCTCGTTTGGTATCGAACGGCTCGGAGAGGTTCTTCTCGATCCTGCTGAAGCTTTCGGTAGTACTCAACGTCAGGTTACACAGCCGTATTAGTTTTGCGGTGACACAAAATTCAGATATAGAGAACGCTTATCTCACTGTATTTGTGGGGTCTCCCCTTTTCTGGATTGAGCACATATTTTACATTATTTTATCTATTTTCATTCGTTTTAATTTTTTTTGGAATTTTTACCACCAATTTAAAAGCAATAGTTTCCCCCAAAGGATTTATGTAAAATTTCGTAATTCGGTTTTTTGTCAAAAATAACATTTTTTCTATCAAAACGAGCATCTCAATATTCCAATGCGTTTCTCCATTGCGGGCACAATATCATTTCAAATGCCTACTATAAATACAGAATATGTCCATATGTATTTTTATGTGAAAAATTAGCAATGCCATGTGCTCCATTAAAATATTAGCAATCGCGTTGTATTATATGGCTTACCCACACTCCAAAACGTAGGTTATAAATGTATTCAGCTATTAATTGTGACAATTTCATTTGCAATTCGCCACCAATTGTACTGCAATCGAATTCAACTGCAAATTTGTAATTACGTATACGCCATGGCGTACGCACCGTGCTCTGCGCTTAACGAAGTTTTCATTGCTTCCGATGCTACCAACGCTGATATCATCAACGTCATCGTTAACCAAGGTATTGCTATGTTGGCAATAATGGCTTCCACTGTTGTAGTAGTTGATGTTGTTGCTGTTACACCATTGTTGTTGACGTTCATCGATGTTTTATGAATTTACCGCTGTGTTCGTGTGTGCCTTGTTGTTAGCCAGTTTATGCAATGTGGCACAAATTTGTCCCACTAGCTAACAGCCTTTTAATCCGACAACTGTTCACCATCAGCGCTTCAGTCGTACCCATACAACCACGGATTTTTTTATTCTTCTGCCGGTTATTCCATATTTTCGATTCCCTTTCGATTGTTCAATTTCATGCCTTTTTTCTGGTATTTTCCGCTGCTTCTAAAGCTTGTAGCGCAATTTGGTGATAATTTTTTTTTTTTTTTTATTAATTTTCCAATTTTGCTATTTCGCAAACCGCTATTTGCATATTAAGCGTTTTTGATTTGCATTTGTAAAATGAGACCGAAATTCGTTATTGCCAAATTTTTCTGCCTGCCGGTAAAAGTATGAAGTTTTAATAATAATAATAATGAAACTGTATGATTTTTTGTTGGAATTTAGATCTATATTGTAAGTAATTAATTAAATTATATTTTATAAAACGCATAGTAAGTTGACAACAAAAGTGTAATAAATAGTAAGCTGAAAAAGAAATGAAATACACAGATTTTGAGCACGGGGACTTTTAACATTTGAAGAGATTTCGATATCTAATTCATCAAGCTGTTAAGTGTAGAAAGCAAACCAGAGCGACTAGTTCTACAATGCAGTTGATCATATATAATTCGGTTTACCATAAAATGAATTAGAAACAGAAAATTAAATACCATAAGAATTTTCTATTTCTAACGCAAATAAGATATGCGCGGACCCTCATCCCTATTCAAACGAAATTCTAAAATGGTGAGAAAAGTATCTTCCGGAGAGTTTATTCTGACCAAGTACATTGTGCATACTCGCCAGTTTCTGGAAACAACTTAAAGGAAAGTGAAGAGTCAACGGACCTAAAAATTAATCCAATTGTAGTTGCTTAATATTTTTTCATAGACGCAGCAGACAGCTGGCGTTTAAGAACCACGAATAGAAGAAGAAGCTTTTAACTTTTAGTCAAGATGCATAAAAAAAATAGAATACACTTTTGAGTCTAAGTATATCGTAAGTCAATCTACTCGTCATTCAAGCAACTATAACGTAATATATGTAAATATGCTTTTCGATAAAAAAAAAAGGAAAGTATATTTGCTTCGGGGTCTGATAAGAACTAAAAACTTTGGTAGTTAAGCGATCGTTCAGGAAAAGCCTTACTAGGATTATTATCTATTGCTTCAGTACTATTATATGCTTTCTATTACGCTTGAAAGTCTTACTTACAGACAGCAAACCATTTAGAATATAACTAACTCAAACTGAATATTATTGGAAATGCAAAATATTCCACACTCGCTAGCTTAATGCCTTTTGATGTGTTGGTCGTTAATTATCACCTGAACTGGTTCATCCACTTCTTTATAGAACTTTTTTGCCACTCTTTTACCATCCTGCATTAGTTTTCGTTGCAATTATTTTCAGCTAAAAGTTTTCCACAATCTTCTTAAGCAGATCTGTCATTTTTCAGATAAAATACTTTTGCTATGAGCTACCTAACACAATTTGATTTGCTCACATTCAAATAAACACATAAGGTCCTGTTTTTTTGCGTTTTGTATTCATTTCTGCAACAATTATTGATATAGTAATATCTGCTTATAAATGTAAGCGCTAAGTTTTACTTATGCGTCACTCAGCTTATGAATTATCAACTTAGTATTTTATCGGCACATAAATTTAATTGAAAAACTTTTCTGACCATTTTTTGGATTACTTTGACGGCCGTAATGGCGGTGTTGTCGGAAATATATATGTATACATTCATATATATACTAGAATATAGACATATATTTGCATGTGTATTGGTAACTGAGGGATCTGACTGAAATCATTTTCGACGAACTAACATCGGTATTATACTTACATCACCTTTTATACATGTACTAGTTCTCTTTATGTCTTTATGCCTTCGATTGATGCATCTACAAAATTGGTCCTCTCCTAACAAATATATTACGAAATAGAGTCAATAATTATACATAGGCCAAAATAAAATAAGTCAAGGTGCTCTACCTGTATTGAGAAGAAAAATATTTAGAAACAAGTAAGGAGAAGCTAAGTTCGGGTATATCCAGAAACGTACCTTCCGGTAAAAAAGGCCTGGTTGTAGCCCATTTCTCCTGTTTTTGCGCTGTGACATAAGAATATGAGAAGAATGTCACGTACTAAATTTAGTCCAAATCGATCGGACAGAACCCGAGATATGTGATTTCAACAAAAAGTAGGCGGTGCTACATTATAGCTTGCTCGAACGGACGGGAAGGCAGACAGATAAATAGTCTGATTTCAACTCATCATCCTGATCATTATATATGTATATATAACTCTATATCTAACTGCATTATTTTTAACATTTATTAACACTTCATATTCTTCGGCTGTGACATGTCATATGTTTTGTAAGCAATGACATGTGAAGGCTGTTAGCAAAAGTTCGAACACTGGAATTACGAAACAAATTACAAGCTGTTGTAAGTTTCTGACTCACTAACTTCTTTTCTCCCATCTCTCCATCTTCACACTCCCAGCCTTCTATAAAACTCATTTGGTTGACAAAGCTTGAATGTTCGCTTATTTAGCTGGCTTCATGGGTAATCTATATATGTGCATATATTGTTTCACATTCTCTTTCAGTAGCTTGAATATATTAGTATGTTGTGTGTGACTGTCCGTCCAATAGAGCCCGCTTTCTTGTCAATTTCTATTTTGCGCAAGGTCATGTCGCACGTATGGACGAAAACGTTCCAGCTTTGAAAGTATTCGACGCAATACCCGCCGGGGAATGCAGAGGAAGAGGAAAAACTCCACTCCGTTGGAAAGACCAGGTGGAGAAGGACCTGGCTTCACTTGGAATTTCCAATTGGCGCCACGTTGCGAAAAGAAGAAACGACTGGCGCGCTGTTGTTAACTCGGTTATAACCGCGTAAACGGTGTCCACGCCAGTAAAGAAGAAAAAAAACGAAACTACGATTATCGAGAAAAAACTGAGAAAAAAGAAATTATATTTTTTATGGTAAAAAAAATTTAATAATGGTGTTGCCTTGGTGCGTACATTTGTATCCTTACGTTTCCTACAGAATAGCTACTTATGCAGTGATTGTATTATGTATCTCTCTGGGCTATTATCCTATAACACACTTTTCGGACTAGGTTTATTCGTTCACATATAATCTCAACTCAATGCTGCCAAGTATAGTATTATTAAAACTGCTGTGCCTTTTGACTTGTTTTTCGTCTTAAGTAATCTGATATGTGGGTCTAACTGCCGGGCGTCGGCTTGTCCATCCCTTCCCTTTCGACGTTTCAGCTGCTCGTTAATTTATGTTTTCAACTCTCATTGAGGCCATCGAAGCGCATACAAGTGCTTTTGTCAATCAGTTCGATTTAATTATTATTGCTGTCGCCTTTGTTGTGGACTTACTTTTCTGCTGTGAGTGCTAACACTGCTGTTATTGTTATTGTCATTACTGCTGATAGCAATCGATTGTCGAATTTAGTCATTGTGATATGCCGCAAGTTCTTTTCCGTTTTTTTTTCGCTTTGCCAGTCTACGCTTGTGGTTTCCAAAGTTTTATTGCTTCCTTGCTGACTACTTGTAATCGTATCACCGCAGGTGCTTTGCTTTTAGAATTTGGTTTCGGTTCGGTTTTTTTGGTTTGTTTTGCATTATTTCTTTCATTTACTTCACGAAAGTAATGGACTAGAGAAAATGTTAAGTAAACAGTTGGATAGGAATCATTGAATATGTGAATGCTGGAATGGTTGAATTACGTTTAACCAAATTAATTAGATATTGGGGTTTTCGTGAGAGTTGGTATTTTAATCTCGTTTTGATTTATAAGGATGAACCTTGACTTATTTTTACTAAAGTAATTCAAGTTTCAGATGGATTTTTTTACAGAAACATTTCCATCTCGTGCTCTAAGTGGGAGCAGATTTTGATATGAAATAAATAATAATATTTTTTAGAAATGCTTGCCTATTTGGTGAACTAAATCGCTTTTCGATACAAAAAACAGCAGACGCTATAGTTTAGGATTGGTTTATATTTAACCTTCAAGCGGGCGCGCGTAGTCGAATCGACCGCGCTTAGTACATTTACATTCATATTACTATTATTACCCATTACATTTATTTGTCACTTCTAGTAGCCTGTCGCTATGTCATTGGGAGTAAAACAAAGTATAAAACGTCACTCGGGGCGCTCTTCCCACTCCGCAGATCGCAATTGTTTTAGTCCCGGTTCAGTCGTCGAAAAGACTACACGCGCCTGTCGTCGAAAAGGTTACGCGCGACGCTCAATGCGACATACCCTCGTTCAGGCTCATAGTAATTCTTCGGCCATCATTCATTATTATTGAATTAAGTTTGAATTTTTTTAGTCGTAGACGGTTATTACAAAGTTCAATACTCGAGGAATTACTAAATGAAGACGATGAAGAAAGTGAATCAGAGCTTAGCGACCAAGGCTCTGAAACTTCCGACCACATCGTTGCAGAGGAACCTCTACCTGCTGAGGAATCAAACTCCTCGGACTCAGAAGAGGATGATTTGCCACTTTCAGAAATAAATAGCTGCTTTACAGGGCGCGATAAAGTAACGAAGTGGCAAAAATCTAACAATAACAGAGTGAGGCGTCGAGTTCACAATATTCTAACGGAAGATGCCGGTATTCGTAGAAATGGTGTGGGTGTGACGACATTTACGCAAGCTTGGAGTTTATTCATTTCCGAGAATATTATTGAGCAAGTTGTTAGACATACGAACGAATTTATTCAAAAGAAAGTATCATCGTATAACAGAATACGTGACTGTAAACCGACAGATGCGGTGGAAATCCGAGCACTTTTCGGATTATTGTATATAGCGGGATCCTTGAAGACATCTCACGCGAATTTAGAAGATTTATATGCAAGTGATGGGACAGGTATACCTATTTTTCCTACTACTATGTCAGTGAAAAGAGTGAAATTTCTACTGAATTCATTGCGGTTTGATGATGCTACTACGCGACAAGCACGTCGTACTTTAGACAAAGCTGCGCCAATAAGAGAAGTTTTAGATATGTTTACAAAAAACTGTCTTTTGCCATATTCAGTGGGAGAGAATGTAGTAATCGATGAGATGATGATTGGCTTTCGAGGAAAATGTCCTTTCCGGCAGTACATGAAATCAAAGCCCGATAAATACGGAATCAAACTTTATCCACTAGTAGATGCTGCTACGTTTTACGTCCTAAATATTGAACTTTATGCTGGCAAGCAGCCTGAAGGCCCATATCAGGTGAGTAATGCTGCGTCAGACGTCGTAAAGAGGCTAATTACACCAATTTCTGGCACTGGAAGAAACCTTACCATCGACAATTGGTATACCAGTGTGCCGCTGACAAACGATTTGGCCAAGGATCATAAGATTTCTGTTGTGGGTACCATCCGCAAAAACAAGAAAGAAATACCTCCTTGCTTTATAGATAAAGAGCAATCTGAATATTCAAGTCAATTTGGATTTTCAGATACAGCAACTCTCGTATCTTACGTGCCTAAAAAGAAAAGATCTGTAGTTCTTATATCATCACTTCATTGTGCTGCAGAAATTGATGAAAGTACAAATGAAAAGCGCAAACCCAGCATAGTTACTTTTTACAATAAAACAAAGGGCGGTGTCGATGAAGTTGACAGAAAAGTAAAAATGTATTCGGTTTCAAGGAAGAATAATAGATGGCCATTGACACTATTCCTTCGTCTTCTGGATATTGCAGGCATAAATAGTATGGTGATATTGAGGGCAAATAAAGTGACTCTAAGGAAAAGGCGAATGTATTTACGTACATTAGGCACTGAATTGACAAAAGAGTACGTCCAAAGAAGATCAACGATAGTAGGCCTTCCAAGAAAACTAAAAAGAAACATAAGGGAACATTTGAATATGGAGGTTGGTGTTGCTGATACAGGAGCAGTTAGTTATGGCACATCCAGAGGAACCTGTAAAATATGTCCAGCCAAAAAGAGGAGGCAATCAAAAACGCAATGCATGAAATGTATGAAAAATATTTGCAGAAACCATACAACATTTATAAGGACGAAGAAACTGATTCTGATGAAAACTAAACCAAATTTAATTCATTTTTATTCTTATTTTGTATTTTCAATTATTATACTAAGTATATATACTAGTCTAATATATGTGAAATGGTTTTGTATTCCTAATTTTTGTTTTGATCCAAAGAATATTTGAGTTATGTTAATTAGTTTAATAATTGTTTTTTTTTTTAATAATTTTAATTACCTTTTTTGACAAAATAAACACTCAGAACAATGATAATACACCTAAGTACAAATAAATAAATAATTACTGAATAATTAGTGCTTTATTTCTTGTATTCATCCCAAACGTCTTTTCGGTTACGCGCGCCCGCTCCCGTTACAAATGACCGCGCGCCCGCTTGAAGGTTAACTGTTCCGTTTCTGGATTGAAGCACTTTAGGCTTTACTATTGACTATTATTTCTTAATTATTAATAATTATCTAACGTTTTCGTATATTACAGCTATCTAGGTTAGGTTTCCGGACTGATACTCGGAAATAACGAGAAACTCAAAAATGCTAAAATTGCGGTCTTTTGTCGTGCCAAAACCACCGAAGTATGGATGTACTAAAAGGACCTCATCTACCGACAAAGCGCGTTGAGCACATCAAAAATCGGTTGATCAGCCTAATATCGGTCTTAATCAACTCGTATTGTTCAGCGGTTCTCATTTTAGCAGTTAGCACTCTTTGGTTTTACACACAACTTTCATAGTTTAATTTTGTATGTTCAGACCACGCATACATAGTAAAGCCCTGATCAACAGACTGTTGTGTTTACTATATTTAATCACCCACGTTTTTCGTGTACTCAACACCGTTAATGTTTTCTATTAACTTAGTGGCGATTTTCTTGTTTTTTTATAATCGTGTTACGTACTTCTTTTTGTTTCATAAGCGATAGCTTAAAATAAATAGCTTGCACCTTAGAGACTACTACGCTACTTGATTGTACTATAAATCAACCAAAAAGAAAACACCAAACCAACAAATCTATAATGAGTTTTCCCACCTTGCCTACTATCGTCAATGAAACATTCCTTCATCACTATAATAACCTTCCTGTGTCGTGGCCGTCATCGTCTAGTGGCAACGAATAATTTAGTTGAGTTGAAAATCAGGCAGTAAATCCATCCACGAAAATTGATGCCAAACTTTTTTGGTTGTTGTTTTTTTTTTTGCCGTTTCAGGGTATTATTATGTCAATTATGAAATGTTTTGGGCTCTCTCGTGGGTATGTATATATGAATGTGTTTAAGTGTTTATGTGTTCAGTTATTGCTTTTAAATCCCCCACATATCGATTTGCTATCATCGCAGTGACTCCCCCTCACTTTTCGGTGGCAACTAAATTTGCATAAAAATGTTTTGTACCCGATTGTTAGGGTAATTTGTTTGGTTGTCTTCTTTGTTGTGGCTGTTATTCTTACTTTTGGTTGAAAAAGGTAGCCAACTAAATAAGCGATCCCACAAATTGTGGCTTAAAAAGTTAGCACATAAAATATACCTAAAACTAATGTATGCATTACCTGAAATTTTAGTCGTCTTTGTCACCATAATATTGTTCCTCTACTTTAATTTAGAACAGGCAGAGCACAGCAGTCGATTTTGTGGTCACCAATATCACGAATAGGCAATAAATACAAAAAAAACTACGACAAAAGGAATGTAAGTTTTTTTCCACGAAAATTGGTTTCTTTATTTCTTGCTGCTCGTTTATTTTGTCAATACGTTCAATAATGTATGGTCTTAGTGCCATTGTGTAACGGTTTATCTGTTAATTTATAATGGATTTTTTATGCGTTTAGGGGGCAAGTGGCTTCTGGGGTGGCTGTGACGCGCAATTTCGTTTTTATTCCACTTTTTTACTGGCTTCTTTTTAAATATGTATCGCGTCTTCGTGGGTAGCCGCTGATTTCGTTTACGATAAATTGATTTTAAAGCTTGAGCCTGCCAACAGCTTTCGTGAAAATTTCGGTAGAATTAGGTAAAGAAATTGCAAGCTCTGTAAGTAGTGTTTAGCTGCAGATCGTGTAGCAGATTTATCAAACTTTTAACCATTTCTTTCTTTGTGTGCAAAGTTTGCATTGGAGATAGAAGAATAAAACGACAAATGCTCGGAAATACCTGGCCGTTCTTCCTTCTCTGTCGTGAAAGTCAATAGTAAAAAAGGATATGGTTTAAGCAGTTACCGGTCTTTTGAGAATGTTAAGTACTACATACGAATTTCCTAACTGCTTTGGAAAAGCATTCTCAAAGTTCAAAAAGTTACGTAATATTAAATGTAATTTAACATTATTTTAATTTCTTTAATTGAAGAAATTACAATTATTTTACCCATAAACTCTTACACTTGATTTAACTACAAATTTGTTTTTTATATTAACATCTCTTAGATAAAGCATGACTGTGTTTAATTTTCGCCACTTAGCACTAGAAAGAAAACATTGAAAATCAAAGAAGAAATAAACGGCAAAATGCTTGTATGTATAAGTTAAGATAAGATAAAAATCAAGTTTTGTGAACTGCTTTGTGACTTATTCACGCATAAACAGCTTTTAGCCAGGCTAAATATAGTTACTTTGCATGTACTTACTTAACTACTTAACTTTGGGTCGCGTTTTAATTAGTTATGTCGTATGCTTCTCTGAATTTTACTTGGTCATTTGTATAGTGATTAAGTTTTACCAACAATAACTTTTTTAGAAATCAATAAAAAAAGAGAAGTTAAATTTTGTAAGTGCTGCGCTGGCCACTGCTTTGCAAAAGTGATAAGTTTAATATTTGAGAAATGTGCGAAATCCAACGGTAATTAATCTCAATTTTCTGAAGTTTTACCTTTTTCTTAAAAGCTAAATTTGTATGCTTCGTTTGTCTTTGACCTGTTATTACTTTTGCCGAACTTTCCTCTTTTGCGTCCTTCATTCCTTGTTTCTGCCAGCAGATCCTTTTTGGTTCGACTGTCAAAGGTCTTACTCTGGTATTATTTGAAAAAAAAAAAAAATCAGGTGCAAAATGTGATATGCTACAGAATGAAAACTTTTTAATGCGCTAATTTTGGGTAAAAATCAGCAAAAAACGCACACAATAACACAATATAAAACTTACAATTTAACCGTACTTATATAATAAGACATAGTATATAGCACACCTATGTATAAGACAAAACCAGAAGCAAAGTTTTGACTAGGTATGCCCACATTATCATATATTGTAGCAGTAATTTTTGGAACCTAGTTATAAAAACCAGATTCTAAAATAAAATAAATATAAAATAATGCTTTCTCTCTGTATTGCAAATACTGGCATTCTTTTTACTTGGGAATATACTTTCTATATTGAAGTACTTAAATGACCGAGTGCGTGCAGGATTTTCTTAACCAGCATTGAAGGACGTCCGTCGGGGTATTAGTAGTCGATCCATGCAACTCTGGTACGAGTGGTGTGATTTGCTCTGTACTGTTATGTGAAGAGAGAGTAGTCATCGACGGGTTTTGAAAAACCCTAACGTTAGTGCACAGATAGTTAAAGACATTTTGTTTTGTTGTAATTTGCTTAAATGAATAATTTAGTGTTGGATTTGTAAAGGAATTCTTATTACTGGAAAAAATTTGGTATTTTGAATATTTTTCGAATTTGTAAAATAATTTAATTGCACTCTAAATGTGTATTCAAGAGAATATGACTTGAACCAAGCCCAACTGATAAGACTTTTTAGTTTCCTACATTAAATTCGGTTTTAAGTCATTCTAATTTTAAAGGGTTATAACTAAATAAATTGACACAGAGGCAATTATAGACTAAAAATTTTGAAAAAGTGGGTGTGATCTGACTCTAATTTAATTTACGTATTTATAGTTTAAGTCAACGTAAACTTGGTCTACGGATTACTTATCGTTTAATTACTCCAGCAAACTTTATGCTAAATATGGCGGTCAGTGTATGATTTGTATATACATATATATGAGTTTACTAATGATTACTCTTAGAAATTATCTGCATAGAAGATTCAAACATATATACTGTACAATATGAGCACATATCAACTGCCTTGTTGCTTGTCTGTATGTGTCGCCTTGGGGCAAGTGACTGATACTGCCATGTTGCCGCTTTCCTGCCTTACTGTGTGCTCAATGCTTCCCCGACGGCTGTCGCCTGGCAGACATGACACATGTTTCAGTGAAATTGTCAACATGGCGTTGAACACAACAAGAACACAAGGAATGATACTTACCGTGCGATTCAGTGCTGTTATACAGTCTCAAGTCTCTAAATTTGAGATTTTAAGTGAGAGACAATTTTTGAGACTTGAGACAATATTGCTATTCTGTAAGTGACAGTCACAAAATCTATTACATTTAATTATTCAGAGATGTTTTTACACTTGAATGAAAAAAAAATATGTCAATAACAAATATTAAATTTTCTAAAACATAGTCAAAAAACATAACATTTGTTTCATAATATTTACGAAATTTATGTAAAATTTATTTATTTTTAACTTTTCGTGTTTGAGTTGCTTACAAAGTATAAAAAAATTACTGGCTAAATGAGCCTTAGTCGCCGCCCCACACCACACCTACACTCATCTCTAACACGCACACTCACCACACTCGCCTCGACATCACCACACTCCACATCAACACCACCCACACGCAAGAGGATCCACACATTCAAACACACACCACACCACTCCACATAAAAAGGGTCAGGCTATTCAGCAAGCAGTACAGATTCGACCACCGTGAAATCTACGTCGTTTTTCCGCCACCGCTACGCAGCGCTCCAGCTCGATCCACCTGCATACTTCGAAAGTCCGCTAGTGAAGTTTTATTAGAACTTAACATTGTGTTATATTAAGTGCACATATATTTGTTAAAAAAAAAAAAAAAGAAGAGAAACCCACAAATCCAGGGTTGATTCGCTTGTAAGAAAACCCACAAGTAAAGCGTTACATTTAATACATTGTTACGAACCAAGTGTGAATCCCGAGTTTTTTTATTTTAAAAGGAAAGAAAGCGATCAAGTGGTAAGTGAACCAGACATTGAATGAAACATTGGTCCTTCGAGCCGCAAAGAGCGGCACTATTGAAAAAAAAAAAAAAAGTGCGGTGAGATTAGCCTACAAAACTTGGTATTAAAAAATGTAAGTGAGGCTACACATACATACATACATATATACCAAAAAATTTAATGCAAGTTAAATTAAAGTGAAGTGGCAAATACTTACATACATACAAAAAAAAAAAACAAAAAACAAAGTGGAAAAACGGAAAACACGAAACGGTTCCCGACCGTTATATCAAAATCAAAAAAAAAAAAACAAAAATAATAATTTTTATCAAAAATCAAAAAGGAAAACATATAAATATATAACAGTGTGACATATAAATAGATAAATTTACATATAAATACAAAAATACAATACTGTGCTGAACAACTAGACAAAAAATATAAAAAAAAAACCGGGCGCGAAAATTAATTTAACTTTAAAACGGGCGCGAAGCTTAAAAACAAACAAGAAAGGAAAACAGTGACTTCAAAGTGCAATAATTTTCAAAAAAATTTTAAATAAATAAATAATAAAATTAATAATTGTGAAAATAAAGTATATCTACTAAAGACATCTGTACATAAGTACGAACCAAACAACAACCGGAATAGCAAAAAAGAGGAAAGGAAACCATCATCGGCAGCAACACAACAAAAGTTTGGAAGCCAAAAAACATAAAAAACGGAAGGAACCGGATCACAGGCATCGGCACCTTTATCTGCAGAAACATCCCTAGCCCCTTGAAGCGGCTCAAAGTGAGTTGTATCGACTCCACTTTTTATTTAAAAATTATATATTTCATATTTGTATGTTGGTTAACAGATACAGTTTATATACATAACAACTGTATTCAAGTCGGTTAACATTTTAAAAGAACGAGTTGCTGCCAAACTGTTTCAACTTACGGTTAATGTCCGGGAAACCGAAGAACAGTTTGGTACACTATATATATTTGTACATCCACATATATGTATGAACAGTATATACTATAATATAATTATATATATACTGGCATATACATATCTAATACAAAAGGTCCTATTTACGCTTACCCTTGTGTATCCAAACACACAAATTTAAAAAAAAAAAAAATTTTTCAAGTATACACTTGACCCCGTTTTCCGGCAATACCCCTTATACTCCAAAAGTATAAGCAGGATTGCTTAAATAGTAAGCTTGGACAATTTCGATCCGTAAAAGAAAAAATAAAAGTCATAAAATACAACATACATATATGCAAATACTTATATTCATATTTTATATTTATTTATACATATATTGACATATAAGTACCAACCAAAGTTGGAAAACAACATACACACACATGTATGTATAAATAACAATTATAAAGTTCTGCAAGATTACATATGTTCTCATGTGTACTTAGAGTGCATACCTGCATCTAACCAATTTTCTTCTCCGCGCTATTCGTACGGCAAATAATATATATACATACACACGGCATACAATTTGCCTATGCCGCTATATACATACATATAACGTACATAGTGTACATAAATAAATTAAATTTTAACTTACAATTTAAATATTTCGAAAAAAAAAAAAATCGGTGCGGTAAATGCAACCGTAAAATCTTTTTACAATATATACGGCATATTAACATTTCATTTTATATTAGACATATATCCAAAGGCCAAATCGGCATATTTTAAGCAATACCTCTTGTTCTTGCTAAAGCACAAGCAAGCAGGATTGCAAACGGAAGAAATCTTTTATATACAAAGGTCATTAACCCTTTTCTCTTTCTTTATTATCGCCCGTATACGCAATTATAAAAGAACGAGTGCGAAGCAATAAATAAGATCGAAAAAACAAGAACAAACTAATAGCACAACTATTAGAAATACGAAGAAATAAATAAAATAGAAAGAAACAAAACAAACTAATAGCACAACTATTAGGGATAACGAAAACGAAACACTTGCTCGTTAGTTCGGCCATTGCGTATACGGATACAACAATAATACAATATTATAATAAGGAAAACGAAACACTCGTTCGTTGGTTCCTAACATACGGATACAACAATAATACAATATTATAATAAGAAAAACGAAACACTCGTTCGTTGGTTCTTACCTTGCGTATACAACAAAAATATAAGATCATAATAAAGAAAACAAAATACGCGTTCGTTATTAGATACTGGTGTATACAACAAACATACAAACCGCGTATCTTAAAGATTCAAACGTATCTATTGCTACCATAATACACTGAGAGAAGTTTTTTCTGTCTCATATTTTCAATTTTTATCTATTATCTAAATGAACGGAGATTCTAAGGAATCTAAATCGATTCAATATCTAAAAGTACAAAAAATGATTTCTGAAGAAAAGAGCCCATGTACACCTGCTGAAGCTACACGCTCAAAGCAAGGTGCTACAAAGCAAAAAAAAATTAAAGACATTTCATATACTAAGTTTATTGCTGAGAGTGACAGTTTAATTCGATACTGCACTCGATTTTCATCTTCACCGATTCAGGACAATTCTGAATCGGTACTAGAAATCAAAAAAGAAAATCTAGGCAATTTCTGGACACGTCTCCAAGCTGCGTATGACGCAATTCTAGAATCTGACGAATCAGATCTTCCGGAAAATTTTAAATCCTCGGCTTGCTCCAAATACGAAAACTGCTTAGACCAGTACGAGGAAACGAGAGCTATGATCTCCGATCAATTGAGATTAATAAAAGCAATTGCACCTACTCCACAACCGAGAGTAGAGCTGCCTCCAATTCAAAGCCAAGAGGCGAGTTCCGGCATTCACCTTAAAGTGCCAGCTTGTGATACAGAAATATTTCACGGAGGTTATGAACAATGGCCGTCCTTCCGGGACATGTTTACGGCCGTGTACATAAACCATCCTAAATTATCACAAGCGCAAAAATTGTATCACCTCCGATATAAAACAAAAGGTCAAGCAGGCGTAATAGTCAAACAGTTCGCTCTTAATGACGAAAATTTCAATTATGCTTGGGAAGCTCTAAAAGCTCGTTACGAAAACGAAAGAATATTAGTCGACAAACAAGTCACAATATTAATGAATTTACCAAAGATTCAGAAAGAAACAAGTGAAGAATTTATAAAACTTCAATCCACTGTTTCAAATTGCTTGTCGGTTCTAGCGACACAAAATATTCCCACACACAATTGGGACCCCATACTAGTAAATATATGCTCCGCGGCACTACCGGAAAAATCTTTGCTTCTGTGGGAGCAATCGCTCTCATCACGAAGAAAATGCCCAACGTGGCAACAAATGAAAGATTTCTTAACTGCTCAATATGAAATTGCGGAAAGGGTAGATAAAAAAATGGTCAGAACTAAAAACGTTCAACAAGACCTAAATCGAAGTTTTATTAGACCCCAAGCTAGTAACAACCACAATTTAAATAGAAGCTTCTTTAAAAATCAAACGTTCACATCCGAACAATACAAACAAACGTCATGCGAACTGTGTAAAGGAGGGCACAAGCTAAAAGCTTGCGAAAAGTTTAAAAAACTTAATATCAATGAAAGGAACAACTTTGTCAGAGCAAAAAGACTCTGTACAAACTGCTTGTCCCACTCACATAATCTCAATAATTGCGAAAGCAAATTCAATTGCGTATATTGCCACAAGAGGCATCATTCAATGTTGCATTTCAATAACTTTCCTAGCACACCCCAAAGTAGCGCTTTCTCCAAAAGAGCCACGGGTTTAGTTGCAACCGCAACTCCCGAAACACAAAATCCCGAAATTTGCCAAGAGACACCATGTTGCTCAAAGGCCTTAAAAACACAAACGCTTCACAGCGAGAACCAAAGTAGGGTACTACTACCCACAGCAGTTATCTCCATCGAACACCGAGGAGAACTTTTCAAATTGAGAGCCCTAATAGACCAAGGATCACAACGATCATTCATAGCGTCTAGGGCACAAAATAGGCTAAAACTGCCAACAAAACATGCCAATTATGAAATTACGGGAATGGGTGGAAGAGTAGTACAAAACTCAAATAAAATCTGCCCCATTACCCTAATTTCCCCCAAGCGGATAAGCGCATTCAAGCAGAAGCTATAGTCTTACCGCAACTTACGAACATGCTGCCAAGCTATCATATAAATAGCAAGCATTGGCAAAAGGTTACACACCTAAAGCTAGCAGATCCTAACTGCAACACCCCCGCTCAAATAGATCTTCTATTAGGCAGCGACCTTATTCCTCAAATTATTCTAGAAGGGGTTGAGAAAATTTCAAACACCCTTCTAGCACAAAATACTATATTCGGTTGGATACTAAGTGGACTAGTAACAGAACCAGTTACCGCCATGACAACTCAAGTGGAAGAGATATCCAATGAATTCCTTAATTCACAATTAAGGAAATTTTGGGAATTAGAAGAACTCCCCCCCATTACCATTACAACGCCAGAAGATCAGTATTGTGAAGACTTTTACAAAGCCACAACTACTAGATCAAGAAATGGTCGGTATGTCGTACGACTAC
Source organism: Bactrocera zonata (assembly GCA_037783105.1). Classification (NCBI taxonomy): domain Eukaryota; kingdom Metazoa; phylum Arthropoda; class Insecta; order Diptera; family Tephritidae; genus Bactrocera; species Bactrocera zonata. The sequence goes on along the minus strand of JBAWJQ010001869.1, from coordinate 62,853 downwards.
CATTTAAACAACAATTTCCAGATACACTCGCCATAGGTCACTCTCGCACCTCTGCAATACAGCAGTTTCTAAGTATGGAAAAAACCTACTTAGAAAGGGTGAGCTCAAACAACATTATGATGGTGTCTTAGAAGAATACCTCCATTTAGATCACATGGAGGAAGTAAGCCCATGCGAAAAAATCATAAAAGGCAAATATCACTCATTCTACTTGCCACACCATGCAGTAGTTAAGCCTGACAAAAAAACAACAAAAGTTAGAGTTGTCTTTAATGCCTCCAGATGCACTAGCTCGGGGAATTCGCTCAACGATATTCTATTCACGGGCCCCACACTCCAACCAGATTTAATGCTCCTCATACTAAATTGGCGTATATACAAATACGTTTTCAATGGGGATGTTGAAAAAATGTATCGACAAATAGTCGTACACAAAGATGATCAGGATTTTCAACGAATTATTTTCCGAAAATCTCCCAATAGTCCATTACGCGACTTTAAATTAAAAACAGTTACCTTTGGCGTAAACTGTGCCCCATACCTCGCCATTCGTACACTCCACGAACTGGCAGAAGACACAAAGTCAGAATTTCCTCTGGCAACACAAGTCTTAAAAACACATACGTATGTAGACGATATCCTGTCTGGGAGCCACAGCCTCTCACAAGCATACGAGTCCTTATCACAAGTGATAAAGGCCCTCAACACCGCAGGGTTTCCTCTAAAAAAGATCACAGCTAATCACCCAAGTATCTTAAAAAATATACCAAACGATAACAAATTGGATTCTAATTTCCTTATATTTGAAAAGGAAAGTATAACAAAAACACTGGGCATCCAATGGAATGCGATATCGGACCAGTTCTCATACACGACAGAGTCCATAACCGCATTATCCGCCATAACAAAGAGGCAAATTTTATCCTCAATGGCAAAACTTTTTGACCCCGCAGGATGGCTTGCGCCAATTATGATACAAGCGAAAATCCTGATTCAAGAATTATGGCTAGACGGAACAGACTGGGACGAACAAGTGAAACCTCTTCGCTTAGAGAAGTGGTCCCGGTTTGCTAATAATCTAAAAGACATCTCGCAGATACAAATTCCACGGTGGGTAAATTACTCCCCCGAATACAAAGTGGAACTACACGGCTTCTGCGATGCCTCTGAAAAGGCATATTGTGCCACGATCTATGTGCGCGCACAAAGCGACACCGCAACCACAAGCCACCTACTAGCCGCAAAAGCAAAAGTAGCACCTCTAAAAACGATAAGTCTACCACGACTTGAACTCTGTGGCGCTCTGCTACTAGCCAAGCTGGTTTCCATAGTGCAGACCCACATGAACATGACCAAATGCAAATTATATCTATGGTCCGATTCCGAAATCGTTCTAGCCTGGTTAGAAAAGCCACCACACTCGTGGAAAACATATATTTCTAATCGAACCTCTCAAATACTTGACCTAGTAGGAGCAGCCACATGGCGACACGTAGCCAGTGCCGACAATCCTGCTGATCTAGGTACAAGAGGGTGCAAACCCCTGGATCTTGCCACCACCACGCTCTGGTGGAATGGCCCCCGATGGTTAACCGAATCCTCAGATTCTTGGCCACAATCGACAATGCGCAACATAATCGCCCCAGAGAGTCGAAAAATCGACACCTATCATACAATAGTGGATGATAATGAAATCCTTGAACGATTTTCATCGTTCCCCCGAGCCCTCAGAGTTGTCGCATATATGCTCAAATTCATTGAGCAACTTAAACTTAAAGTTAAAGGAGTAACTTACACTCATTGCGATACATTGACGCACCAGGACTTACAAAAGGCAAAGGTCGCGCTTATCGCCTCAACCCAAACGCGCTACTTCAGTCGCGACATATCGTTACTAAGAGAATCGAAGCCAATTGACAAAAAGAGCTCACTCCTAGTACTAAACCCATTTTTAGACACGAAAGGTCTGCTTCGTGCCAATGGTCGGCTCGCTAATTCAAGCCTGACTTACAACGAACGCCACCCCATCATAATACCTGAGAAGTCTCCTTTTGCCACATTACTCCTGAATTACATCCACATATTAATGTTGCACGCCGAACAGCGCCTCATGCAACACATGGTACGCCAAGAGTATTATATTCCCCGTCTTAAGCCCCAGATCAAAAAATGCATTTTCATGTGCAAAATCTGCACTATGCATAAGCAAAAAATGCGAACTCAGATTATGGCAGCACTTCCACCTGAACGCTGCAATTTCGCTCCGCCTTTCACGACCACAGGTGTCGATTTTGCTGGGCCTTTTCAAATAAAGGCGTCCATGCTAAGATCTCCCACTCTCATGAAAGGCTATGTGGCTGTCTTTGTATGTTTCACGACAAAGGCAGTTCACCTTGAGCTGTGTACTAATCTGACGACGGAGGCTTTTCTCGCGGCATTTGCTCGTTTCGTCGCTCGACGTGGCTTCCCCTCCAAAATCATGAGCGATAATGGCAAAACATTCATAGGAGCCCAACGAGCCACAGAAAAACAGTTTGTGGATTTCTTAACACAAGTGTCCCCTGATATCGTACAAAAGTACGCCCCTCAAGGTATCAATTGGCAATTTATACCTCCAAGCGCTCCTCATATGGGTGGTTTATGGGAATCAGCTGTAAAGAGCTTCAAATCTCATTTCAAGAAGCTAGCCGGCAGCTATAAATTTAACTATGAAGAATTCACGACATTATTAGCTAAAATTGAAGCCGTTCTCAACTCACGGCCGCTCACAGTACTATCACAAGATCCCTCCGACTTCACAGCCCTAACTCCAGGGCATTTCTTAAAAGGAGCACCCATTCTGGCCACACCTGAGCCAGGCGTGGAGTCGCTTTCCTTATTAAATAGATGGGAAAGAATTAAAATTCTCCATCATAATTTCAGTAGCCGATGGAAAGAGGACTATATAAAGGACCTCCACAAGAGGTACCGGTGGAAAAATACAGAAAATGCGCCAAAAGTTGGAGATTGTGTCCTGATTCACGACGATTGCCTGCCACCTACCGAATGGCGGCTGGGCCGCATAGAGAAGCTTTATCCAGGCTCCGACGGTCATATTCGCGTAGTCGATCTCCGTACGCAATCCGGAAAGCTAACAAGACCGCTCGTCAAACTATGCTTCTTACCGATCGCCGATAACCGCGAAACAAAAACCGATAAACCGCTTAAATAAACCGAATAGAAAAACAAATAAAATAAAAATTTATATAAATACGTATACATATATATATTTAAAATACCACACAAATGTAGTCGATTAATCTAACGACTCACTCATGCCGCATAACGTGGCAGCCATGCTCATATGTCCTATATGCAACCAAATCCTAATTGAAATAACCCTCTTTCAAACAGGTCAATATGGATGTAGACATGCCAGCAGCCCCGACACCAACCACTCGTTCGGCTGTCAATGTGCCACGCCAGGCGGCTGCCCCAGTTGCGGCTGCTCCAGTTGCAGCGCCCCGAACAACCACACCAACGGCGCCTCGGAATGGAAGGGTAGCATTGCCGCCAACACCCGCGCTTGTCGTCGACCCACAACGCCGTAGATGTCCCCTATGCCGTCGACCCCACCGGCTGCCACAATGTGTCATCTTTAAGGGGTTACCGCCTCAACAACGCCAGTTGGTCGTGCAGGCGCACGGCCATTGTCTGAATTGCCTGACGCCGGTCCACCAAACTCACGAGTGTACGTCGGGCAATCTGTGCCAAATGTGTATGCGCCCGCATCACACTATGTTGCACCGTACACCTCGAAATGGCACCAGCCAACCTCCTGCCGGCCGCAACCGCGGCGCAGTACAACGACCGCCATTAAGCCGGGATGCACGGCCCCGTCGAACCATAGGGCCATCATCATCCCGTGCCCGGCGTCCACATAATGGGGCGTCCACACGACGCCAGCAACAACGACCGCGTCCGCGCCACACCTCAGGCCTCAGCAGCGTCGTAGCCACTCTGCAGCAGCTTCAGAGGATTCTAGGCTGAAATATTCGCCTAGGGGGGCCGGGATGGCTAAATGAGCCTTAGTCGCCGCCCCACACCACACCTACACTCATCTCTAACACGCACACTCACCACACTCGCCTCGACATCACCACACTCCACATCAACACCACCCACACGCAAGAGGATCCACACATTCAAACACACACCACACCACTCCACATAAAAAGGGTCAGGCTATTCAGCAAGCAGTACAGATTCGACCACCGTGAAATCTACGTCGTTTTTCCGCCACCGCTACGCAGCGCTCCAGCTCGATCCACCTGCATACTTCGAAAGTCCGCTAGTGAAGTTTTATTAGAACTTAACATTGTGTTATATTAAGTGCACATATATTTGTTAAAAAAAAAAAAAAAAGAAGAGAAACCCACAAATCCAGGGTTGATTCGCTTGTAAGAAAACCCACAAGTAAAGCGTTACATTTAATACATTGTTACGAACCAAGTGTGAATCCCGAGTTTTTTTATTTTAAAAGGAAAGAAAGCGATCAAGTGGTAAGTGAACCAGACATTGAATGAAACAATTACAATCGATTAATATCTATGATGATCTCTATTCAGTATATTCAAAATGGCAGACAAGAGTTTTTTTCAGTTTTGTGACCTGCTAACTACCGAACTCAAATTTGAGGAAATATTTTGAGACTAACGCTGGAGACTGTTTAGTGAATAGATTTTACCTCAAAATGTCTCAAATAGAGACTAGAAACTGGTTACAGAATCCTTCTATTAGTGATATGTACAAGGGACACAGCACAAGCGCCTTTGCCAGCAAACACTATCATCCATATATTTCGCATGACTAATGCAATTCAATAACTTACACACACGTTCCAATTCTCTGCGAAAATTAGTCTGCAATTTCTATTGTTTTCCGATTCCCCTCCTCATACAAGTGTTGAGACACTTTGCTTCAACATGTCAACGTGGGTATTGGTGCTCTGATTTTTCTATCGTTGGAGTTGTTTTTATTGTATCAGTGTGATATGACATCAATATCTTATACACAAACACACACATCATCTATATATATAAAAGAAAGTTGATGTTAGTTACACCATTTATAACTCAAGAACGGCTGAACAGATTTGGCTGAAAATTGGTGGAGAGGTAGCTTAGAACCAGGGTAAGGACATAGGATACCTTTTATCTCTTTATGTCAAAATTTAATACAACTCATAAATACAAAAATTATATTTCAAATCATAAGCATGTGTTCAAAATTCATGTTTGTAGGAATATTTCATTTCTTCAAAAAAAAAAAAAATAAATAAATAAATAATAAAAACAACCTCATATATTATATATATATATAAGAAAGTTGTTGTTAGTTACACCATTTATAACTCAAGAACGGCTGAACCGATTTGGCTGAAAACATAATAATTTCAAAATTCATGATTGTAGGAATCCTTTGAATATATGCGTACCATTTTAAACAGATTCTTCTTCAAAAATAATACAATTGCTAAGTATTTGGAATAGTAGAAAAGAAACCAAATATGTACCAAATATACCACGTGCATCCCAAAATACTGATGTCATAACCTTTCCAGCCGCTTTTTTCGTCTTTCCACGCCTGAGAACCGGTTGCTCATGTGCAGTTCACTAGAATGACTGTCGATTGGCCTCCAGTGGGAAATGATGGAGCTATGTTTTTTATCACCGACTCAAAAATTCGGCTTTATTTCGTAATTTTTTTTGGATTATGAATATGTGGGGCACCCGCTTTGCACAGAGCTTTCGCCTCTTTAAGCTTAGCAAATATCTTTTCATCGGTGGATTTCCCTGAGCCCAAATTCAACAGTATTTTCATCCAAAAAGCAATGATTTATTAACACACGAAATGCTCTATGATCCATTTTTTTGTAAACTAACACAAGTTGTTTCACAGAAATGCTATATCTTATTAACTAATAATTATAATCCAACTAATAGAAATCATATAGATGGTAGTGGTAGTATTATCTATGTATCAGCCACAGTGAAGCGTGGACGGGTCCTCTAGTTTCTATATAAATTTTCATAACACAACGAGAAATGTTTGTGCGTTTTCGCATTTACATTCTCTGTAGTTTTAAATTCTTGTTAGCGATTTTTAATCCACTTCCTGGTGTTTTTACTTTTATTTGCAAACTGAACGTCTAGTCAGTCTGCTCAGGTAAAGCCTCTGTAATGCCTTTGCTTGTATGCAAATTAAGAATCATGAATTTATACATTTCATATATTGACCTACCTACGCCTATACAGAAACTCTTAATGGGTTTATTGAACTCGAGGAAGTTTGATAACTGGAATAGTTTTCCTCTGTAGATGCGTCGATAATAGTTCATTACGATTGTGTGCTTTTCTTGAAGAAAAGGATAATCTGATAAAAGTCTCTTATTCAATATTTTAAACTTGTCATATTTCTTCTTCTTCTTCTTGGCTTGTGCTACAACGGTCTAAAGATCATAAATTTGGGATAGGTAAATTAACTTATGCGATATTTATCATTGTGTCTAGGAAAATACCCAGTCAATTCTAAATTCTAAGTATTCAGCAGTTGTCAGACAGGCTAAGATTTGGAAAATTTTCAGTAAATCATGCTCATATTGAGTTATACCATATTTGAAGCTCAAAGTACAATTTAGTCCTCTATTTTTTTGTTAAATAAAAGGTTCAGGTAATCTGCCAGTGTTCCATAGATATCTGGAACAACCATCAGTTTTGCTATAAAAGGGTGGAATAGATTAAAGGGGAACAAAAAATACGTTAGTTTGTAGTAGACTACAGGAGCACATAAAATTTTTATGAAGTAGATATGAGTGTATTTTTTCAATCATAATTATATAAGATATGCATAGCATCAATTTTTCAAAAATTACTAAATCAGCCTTTTCTCATATTTCTGTTTACCTATTCTGTAATATTTTCTTGAGTTTCACTACAACCAAAAAACAATCGAAAGATATCAGGAGATTGTCTCTGTCGTTTATCTTGCATAAGCCGCACGGAACATAGCGATGTCGCTTAGAAAGGTCGAGCGGTTTCAATTTTGGCACAAGCTCTTTTTGTCCCGGTCGTTCAATACGCAACGAACGGCGCCAAATTGACTCTCCACGATATTCGTGAACACTCTCAGCTACGCCTGCTATATTTGCTTCCTTAAGTGGTGGACGTGGTCTATTCGGTCGAATATCGTCCAATAATTAAGCTGGATCTCAAGTTGATGGTTTTGCGAATAATACGCTCAGTAGGGCGATTATATTAACCATAAGTTGAAGGATTTGTAAACGTTGTTCAGGTGTTAGTCTTTCCATGATAAAATGCTTTTTACGTGGCGGGTTCCAAATCCAGTGCAAAATCCTGCGGGGGGATATTTCAAATTCTCACTTTAGGTCTCTCTTTAGGTCACTTTTAAATGGATTTTTTTTAGCTACTCCGAGGACACTTGGTCTAAGACCGGAAGTCGTGAGCTGCTTGAGCCATATGTAAAAGAATCATTTTGTCCCATTCTCAAGTGAATGGCACTCAGAAAACTTTCCTCACTTGAGTGAAATTCTACACATGACTCCATTCTCCAAAGGTACATATAAATACTACTTTAAATATCTTGGTAGATTTTGGATCCACTTTACGATTTCTTTGAGTGCTTGAAAATGAGGCTTGATGTTAAAAAAAAACTTTAGTTGTGTAGTACCTTAAAACGGCTACCCTACTCCATATGCATTGAGTTAAAATGTCCAACTTGTATACAAAATACTAAATTAAACTACCTTTTCATTTACGCAATTCAAACTTTTTTTTGTACCTGTGTTGGAAACTATAAAATAGCTTAATATTTTCGGCTCAAATCGTAATTGAATGTGTGTTCATGATTGATTCACTATTTCGTTCATATATTTATCTCTCTGCGATTCACTTTCCCATTGATATCGAAGGTGTATAATTTATTCAGGTGTTTTTCACATTTTCCATTCGAATAAGGCATTTTTCCAGGAAATATTGACGCCATTTGTTATAACACATTTCTCTCGACTTTACGCCACAATGACGTACTCGCTCAGCATAACTGCGAATATGATTGCCTACTTTGATCACTTTCTGTCATCTGACCAACGTATTCGATAACTCATTCCTTTCGCTTACCTGTATTCGTACTCGCCATCATAATCAATCATTGCTTTGGGAATTGCCAATAAAAAACGAATGATGACGGCAAGACAGGCATAAAGAATTAAAATAAGAAATAAAATTTAAAAAATTATGAAAAGTTGAGGCATTAAACACACAAGTTTCATTGATTGCTGGTTTAATGTCAATGGAATTTTCCGATTTTTTCAATGAGGTGATGATTTTAATGATAAAGAGCAGATGAGGCACTAAATTATAAATAAATATTAAAAAATATTTATGGAAGTTTTGAGAAAAAATATATAATGAATTATTCAATTGTGAATGCGCATTAAGACTTATTTTTAGTTGGCAAAAGTGCAGAAAAAATCTGAATTTATACTCACGTAAATATTATTTCAATTAAAACCCAAATAATAATGCTTTAATTAATTAAATAATATTGTATTAAAATTCAAAAAAGGTTTGCGTGAAGCTTCGTCGCAGTAAAGCCGGCGAAGTAATTGTATAATTTGTCGAAAAAGAGAGCAATTTCATTTCGAATCAAAAGCGGGTCATCGCAGTCAACCGCATTTAACTCAATTATTATTTAATTGATTTAAAGTACATGGGCACATACATATCTACAAAAGACCACCCACACCCAGTCCTTTCAGTTCAAATGAATCATTCTTTACTTGTGAATCCATTCGTATGATGCTTTTGTTGTTACTTTTGCTTTCGGCTTTACAAAGGCATTTGCTCTTAGTGTGACCAGTCGCCTTGATAAAAAGTCTTCTCCGCAGATTTCTTTTGTTGCAATCATTGTACTTTTCTTCACTCTTTGTTTACTCCTTTAGTTGAGTTAATGCGACGAATACTCATTGACCTTTTATTGACCCGTAAAGTGTGCTTCCTCCTTTGATAGCAATTTTTTTTTTTTTTTTTGCATCTACCTTGCCGTTGCTACGCATATTTGGAGTTATTACCCAAAAGAGTAGATTTTTTCGTAAATATTTCCTGGCTTTTTGACGCAAAGTTTTAGTTCATAGGTATATAAAATAAAAATATTATAAAAGGCACCATTTGAGTCCATGAAAATCTGATGGGAATTAAATCCAATACTTTATAGGCTCATAATATATCTCGGACCTAATTTCAGTAAACTATCTCAGTCGGAATATTTCTGTTTTAGTTTCACTGCCAGGAAGGGATTGCCAGATTTCTTTTATGAATTTATTAGATGGTTTTTTTCTAAACCTGAAGACCTGGGTCTAGCGGTGTTGCTTATATAACTGTATCCAAAACAAAAGTACATCGAGTATTTTTAAACGTTCATGGGTTTCTTCGGGTAAAAAGCAGCTTTCTTTCAAAAATTTTTTTCTCACATAAAAAATTAAATATTTTCTTAGAATTTTTTATTGTTACAAACTTACACTAATAACAAAAAAAATTCTGAAACTTTTGGAAAAAATATTTTAAACTTTTACAAAAATATGAAAATTTCCGTAAAAATTTTGCAATATTTTTTTTCAAATAGTTGTAATTGTATAAAATGCTTACTCCAAGTCTTAAGAATTGTATTTCATAAAACTGTGTAAAATTTCATGAAGATATGTTGAGTAGTTCTCGAGAAATCTAGCCTACCGACTTCAAAAACACAGTTTCGAGAAAAACGTGTTCAAAGAGGGCGCACTTAGCCTAGCGGAGAAACTCGAAAATTAAGGAAAATATTTAAAAGATGTTATAGAATTCAAATGGGCAACAAGAAATTCGATTTTTTTAAATCCGTAAACCCATGTAACCCCTTAAAAAGTATGTTGACTGCCTGAGAGATATAATAATTGTAAATTAGTCGAATCGAATAAAATATATTTGAAATCTTTCACAGCCTACAAGGAGTAGTGATACAGATTTCAAAGTACCTTTATTAAATTCCAATAGCTTAATCTTGAGTACCTCTATAAAATATTTAATCTTAAAAATTTCTTTATTCCTCTCAGCAGACTTTGCACTAAGTAATGTCAACATGGCTGCCCCACAAAACTACTTTACACAGAATTTGTGCTCCCAAAGAGTTAATAATATTTTGTAATCGGTTGGCTTGTATGGCAACACATTCTGTATGCAGAAGTGTCGGGTTGCTTGAGGAGTGCTAACAGGAAGTGTTTAAATGATAAATGACGAGCGCAGAGCTTTCTACACCGCATTTAGACAACTAAAATTTGTTTCCAATGGTGGGTTTAAGTGAAAATGTAGTTGTTTGCTCACACATGAGCATACTAAAATAGAAACTAAAGCAAACAAAATGGAATCCATAAACAAAATAGTGAGAGTGGTAGGTTGCAGCGCCAAAAGAAAACTGCGGAAAGAAAAAGAAGCAAATGTGAAAGTGCTACGGCAAAAAGGCAGCTAAACTGTTAGTTATCGTGATGCAGACTTGAGTAGGTTCCAAAAATTTTTATGAGATACATATATTTTTTTGTTGTAGAAGTTAGCTGACGCTGCGTTTGCTGTGAAAGTTCAGCTTTATTGGCTCTCGCTATGTTTGCACCCGCGAAATGGGCAGCATAACAGGCAGCATTGAGATCGTTGCTGCGAGGAGGTGTATGCAAGGCTCTTAAACAAAAGTTCTGACTGAGCCGGCGCAACACATCTCTACTCTGGTTTGCTTCGTCTGATGCTCACAGCCACATCCAATACCACAAGAGTTCCGGTTCAACAACGTGTGTTTATTTCAATTTCAATTAAAATTTAAATCACATTTACTCAAACCAAACTAATGCTGAACGTGTTGAACAGTGTTGCCTATTGTTTTAACAGAAAATTCTCTCCTACAAAAAAATCGGCCAAGTAGCTGCTACAGCCACAGGTGCAAATTTTTGCGTTTGAAGCACATGTAGTGGCTGCCAGCCGTTTTATTGGCAACCAAGCAGCCGGAACTGACAGGTACACCAACTCGTGAACAAATAGAATTTCAGCACAAATATACAAATATATGTACTAACATATGCACATACATACTTGACGCTATATGCACTTGACACTCTGTGGTTTCCATTGCATTTGGCAAAGTTTCTTTCAACTTCAAGTGCTCATAGGTTAGGGAAATAAAACTTTCAAATAAAATTAGTTGCACTAGTTGTTTACAGACCTTTTTTTAGGTTATTTGCTTTTGTAAATTCCTTATTTATGTGCGAAAAGTTGTTTTACGCCCATGCACAAGTTTGCGCCTAGGTGCATCAGCAAACAAACGGTTACAAAACTACCATTGCTTATATTTAATTTTTAAAAAGAAGATGATTTTTCTTTTCTTAAAAATGAAAAAACTGTGAGGACCTTCATGTACTTAGTATATTCATATGGTATAATATATGTATAAAAGTGAGCACAGCCATTCATCTTCTCTTCCCACATCGAACTCATCGTCACTAAGAATACGTTTGAGTTCGTGTTTTGTCTTTCACTCGAAAATTCGGTTAAGTAAAACTAAAAACAAAACCCATATAAATAAATTAAAGTGAGCAAAAAATAAAATAAAGTTTTTGTCAAATTCAGAGGCACTCAAAAACTCAAGCAACGAGCGGCTGCAGCACTCCATTACTGTCAAGCAGCTCGTCACATATTCACCTGCCATTCGCCTGCCATTCGCTTACATATTGCTTACTTTCTCAACCACTCATTCATCATTTGCTGATTCCATTTAACTGTCTGCTTGAATTTTAAGATGATCATATGCGAAATTTCCCTTTTTCTACATTTTGCGAGTGAAATTCCAAAAAAACATGAACAAATTTTAACTTGGGTGTCGCCGAAGCTATCATACCCTTCACAAATATAAAAAATTCCTTACGGGAATTGGATTTTGATCCGTCAGTTTTTATGTCAACTATATACATAGTGTTCCGATATCGGCGGTTCTGACAAATGAGCATGTTCTTGTGGAACAAAGGACGTGTGCAAAATCCAAATTCATAAACTCTAGTTTGCGTATATACAGACATAAGGACAAAAAAATGACTAAATCCACTCAGTTCGCCATGCTGTTCATTTACATGTGAAACATGTAAACAAAACTTTTTGAAACTAGCGCCATCTATATGTCGACTGGAGTGTTAAAATCTGTTATCTTCATTGATTGTTCAGTGGGAATTTAATGACATTTCATAGATTGAAAGTGAAGTTATTGCGGTTTAAGTGTCAGTATGTTTGTGTTTTCTGTGCGAAAATGAGCTTCGAACAAAAAGCCAACATTAAATTTTGTTTTAAAATTGGTAAAACTTTAACCGAAATGTTTCAATTGATGAAACAAGTTTATGGCGATAATTGTCTATTCCGTAGCAAAGTGCACAAGTGGTTTCAACGTTTTGAAAATGGATTTGAATATCTCTAAAACATCAATATATCGCATTTTGACCGAACATTTGGGCTTACCAAAGGTGTGTGCACGGTTTGTTCCCCACAAATTGTCTGACGACCAAAAATTGATCAGAATCCAACAATCGACGGGTGATTATTTGTCCAAAAATCACATTAAACCATTCACCACTCCCCGTATTCACCTGATATGGCACCGTGCGACATCTTCCTTTTCGGAAAAATGCATTTGCCCATGAAAGGAAAGCGTTATGCAGACGTAGAGGCCATTCAAAAGGCTTGCACCGGGATACTGGCGGCCATGCCGGCCAACGAGCTAAAACACTCGTTCGACGTGCTTTCGGACCGTGTAAAAACTGCATTGAAGCAGAAGGGGACTATTTTGAATAAAATAAATTGATTTTGCCGAAAAAACCATTTGTTCTGTTTTTTTTTTTTTTAAAGTCCTGTTTACTTTGGAGTCAACCTTGTATGTATGTACTTTGTAGGATCTCTGACGATTCCTTTTGGGTGTTACAAACATCATGGCAAAGTTAGTATATACTGTTTAAGGTATAAAAGCATGAAATATACATACTTGTTGCTTGCACTTTTTACGTGCACCTGCCGCACTGCAGAAATTGGAAAAATACAAATAAATTAAAATAAAAACTTCCAAAAATTTGAGTGACAACTCGAGTGCATCACTTAGCAAATTAATATTTCTGCATACATATTTTTGTTATTCAGTTTTCTATTTCAGTGAGTGAAGTACAATCCAACTTTTTTGCTCATAGCTCAAGAGTAAACCTAAATACTGCAAATGAGTTTTAGCATACAACGGATTTTTCAAAACGGCACTACAAAGTGGACTAATAGGGCCAGCAAACGACGCTATATTTTTTCCCGTTCTTTTGACATTTCTATTCACTAAAATTAGCCATTTCAGCATGGAAAGATATTTCCAAATAAAGTTCTTTATTTCTGTGAAAGTATATGCGTACGTAATTCATGAGTCACCGTTGCATCCGAATGGGAATCGTTACAGCTCAATGATAACCGAATTATTTTGGCTCTAATTGCATGATATGGACTAGGAGGATACGTGGTACCAACAGGACGCCGCCGCAAGCCACACAGCGAATATTAGAATAGATTTATTGAAAACCAAAATTGCTGATCGTGTTATCTTACGAAATGGCTCCGTGAATTTTTCCCCTCGATCGTGCGATTTGATTTGTTTAGGCCAATTCTGCCAGCTTGGATTAACAAATTTTATTTCGTCCATGAACGTTTGAATATACAAGGTGTGTTCAAAAAGTATCGCGAATTTTGTGTTTTTTTCAAAAATTATTTATTTATTCATGAATATCTATTTTGTCCCCTTCAAAGTTATCCCCATGAGATATTATACACTTGTGCCAAAGGTTTTTCAAATCTTCGAAGCACTTCAAAAAATCATTTTTTTTATCTTCTTCAGCTCCTCCTTCGATGCCGTCTTTATCTCGTCAAGAGAAGCGTAACGTCGTCCTTTCATGGGCCTCTTCAGTTTAGGGAACAAGAAAAAGTCACAGGGGGCCAGATCTGGGGAATACGGTGGCTGCGGCATCATTAGTGTGTTGTTTTTGGCCAAAAAGTCGCGCACAAGCAACGATGTGTTTGAGCAGGGGCGTTATCGTGGTGTAAAAGCCAATTTTTGTTCTTCCACAAATCCGGGCGTTTCTGGCGGATTGCTTCGCGCAAATTGCGCATAACTTGCAGGTAATATTCCTTATTATCCGTTCTTCCCTGTGGCAAAAACTCATGATGCACCACGCCCCTGCAATCGAAGAAAACTGTTAGTTACGATTCGCGATACTTTTTGAACATACCTTGTATAATAAATAGTAGCCACATTGATGTGAGTGTAGTTGTAATTCTAATTCCAAAACGATTCCGTCAAAAGGTCAACATAAATAAGTGATAATAAAAATCAGAAACGTAATGACCAATGTCACGGTTTGACAGCATTGTTAAAAGTTGGTTTTTATCTCAGCCATTTTAGTTATATATATGTACGTGGCTTGCTGTTGAAGTCTAGTCAAAAATACATAGGAAACAATTTACCCGAATACATATATGAATTCTCCCAAATATTTATACAAGTCAGTATTATAACGGCGGCAGGAACATGAATTCAAGCAAGTCCTTCGTAAGGATATCATTGTGATTATGGTTTTGGCAAAAAACGTTCCATCGTTTAAGTTGATTTAAACCTGAAAACACAACAATGAGGGCAATAAACTAGGATTTGAGCGAGAAAATTCCACAATAGACACAAACCTACATACTGTTGGGTCAATTTGTTTGTCATTTATATGCCCAACGACGGCGGAGTCTGCGAAGTTTCCTTCAGGGTGTTTGCTCTATTGTTACTAGAAAACTTAACTCTACCCAACTTCAAGAGATCTGTGACGTCTTTCTGATTTTTACAACTCAATAACATAATCAAAGCTGTAGTAATTTGCTCTACTATTACATGCATTTAGGCAGTTATGTATGATTGACTTCGACCCGCATCGCATTGTTATGATGACATATGCTATACGCCTTTCTCTTTGTCTGCAGAGCAAATCTCTGTTTATTTATGTACGTGCCTGACATCTAAACAAGGACACCCATCACAATATACGATTCATATTGATCCAATTTGAATTGACGAAAACATGATAAACCAGCGAAACATAAATAATATGTTGTAATAAATGATTGACATATGGATGAATGGTGTATTTTGTTGTAAATTATGATTGACATATTCGTACTGGCGACATATGCTCAATAAATGCCAAGTACAAAAGCCTACGTAAATATACGATGAAATATAAATTGAGGTCAATTCAGACATCGTCACTGTCTGGCGTTACAAAGCATATATATTTTTATACTCCCAATATTTAATATGCTGTGGTATGTAATATGCTTCTAGTCCTGCCTAAACTTCATTTTCGTCCCCACAAGGTGAAGATATAACAGAATAGGACATAACTGAATACTCATAAAAACATTTATTGTTCTTCAATGCATAATAAATTCCTGATTTTGTGTTGGCTGATTTTCGGTTATTGAAATGAATATCTTCAATATTTGGGACAATTATGTACATAAAAGACAAATTTACGGATAAAATCTGGAAATACTTGTATCGACGCGTACATTTTTATTGTTTATGTTTTCTTGAGCAAAATTATATTAAGAGAATAAAACTATGATGCATACAGTTTCATACGTTCATTCATTTTCAATAGAGTTCTTTAGCAATTTAAATTTAATTTAGAGAGCATCTACAAATATGACTTAGAACGATGGATTACATACATTGAAGAATTTTGAAAATTAGAGAGATAGGGTGATCCGTTATGGTAAACGATATGATTATGTATGGCGCTTCTGCCAGGACTGTACTCCAAATTACCATTCTTTGGCAGGCCAAAATTTAGAGATGAAATGCTTTCTTTGCTCCTAAACCCGCAAAGTTTAAGTTGGTATATCCAAATGAGATCGGAGTTCGGTGTATCTTTAAGTCCAGTGTTAATTTGTTTTGAAACGTGTATATGTTTTTTTATTTTATACACAGATTTTCACAATTTCCTTCGGCACTAGGTAATGCACCATTTCGATGCCACCGAATGTCTTAACATGCACGCGATTAGGTGCGAACTCTTGTTTCCATTACACCTAGACCTTTTTCTTCTCCATTACCTTGTCTTTTCAGGCTTTACTTAGCAATTCAAAAATGTCGGAAAGTTTGTGCAACGGCAAAGTGAACGTAAACTATTTAATTTTTTAATAATATTGATTTGCTTGTGCTCCTCTTAAATTTTCAGCTGCTTCATCCAGCTGGGAAGTACAGCCTATGAACAAGGTGCTAGAAAAACCGAACGGCCTAAAGGTCGAAAAGAGTACACGGAAACTCAGATGAACGAATTACCATGATTTTTGAGCTTCAGAATCAATTACAAATACATGAACAAGATCTAACTGCAGATATACGAAATTATAAGTAAATTAATGACAAGGAATAACTCATTATATAAGTTAGGTTAGGTTAGTCTGGTAGGCCAATGAGCCACACATAGGCAAGTTTTGATATTTTACGATACCAGATGGCGTTCAATTGCTAGATCTGTGAGGAGTAGTCGTCCTTTAGGATGCCTGCGCTTGACGCGAATTTTAACAGCCTCTATGGCCTCCCTATCAACATCTCTTTAAGTGTGTCATTTCGTGGGGCCATCAGATTCTTACAGCGCAGTCTTGCCAGTGCGGGACAAGTGCAGAAGAGATGCATTAATGTTTTCCTCTTTCCTTGCTCTAGACATTTCCTGCAGCCTTTTCTATCTATCAGCCCCGTTCTGCGGGCTTGTGTTGCCACCTGACAGCGACCAGATAGTATGCGGATCATGTTCTTACAGTCTCTTCTATCGAGTGCCAATAGGAATATTGAGTGCTTTCGATCTACCGTTTTGCATAAAACTTTTAAAGTTTTGTACTCAATATATAAATCGGTTACAGGAGCAAATTTCCCGAAAGATTATACATGCATTTATTGTTGTTGGGAAGATATTGAAAACTCTCAATTTAATTTTGTGTAAGGGAGAAAGAAGGCATTTTATGTAGAATCATAATGCATCTCCCATCTGAATTTCAATATTTAATAATTATTATTAATAAAATAATATAACAGATAGCCTAAAAAGTGTAAAATCTCTGGTTCATTGCTTTTTGCACAGTTAGGAAAATTCAGAAAAGATCTGTTATCTGATCTGCCGACCGATATACTTAGCTGCAGATTATTTGTGAATTATTGAGCATTTTCATTAACGCTTCGAAGCATAATTAAATTGATAAGTATCTCATTGAGAGCATTCTTCAAATGGATGAAACGAGAAGTCGAAAAATTTTTAAAAGCGATAGGAAACCTGTTTAATTAAAATATTAATTTTATTTAATTTAATATATTCAAACCTGCGCTGTTTCCGCAGCAAAAACTCTTAGGTGGAAAGTGAACACAAAAGTTATTTATGTTGCCTGCAGTGCTCTCTGTTGTTTTACACTTCTTACACCTTTCTTTTGTGATATTTGTATGATGCTTTCTTTATAAGATTAGTTTGTGTTACTGTGACACAACATCACAGCAATATCACGGCAGCATGACAGAAACCTGCGAAACCATATAAAGATTTATTTCAAGCTCAAGGATAAAGTTGCTGCAAGTTTACTTGCATTCATGTATATACTGATTTTGCAAACCCATACACTTACACGCATAAGCTTTTATAGATTATAAATAGGTATATTTGTATGGAGGACATGTGTGACTCCTTGTGAGCCACTCGCGCGAAATCAAAGTGTGTCGCAGCTTCTAACTTTTATCTGTTTTAATTTTCACTTTTTTCTCGTTCTTCTATATCTTTTTGCTGTCACAAATGGTGTTAATGTTGTTGCTATGGCGGTGTTTTTGCTACTCGCAGACGTCTGGATTTCATTCGTGCATTTCATTCGATCGTTTTTCTTGCATTTAGTGCTGCACTTTTTCACGTTGCCACTCACCGGATTTCTTCGTTAAAAGACGCTGGTGTATGTGCCTACTTCCCTACTGTATTTTTGGTATAATACCACAGATAATTTTTTTTATTTCAACGCAGCTTTATACGTCTACTACTTGTCTGTAAAACGTAATGTTGAAGAACTTTAAACGCATTTTTTGCTGCCTTTTTCGGCTAATTAAATTCACAACAGTTTGGGTTTTAGCAAATTATTGTATTTTTCTCTTCCCATTTTCTTATTTTTATCTCTTCTTCCAATCGAATGTACTTCAGCTTACTTGAAGCTTTACACCAATAAACATACATACTTTACATACATACATACTTGTAGATAGATACTTATACGTAAGTGAAAGGATAGCACATAATAATTAGGAGGATACAATTGAAGGCCTGCGACGTCAGCTGTCCATCAATATTCATTTCATTGGTTGTATTTTCTGCGCAGAGTTGCTATTAACCTCGTTTGAATTTTTATTGATGTATTTGGATGTTATGTTACATTATGGATTCGCTTTGATTTACTGATTGGCTGCAGGGAACAGCAACAGCACAGCCAACTGTCATTTCTTAGAGACAATTCTTCTTTATTTTTAAATGGAATCCGGCGTAAGTCATTTATGAGGTTAATTAGTTAATTAATTAAACCGTAAATGATGTGACGTTTGGGGTCTTAGTGGTTAAATTTGAGTAGGAATATATATGTTTGTATATGTAAACGCAGAAATAAAAGTCGCTATATTCATTAAGTGTGCAATCAAATATATACAAGTATATTACAATAAGGAGAAATTGTATACCAATTCCCACATTTTTCGTTTCCCATAATTATAATATTGGTTACGCTGGCATATTTTTTAGCACTGGCATCTTTACATGTTATAATTGAATAAACATTGCTAACCTAACAGAACACTTTAGTCTTCATCATATTAGTATTGGGGACAATTTGGATCGGTATCAATAATTCAATGCAAGTGAATAGAATTTCGCTTAATTTTAATAGATGTCTGCCGCTTCTGCTATATAATATCCATATTGAATATCTGAGGGATAGGTGAATGTCTGTACCAAAAAAAAAAAAAAAATATTGTCTTTGTAGAATAATGGAAAACCAACAACCGACTAGATATTCACTATGCGCCAAATCTTGGAAAATACCCGTGAAAGGAGGATCGACTCATAATATCTTTTCGTCGATTTGCAAGCGATTTGACAGCACGAAAAGGAGTTGCCTCTATGCCGCGATGTCTGAATTTGGTATTCTAGCAAAAATAATACGGCTGTATAAACTGACGTTTAGCTTGGCTCCCATTTCACTGTTGACAGACATAATTTCGAAGTCGTAGATAATTTCGTCTATCTTGGAACCAATATTAGCATCAACAACAATGTCTGCCGCGAAATTCAAAGCAGAATAACTCTTGCCGAAGCAGGTACTACTTCGAACTGTGTAGGCAATCGAAAAGTAAAGTCCTCTCTCGACAAACAAAGATTAAACTTTGCAACTCAACCGTCATCATCGTCCTGCTATATTGTACAAAGGCTTGAATGATGACAACAAGGCGTTAAGAGTTTTCGAGAAAAAGGTTCTGCGGACAATTAGTGTTTCTTTTTTTGCGCATAGGTCAGAGTAATATTTTTCTTTAAATGCCTTTCGAACGGGGTATTAGCGTTTTGTTTAAAAAATAACACTACTCAACATATCTGAAGTAAAATGTGCAACTGATGCGCTAAGAGGTCTGTGTGGTATTTGAGTTGTACTAATTACGAATTTGAATGAAAAATTTTCCATCGTGTAGACCTATTTTTTTCATTTACGTAAATGGGGGTGGTTTGACCTTTACACCCCTTGACTACAACACAAAATATCCTACGTGTTAGCAAATTTTTACTACATTTGCGATTTTCGCAACCCAAATTAGCAAGAAACAACATCTAGTAACATAGTCGCAAAATGACTGCAAATTAGTGTTATCACTTTAAATATGCTTTCGAAAAGCGGATACATTATAATTTGTTTATATTTTAAGCTGTGGTGAATATGTATATAAGTTTCAGAGCACTAAACTTAAAATACTTTTCTCCAACAATAGTGACAATGTGTGCTCTTTTAACTCTGCAATACGGAAAAAAAATAACAATAACAAAATGACAGTCACTTTTCCAATAAAAGTTCATTAGCAAATTGCATTTCCTTGTTGCCTTTCATTTTTAATATTTAATTAACCCCATTTCGGAAACAATCTGCAGAGCCATTCACCTCGTTGACGGCATTGCGATGAGTATACTCACACATAAATGCAGATAAGCAAGTTTCAATTTTCATAGCTGCAGACTTCTACTGTTCTATTTTCATTTGTTTGTATGAACTTTACTCCTTTGATATGTGAAAAGGATTAAAGTTAATTTAGCTCAGCTTAAAATTTCATTTATGTTCATAAATCTAAACGAAAAGGATTAAGTGGAATTATTCCCACACTGTAATTTCCATATGCGCTTGTATGTAAGTATAGATGTATAAGGGATTCTGTGAACTTCTGCTTCATATTTATCACTTACTTACTTTCATTTAAGCAATATTCACCAACAACAACATCAGCACATAACTTAAACAACAATGTTACCTATCAGTGACTCGTTGCCAACATAAAGTCAGAAGCGACATTCAATTATACTATTGATAAGTATACAAACAGAGGAAATAATAATAAATCTGGTAATTGTAATAAATAAAGGCTACCTACAATAGCCTTTCGCGATAAAACAGTTTAAATAATCTTAATTTGAAATTAAATAAGTTAATCAAATCTCAAGCGAAATATGTGTGATGTTAATTCGTCCGAAGTGGCTTACTGGCAACTTGACTAACCTGAGCTTTTTAAATACAGGTGAAAAGGCGGAAATCTTTATATAAGGGTGTATTGGGGGCAGAGAAAGGACGAGCTGATTGCATTAATTTTGGCATTGCTAAGGGACGCTCGAGAGCATTAGTTATGATCTAGAGAGGTCCCATGTGTACTGCTACATGTTGAAAAGCCACAGAAATGAAGAATTGTGTTCGAACTTATAGATTAGCAAAAAGCTTAGTAGCTAATACAAAATTCCACAGACCTTTAATTTCCTTTTCCGCCAGTTTGGTGGGTGTGCTGTGCGCTCCAACATGCTTTAAGCTTGACCTCCCAGAGACCTTCAAAAAGGAACTGTTGATAGGCAATGGCCTGTTAGAAGCCCCACAGCTAGAAAGAGGCTATCATTACTGAGGGTAAAGAGATTAATGGATCTCTTGCGATTGATCACGGGCCAAAAGGCTTTTGCAACAGTGCATGTCCCAATGGTTGGTATTTATTTAGGAATACTTTAATACGTTTTAAGTTTATCAAAAAAGTAAATAATTAATGGGTTAGAATTAAAGTAAAGTTTACATCGTGGTTTCTTGTGTAGTTTAAAAGTTTCTAAGAATCATCGTATTCCACGTATCATTCAGACCATATGGGTCGAACACGAGTGGTTTCGAGGCGATCTTTAAGCTGATTATAAAGAACTTCTTCGTCAATTTTTTATATATTTGAAGGACGTTTAATACGTGGGTAGATATATTTTGATATTCCTTTGACCATTTTTCGGTTCTGACCAGATCGTACCAATATAGCACATATTACCCACTCATCTGAATATTCAGAAATTTTATACAAACAAAAGTTAATCAGAATCCTTACTTCAAAAAATTAAAATAACGCTCATAAAATAAACATCAATGTATTTTTTTAAATGTTTGTTGCAACTTAATTTTCTGTGTCCAAACTTGCTCTCTGTGAAATATACTTTTGTGACCAACACAATTGAAAGTCAAGTGGTGTATTATATGACAAGCGACATTGCTTTCTCATTTATCAGATGTGTTGAGCACAGTTCCGACTTGTGGTGAGATTGTCGGAAATCGATGTAAGTATACGCCGAGCTTTCAAAAATTGTTTACATTTCAGTATACTATACGTAACAGTGTGTATGGTGTATTGTGTACTTGTCTGTAAAGAGTTTCCTTTGTGCGTAAACATTGGTTATTATTTTCTCATAAATTCTTATACTTGCTTTTATTCACTCGCCTCTTACGTTTTCCACGCATGTATGCATTACCAAAGCCATTCAAAGTGATTCATTTAAAGTTGAAACTGTTGTCTTGCTGACAGTGCGTATAAGTTACATTAAGTGTTTGCTAGAGTGTTACAAATTGTTGGCTTGGGAATGTGTGTTTTGAGCCTATGGCGCAACTTTACAAGCACGTGCTATTATATTTCTTCATAGATATATATTTTTTCATATATATGCTTTATTTTGTATGTTTTTAGATAGCAGTAGGTAAGTGTGGGTATGTATGATACTATTTACACGTAGTTCAACTGTGTGACGCATTTTTCGCTCTGCTCCTTATAGCCATTAAATCTTTTGTGTCTGGTTGACGCAGACGTATCTTGCCGCAAGTCAATTGCATTACGTAACACTCACCATCTCCTCCTTTACCCTCCAGTTGCTGCATTTATAGCATATATATGTATATTACTTGCGGTAAATTTGAAAGTTACTGACCTACTCAACCGCCCCCTCTTCGTATTCTTATTAATTTCAGTTTCTTATAGTCTGCTTGAAATGTAATGACATTAAAAAATAATTAGAATTTATTCCAAGTTGTACAAATTGAAGTTTACTTCTCGAAACTGCGTGCCTACTGACCGCCAAGTCATAGACTGGTCATTTAGTAAGCAAAGTTTACCTTCTTTTATAAATATTTATGATGACTAAGAAATGTTAAGAATTCTGTTGCTCTCCTCCATTGCACTTTCTTCAAAGTTGTTTGCGTTTTTAATGAGTGAAACGCCAAGAAAAGTTGTGCAAAGAAACCAATCTGCAGCAGAATTGGCAAAATTTTCAATTTGCTATTTCTACGATTGTTTCCGTTATATATGTATGTATGTAGTACGTATCATACTCGTATACTTTTTATTTCCTGTTTGAATAAATGTTGTTGCTGAAGTCAATCGTCTTTTGTATAGTGAATTTATTCCGTTTGCTTGGTTTGCTTGTACTGTTTTTTCACCTATTTTGTGTCGCATTCTCTTGAGCACGCCAAGCAGCAGATAGAAATTGGAATCGCCGAAATTGTATAAATTGCAGCAGATGTTAAAAAGATTCATAAAGGAATTAGTATATCATATATAGCCCAATGGTGTTATGTAGAACAACATAATTCTGTAATAAATAAATTATTACAGAACTAAAATGTAATCGGCCGAAGTAAGTTCTCAGTATTCACAAAGGACTATATCCACCTCTCTTACAACTATAAATAAGTCTGTAAAATAAAGATCTAGAAATATGAAAATTGATTTCAAATTCGTGACACAACTTAAATTTTTTACATGGAGAATGAACAAAACATAACAAAACCTGCCTACATCTTATTATAAACCCAATCCAAAGGATTTAGTTCTCCGGTATATTTCAAATTGAGACAAAAGTATAATTTGCAAAATTGGTATGGATGTCTTTGATTAGTAGCCAAAAATGAGCGAAATCGGTGAACCAGTTTGTTTACAGCAGCTGTTTAAGTCAGTACTTCAGTGCGTTCCGATTTTTTCATTTTATAAAAATATCGAACAAAGAATTTGTCTCAAGTTTTGTATTTCTAATCACATTTCGTGTGAAAATGTTTGAAAAGGGTTACGGCGATTCAGTAGTACAAAGCGTTCTTAGACAGTCGAGAGATTGTTGAAGACATGCTTCGTCCTTAACGACCTTCGACTTCTTCAGCTGATGAAAATTTGAAAAAAGTAAAGGATATGATGCTTAAAAATCGTCTGGCAAGTGTTAGGGAGATGGGAAGAGAACCCAGCATCTCTCGCAAGTCCGTTCGAATTATTTTTGTCGATATTTTGGGTATGAATCGCGCAGAATTACATTTGAACATGCTTAATTGTGCCCTTTCACGACATTCCCCTTCAATAAGTGTCGGAATGTAGGAAAAAACGAGCTGAAACCAAAAAAACACGCCAAAGTCTCTCAAGAAAGAATGTGGTACTCAGTTTTTTTTTTTTTTTTGAGATTCGAAGTTTGGTGCATCATCAATTTATGCCGGAGGGACGAACGGTCAATAAGAATTTCTATTTGGGCGTATTGAGGCGCTTGCCTAAGAACTTGCATCGAAAACAGTTGGAATTGTGCAAGAATAATGCATGGATTTTACACGATGATAATGTTCAATCGCATCGAGTCATGATTCTGATCGAATTTAAAGCCAAAAATGCAGTGAATACCATCGATCAATCACCGTATTCATCAGATTTCCGCTCCGTGGAACACATTACAGTCGGTCGAAGAGATAAAAAAAAATTCGCTGAAGAAGCTGAAGGCCAGTCCAAGAAGTGCTTAGGAAAAGTATTATATGCACGAGACCTGAAATGTACTTAAATCTGCAACAAGGTGTTAAAGTGCTGGGAAAATTGCTAAATTGCTCTGCAATTCCAGGCAGCTTTATTCATTTGCTAACAATGTAATAAATTTTTTTGTTATATGGTGTGACGATAAGTTGAATGAGTGGGCAACAAGTACATATGTAAATAGTATATAAATAGTAATGTTTGCATGCATATTCATATATATGTATGGCTCTGTAAACATTTGCAATTTATCACCGCCTAAGGAATAATTAATTTTGTGGCAATGACTTCCTGCACAGCGTAGCTGCGTCAAACACACATAACCTCATACATAACACAATAAAAAATACTATGTTTTACTTAATTATATTTGTCCTTCCACAACACACGACTACAACTGCTGGCATGTTTGCTTTAAAAAGGCTAATCCATCACGCTATTTTTTAGTGTCTGTGATTGTATGTCTGCCAGTTTGCTTGTATGCGCCATGTTAACTGCAAATGTTTACAACTCTATTACCATTAAAATTTGCATCCAACAACAACAGCAAAAATGCTTTTCAATATTCAAAATTTCAAATATTTTCACACAATCAACTTTGCACCCTACACGCCTTCAGCTCACTTTGCTCCCCAATTCATTCATGCAAGTCCCAATCGCTTGCACATAATCCAACTACTCAATTGACTTACTCCAACTTTCTGCCTCTTATTCTGTTTTGTGGCTTTAACTGTATTTCTCAGCTAACCTCTGTTCACTTCTATTGCTTTTGCCGCTTTAACAGTAATTTGTTCCGCCTGACGGAAGTGGAAATCCCTATTTGTGGCCCTGCTAAAGCAGCACAGATTGAGTGGTAAATAATAATTGTAATAACAAAAAAAGTAGAAATAGAGTGTGTATGTACTATGATTGAATGGCCAACAAAAAGTCAGTTTGTGCAAACTTGCTCTAGCAGGCAAACAAATAATTACCTTAGTCAATTTGCTATGAAAGCAAAGTAAATTTATTTGCAACTTCACGTTGGTTAAGTAATAATAGTAACAACAACTACAGTTGGCTTTCAAAAGCATAAGTACATTTCGATGTGTGGGTTTGATACTTACGGACATTAGCATTTACCTGTGCCAATTGGTCTGCAGAGTATTAAACTTGTGGAATATTGAATAGAGCTCGCAATGATTCGTAACAAATATGCATACTATACATAAATAAAGGGTTTTCCAATAAGAGTGATGTAAAAAAATGTTTTTTATTTATTGTAAAGTAAATCGTTACAAATCAGTTTAAATGGCCTCCATGACATATTTTGTTGAAACGAATTCGACGAAAGCAATTCTTGTGTACTTTTTCCACGAATTCAGGTCGTATTTCATGAATAGCACGTTCAGTATTGATTTCTAAAGCTTGAAGTGAGTCTGGTTTATTGCTAAAGACGAATGAGTTCAAATAACTCCACATAAAGTAGTCTAATGGTGTTAAATCACAATTTTTTGGAAGCCATTCAATGCCACAATTTATTGAAATAATCGAATCTCCAAATTTTTCTCGCAATAATTCGGTTATTGTCCTTGCCCCGTCTTGTTGGAATCAGATGTTGTCAAAATCAACTCCTTCCAATTGGCGCCATAAACAGTTAGTCATCATAGATCTATACCGTTCTCCATTGACAGTAACGGAGCCATCAGCTTCATTTCGAAAGAAGTGCGAGCCGATAATTCCACCAGACCAAAAACCCTACCAAACTGTCAATTTTGGTGAGTGTAATAGTTGTTCATGATTTCATTTGCACCAGAATCAACAGTTTTGTTTAGTTACCGCACAACCCAGAAAGTGAGCCTCATCAGATAATGATGATTTTCTTTAAAAAATCGTTAACATTTTCAAGTTGTTCCAAAGCAGGATCAGTAAATTCACGATCTTTACAGTAATCCACTGGCTTAAGCTTTTGAGCGAGAGCTATTTTATGTGAATGCAAGCTCAAATCATTTCTCAAGATCTGCCAGACTGCAGTTTGACAAAGTCCTGATTCTTGAGAACGTCTTGGAAACAACAGACTACGGTCTTCAGCAGCACTTGCCTGGACCGCTAAAATATTTTAATTTCTTCTGGCGGTTTTTGTACGCTCGAAATCTTCAAAAATTTTACGAATAGATGGACCATCTAAGACGTAGCCGCAGCCATTACATTCCAAAAAATATGGTTTCGAATAATAATAAACATTACGCATAAAGTTAGAAGTTTTCTTTAAAAATGTAAAGACCCTCAAAATGGATCGCCATACAAATTTTGGTTCATCTCTCAGAAATGGTCATCATGCTTTGCATTATTGGAAAGATCAAGAATTAAAAAACAACTTTACTTTTAGTTTATAGACAAATTGCTATAATATACTTTAAAGCAAGTATCTTTGATGGAAAAATTCAAAAACGTTATAGAAGATGTGCAAGTGCAACTAATGCTCACAGAGGTCCGATTTCTCGATATCGAAAGATATCCAAGATATAATTTCAAACTCTGCGTTGACGTTTCTGGCCCAGTCATCACTCCTACACATCAATTCGGGAATCTAAAGTGCAGATTAGATCTAGACAAATATCGTTTGTTTAAATTGGTATAGTATGCAAGTATATTTAGTATAATTAAAAGTTTTTCCTACAGCTCATTAAAACTCCCTCCCACTTTATTCATTCTTATTGTCGGAATTCTTGCAAAACTAGTTGTGCATTATTTGATGTGATTTTTCATATTGAAACTTTTTCAAACTTTTCATGCCTAACATTGACTTTTCGTATTAAAATGAATTTTCTTCGTAACTTCTAGTGTTTGTTTTGCCTTTTCAATTGCTGACTTCTCGTTGGTTTCCTTTTGCCCATCTCCCTTTACTTATGTTTTCTATTCATGTTTTTTCGCTTATTAAAAATTTGCGTAATTTTTCAAAATGATAAATTTGTTTGGCAATTGTAGCCGAAATGAAGCTAACAAGTTCTTCGCTATTTCTTTGCGTGTAATAAAAAATTGGACAGCAAAAGAGCAGAAACGGAAGTGAAATAGTTAAGCTTAGCCATAAGGATAAAAGAAAGGGAATAACATAAGGCGAGCAAACTTATGTCTCCAGATCGTTACAACAGAGTTTCAAAACTGGTGTAATATTTAGGATGACCAGACTTTTATAAGCATTCATACATTTTGAAAGAAAAACAGAGACGAGAAATTTTTAAAATACAGACGGACTTCGTTAAATAAAATTTACTGTTCTGTAAAATGTTTAAGTTTGCATTAGACCAATTTAACATATGGCCAGAAAATTCTTCATAAAATTACTCTTAGAAAGTGTGAATAATTTTCTGAAGGTCACTTCAGTTATATTTTTTTAAATTGACTTTTCTTTATATACTCGTATTCATCTTTCAGCCGAAATTTTAGTTGAAATCTAGAAGCTATGCTAGAGTTGCTGTCGTCGTTCATGGCTTTGTTCTCCCTCAGAGATGTCAAAACAAAAATTCAGCCATCCGAAAAGACTACAATGAACAACGACGATTTGGTCTTTTAAGTGAAGCTCTCGGATAGATAATATTTGACCTCCGAGTGTATTTTCAGCTGAAATAAGCTTTACTTGAGTTGACAAATTTCCTCTCCTTTGGCTAAGCGTTGTAACTTAAGTGGGTGAGGTAATTTTTGTTGATTTAATAAATCTACATACAAGTCAGTTTAATTTATTTTCGGAATCGCTGAAATTGCATCTTGAGGTCATTTTTTATTTTCTTTTTCAGACAAAATCTGTAAATAGCCAAAATTCGAAAAATGTATTATTTGAAATGAACCCGAATATATTACTGACCGGAAATTGCCTCGACTCTTGATACTCTCAAATCACATGTCGATGTAGTTTCTTTACAAATACTCCATTTATAATTTCTTTGCCTTTAATTTGTTTAGAGAATATTACGTCTGGACGTGTGGTCACTCTAATGCACAATCCGAGAAAACTCAAACTTCACCACATCGTTTTTGCTTGTTCGAGGAATACATTGTATATTCAATTTCAACCAAATTCGGACCAAAACATGATTTTGACGTTTTTATTTGAAAATGGTCGAAATAGGGATACAACTATGCCTACTTACCATCTAGCACAATTTTAAGTTTTCATTTTCCAGTACACAAATCAAGCACCAATGAATACATTCGCACAAAACTTTATACAAACAATGTTTTTGAGGTAAGCCATCTCGAGGTTATGTCATAAACGGATCATAATTGTGTAAGCCCCTACATTCCATATAGTATGTGTGTTCACATGTGGGCTCCTCAGTGCGTATGACTTACCTTTTACCAAAATTAAGGTTCTATTTGTAAGATATGTTTTATGTCTATAATTCCCATAGGCTCCATATCCCTAATATAAAGATTTTCGAACTTTCGATTATTTTCTACTATATGCTTACGGCCAATTCGTACTGAAAAAGTTGCTTTGTAATACAAGTATATTTACGGAAATACACTCAATGTGGTTTATTGGTGGGTTGAAAACAAAATGCGAATCAACTATACTTCCACTACAGAGTAAGGAGTAATGTGTATGCAAAAATACATTGTATATTCAATTTCAACCAAATTCGGACCAAAACATGATTTTGACGTTTTTATTTGAAAATGGTCGAAATAGGGATACAACTATGCCTACTTACCATCTAGCACAATTTTAAGTTTTCATTTTCCAGTACACAAATCAAGCACCAATGAATACATTCGCAAAAAACTTTATACAAACAATGTTTTTGAGGTAAGCCATCTCGAGGTTATGTCATAAACGGATCATAATTGTGTAAGCCCCTACATTCCATATAGTATGTGTGTTCACATGTGGGCTCCTCAGTGCGTATGACTTACCTTTTACCAAAATTAAGGTTCTATTTGTAAGATATGTTTTATGTCTATAATTCCCATAGGCTCCATATCCCTAATATAAAGATTTTCGAACTTTCGATTATTTTCTACTATATGCTTACGGCCAATTCGTACTGAAAAAGTTGCTTTGTAATACAAGTATATTTACGGAAATACACTCAATGTGGTTTATTGGTGGGTTGAAAACAAAATGCGAATCAACTATACTTCCACTACAGAGTAAGGAGTAATGTGTATGCAAAAATAGAGTAATAAAATGGCAATTTTAAATGCCAATCAGAAATCAATCAGGTCTAATTATCACTCGCTATGGCAATTACATTTGCTGTTTGGGTAGCTTATACGAGGTGTGTTCAAAAAGTTTCGCGAATCGTAACTGACAGATTTCTTCGATTGCAGGGGCGTGGTTCAATAAGGAATATTACCTGCAAGTTATGCGCAATTTGCGTGAAGCAACCCGCCAGAAACGCGGATTTGTGGAAGAACAGAAATTGGCTTTTGCACCACGATAACGCCCGAGATCACACACATCGTTGCTTGTGCGGGACTTTTTGGCCAAAAACAACACACTAATGTTGCCGCAGCCACCGTATTCCCCAGATCTGGCCCCCTGTGACTTTTTCCTGTTCCCTAAACTGAAGAGGACCATGAAAGGACGACGTTACGCTTCTCTTGACGAGATAAAGACGGCATCGAAGGAGGAGCTGAAGAAAATAAAAAAAAATAAATAATTTTTTGAAGTGTTTCGAAGATTGGAAAAACCGTTGGCACAAGTGTATTATATCTCATGGGGATTACTTTGAAGGGAACAAAATAGATATTCGTGAACAAATAATTTTTGAAAAAACACAAAATTCGCGATACTTTTTGAACACACCTCGTAAGGCAATTTAATAATTTGGAATTAATTAACGATATTATATATGAAATAAGTTAATTAATAATTCTCTTGTATGGGTATGGGACGATTTCAGAGCTGTATTGGAGAAGAGAGCTGAAATGGATATACAATACAGCTTTTTGTACGGTCCAAAAGCATTTCGAACGAGTGTTATAACTTGTTGGCCGGTATGGCCGCCAGAATGCCGGTGCAAGCCTTTTGAAAGTTCTCTACGTCTGCATAATGCGTTCCTTTCATGGGCAAATGCATTTTTTTGTAATTTAATGAAACGAGGATAAAGTTAATGACTTAACAAATAGGACATAGACATATTTTAAAAAGCGAAAAGGGCTGAAATAATTATTTTTTGATCATATTGGAAACAAATGAATGTTTTTGTGAATATAAAATGCTAACTAACAAATGTACCTGTATTGTTAAAATAAAAAACAAAAATTACTTCGACATCTCAAGATTTACAATACCACCCTCATCGTCCAATTTTGACTTAAAAGCAAATATAAAAGCTAAATATAACCTAAGATTTAAAAAAAAATCTAAATTAGTCAAACTGAAATATGACACCCCACTTGTCTCAACATTACTCATTACTTCACGCAGAATTAATTACGGTTACAAATGCCCTTCTGTGTTGGGGGCACTTCAAAGCCATTATTTCACTGCTTAGCGAAAAGGTTGGCCAATCAGTCTTTATATATACATTTATGTGTATACGTACATATGCAACCCGTTACTTTGGCAAGGAATAAATATTAAGTGTTACTGATGCATTCCACACTTTTGGTGTGTTTTATTTGCCCCGCATGCTTTACTGAACGCAACTGATTGACCTAAAACTTTTCTTGCTCTCCCTCAATCGCCTTCCTGAATCTTCTATCTGATTTTGGTTTTGCAATCGTTATTGGCGGTGATTTAATTCGCTGGAATCGCCGCAAAATATTTTATTGAAATCAATAAATTGTGGTTAAGTTATGTTGAACATGAACATTAAGAATACAAATCAGGTATGTGCGCACGATGGACTGACAGGCACATACTATACATGTATGTAAGCATGTCATTTGACGAAATGCACATTCACCTTTGTAACGAAGCGTGCTGTTCTAGCGGATCACACACTAAGCAAACAGGCTTTTGTGGAAAAGGATAACTGGATACATAGATCCAATAGCAAGAAACAAGGTGAGAAATAAAGCCGAACGAATTCGATTAGAGCGGAAAGGTATAAAGCAACTCTTAGAAATGACACAATGGTAAAGCTTTGTGAGGATAGTCAAAAAAGCCTTTTCGTATTCCTAATCAAACTTCAACTTATTCTTTTTTAAATTTATAATATACTTTACTTTTGTATTTTTTCCGCCAGAGACATTATTCCATCAGTGTAAAATAGTTCTGGTTTCTCGGCGAAAAACTGTGACAAATAATATTTACAGGCGTTTTTTGAAGTCAGCTTTACTCCATTAAGGGAGTTCTGCATTGAGCGAAACAAATAATAATCCAATGATGCAAGGTCAAAGCTATATGGTGAATGCATCAAAACTTCCCAGCCAAGTTCACCCAGTTTTTGCGGAGTAACCAAAAATGTGTATGGTCCAACATTGTCCTGATGGAAGACAAAGCCCTTTTTGTTGATCATTTCTGGCCGTGTTTTTTTCGATAGCTTGCTTCAAACTCATCAGTTGTTCATAGTAAAATGTAGAATCAATCGCTCGACCAGGCTGGAGCACCTCATAGTGGATGATTCCTTTCCAATTCCACTAAACACTCAGTATAACCTTTCGAGGCGTCAATCCTGGCTTTGAGATCATTTCTTGAACTTCACCACGCTTGTACCATGATTTTTTTCGCACATTATTGTCATATTTGATCTACTTTTCGTCTTCTGTTACCATTTGCTTCAGAAATGGTTCGATTTCATTTCGTTTTAGCAAAGAATCGCAGATGTTAATTTGGTCCATTAAATTTTTCACAGACAATTCACGTGGTACCCTAACATCGAGCTTTCTTTGTAGCCAGCCTTTTTTAATGGTTCAAAACTGTTTGATGAGGAATGTTAAGTTCCTTGGCGATGTCATGGCTGCTTATGTAGCGATCCTGGTACACTAAAGCTCGCCCAGAGCGATCTGCATCTTTCACATCGAAATTTTCAGCACGGAAGCGAGCGAACCATTGTTGTGCTACACGAACTGATACAGCATCGTCTCTGTAAAATTCATTCATTTCATTGGTGGCTTGTGTGGCACTTTTACCTTTTTTATACAAAAATTTCAAAATATAGCGAATTTCTTCATTATTTTCACTCATTTTTGAACAGCTGTAACTTTTTTTAAACTTCCCTGAATTTAATTTTTTCTGGTTAAATGAAGCTTAAGATCCATCCATCTGTCCAACACTATATGGTTTGATACAATGTGATTGGTAACACTGGAGATATACGACTGCAACGACATCTATTAACAAAATACGATTTTTTCGACTACCCAATAAATAGTAAATACAAATTTTCACTTTATTCTTTGCTTTGTCCTCTATTTATCTTCTATTCTAGGCAACTCAGTAACTTATCTTTTCTCTTGCTACAACCACTGCTCCGTTAGAATGTGTCAACTAAACTAGTTTGCAGTAATTTTGATGGTAGAGGCTGTTCCTTGCTAAGTTTTAGTTGTTAATATCGAATATCGATAGCAAAAATTACTCATCACGTTAGACTTTTTGTATTGTTGGGTGTAAAAGTCAAATCAACGTCACATACGGGACAACAAAAATAGTTTGACGTGACGAAAAATTTTTGAATTTAAATTCAATCGGAACACCTCAAATACTCCACAAACCCGTTAGCACATATGTAGGTCACAAAGATTCCTTTCAGATTTATTAAGTAGTGTTGTTCATACATACTTGTATATTTTTCGTCAGTCTCCCATATCCACTACTTTCGCTGTCTAGCCACCTGTATTTCTAGATACTCAATTATTGCATGTTATTAGCTATTAAAACTTTACAGACAAAAGTAACCGCTTGAACAATGGTTCAGTTTTTAAAGACATTTTTAGGTAAATAACGGTACATATATATACTATATACTCAAATATATAGATATAAATATTTATTGTTTCGTGACAAAGATAGTATCGGGTAATCCGTTTAGTATTTATTTCAATTCTCTCTTTCGAGTTTATGACTATGTGACATGCAAAAATCCAAAGCAAACTAAAACATTCCTCAGTAAATAACATTAAACTAACAAAAAAAAAAAACTACGAAAGGCAACAGCTTGCAGATTCAGTGAGTTAAATAAAAAAATGTAACAGGAATGGAACAGTCTATCACAAAATTCTGCTCCTTTTAGTGAAAACTGCAAGTACTTAGAGCTGTAGTATTACATTCTGATAGTTGACTCCGAAATGTATGATCCTATATACGATCGCACTTTCTTCGTATATAAATACTTATTTAAAAATATGTACGGTTAATGAGAAACTCGAGACAAAACAAAGGTCAAAGGAACCAAATCGATTGTAAGCTAGATTAAGGTACAAGAGAACCAAACAAAAATATTGACAATAATGCTTTTCGAGCTTTTAAAGGCGTTATATGCATCAGTTGTTTTGTTGTTTGTTCTTTACAACTTCTACATTTTTTCTTTACAATGCGATGCGTGCGATTTCATTGACATTCAGTTCAAGTGGCAGATTAAACATTGTATTTGCTTTATTTGTTTTTTTTTTTTGTAGCTGATGCAGGTACATATGTACATTTGCTTCTATTTTCAAAACTCGTTCATCTATGTTTAACACTTCTCTCTCTATCCATTTCAAAAGCAACACAATGCAAAATCTCCTCACTGCAAGAACACACTTGAACTTTCACTTGAACTTTAACTCCCACTTTGTCAACTCTACTCTACGAAAGATACTTGTAAAATGCGTAGCGTGGAGAAGGATTACAAAAGTATGAGAATTGAATTCAACTTTGGCGTATGCAATTTTTTGATCGCCGAAATTTTTGTATGTTTTACGAAGCTTGTGACGCAGTGATGACTTTAAGACAAAATTCCGATGTAATTTTTAAATATGTGTGATCAATATAGTCATATTAAATTTTGTGCACATATTAAAAAAGAAAAGGAAGATAGTGTTATCAACAAGATTTTAACTTATGATCAAGCCACATCAAGCCAATCTTGTCCAAAATAGTTGACCAAAGGTTTTCAATATGCGGTATCATACTTTTTACAACTCTGGTTAAACCTATATTGGAATATGGATTTGTTGTTTGGAACCCTAGTTACCAAACCCTTTCTAACAAGTTACTATTCGTTTAAAACTTATAAATCTACCTACACTTACTAGGCATACAGAAATGTTTGGTGTTATATTCTTAGTATATTATATTCTTATTCGAAAGGAACAGTGAGCAATAAATTTTTCCTGTCTGAAGTTAAATTTAATATTCAGGTTCGCTTTTCTAGGCAGTTTAGAGACTTATGTACTGTTAGAATCTTGCATATCAAATTTTGAACATCCCGAACCATTCCTTCGCATACCTGTTCAATATACGTTACGAAGAAAACTTCAGAAAAGAACACATTGTCAATTCTAGTTCTTAAAAAGAGACAAGAGATCGTTATCACAAATGCAATGACTTACTCTATTATTGTTTAAATATTGCTTTTGAAATGAGAGTTTTTGTGATAAAACCGACTTTGAACGGCTACTGGATGTATGAAGAAGCATATTCATGATAGAGATACGATCTTATGCTTAATATTGTCGTTCGATATGGCTAGAAACAGGAAAAACTTATCGATAGCTTTATAGTTTTTCAGCCAAATTTTAAATTATATCTACTCAGCAGCAATATGAAATAGGTTTTATTATTGTGCGCTGAACGAAATTTAGATTTACGGTTGAATTGAGTTTAGTTTCCAAAAAGAAGAAAACCCCCAAAAAGCTAACAATATTTATGAAACTATCCAACACAATTATCACCAATTTCTTAGTTTATTACATGCCATCTGCAAACTCCACCAGAAGCATATGCCCCTTAAACAGCCCTATTTCCGTAGTTTCACAATGCCATATTGTAACGTGGTAATTGCCTAATGGATACATAAATGAAAATTTCACTTACCTTTGCACCATACAATAATGAGTACATTACGATTTTTATGTTGCTTTTGACAGCAACATTTTCACATGAGGCGGCAGTACTCACGTAAATTCTTATTCAACACTTGTAGTACAGTATTTCTGATATATGCTACTGACTGTTGCATACCAGGGCAGATGAGGAATCGGTCGGGCTGGTTCAAGAGCGCGTTCAAAAAATGTAAATGTTGCTGTTGTTCCAGCAAATTGCTTCATTTCAATCCACTCTTTTTTGTTATACTTGGTTTCAACCAAATAGAGTGTCTGAAAGCTTGAATGGGTAGTGAACTGCTATTGGCAGTGCTAGCAAGCATAATATTTCGGCAAGAACGTGAGCAGAATTGAGATAGGAAGAAGCACCGCTGATAGGCGCCTGAGTGCTCGCCTGGATAGTGAGCTGACTATGTACATATGTATGTATATATGTAGTAAATATAAATATTTTTTTCTTTATTAGGCTTTCACTTTCAATTTGCATAATTTTTCTTATTTGGAAATATTTTGCAGAATCAGATTTCAATTTATTATTCATTAACATCGAATTGCCATCGGGTAGAATGCTTATTAGCAAGTATCGAACATAAATTATGAGAACTCTGGAAGTATTTGGGCTAATTTTATTATTCTTATTCCTTGTTTGACCGAAAAAGTATAAGATATTTTCCGTTTCAATGGCCAAATAGTCATAGGCAATTTTAAATGGCTTAAAATTTTCTAGAATTTCAAACTTGAAAAGTTTTTAGTTATAAAAAATTAATTAATATATAGATAGCTCCTTATATACAGATTTTAAATAATTTTAGTGTATGTATGAAATATTTTAATTGATTTGAAAGATCATGTAGAAGATATTTTGGAAGAGTGATTTGTAATAGGAAAAAGTACTAATTCGTATTCAAAGAACAGGAATTTAAGAGATTTTTATAAAATGAAGTATATTTCAACTAAAGTCCAAAATGCTGTTTAGCTGTACCGCAAATTCTATTTTAAGCACAACTCTGCTTAATATAGATTGCTCAAACATTGAAACTAACATTAACCCGTTTTGTGGACTTGACACCCTTGTTGGTTTAACTGATCCTTTTTTCTTATGCTACTGTTTTCATATTTTTGTTGCCTTTGTTCTGTGCACGTTTTTTGCCCGGCACGTTGCATGCCACATTGACAGCCGGTAACGTGGGGTTAACGTTTTATGGGATATTAAAACGCCTGAGTAAGAATTTCGAAACACGGCGTAGCTTTGCCGGTTGGACCGGTTTGAGTTCATAGTAACTTTTGCCGGCTGACACTGCTGATTCTCACTTATTCTTGCTTCCGCCTCCTAATTCAACTTCGGCGGTTTTGTATCCGAAATGGCAGTAACGTGAAATATCAATTATTTAAAAGACAGTAACAACAAAAACTGCAACATTCAAAAAAAAAAAAAAAAAACAGCCACTCAAGCCTTACCTAGCACAATATATGTAACGGTGTGATTTACAACGAGTATGATCCGTAGGGTGGTTTTTCCGGTATATGTGTGTTTGTATATTGGTGAAGCGTTGTATGAATTTTCGTTCGGTGTTGAATGGGTAGATTTAAAATTTCTTACTAATTTTAAATGAAAAAAAAGCAACCTTTTTAATTGATTACTATGTTTTTTGTACTTTTTTGCATTTACAATTTTTTTTCTATTTTTCGACGACAATTTTCATTCGGAATACATCGGTGGTGAAACGCCTGAACGCCAGTCAAGCTTTCGAAGGCACATGGAACACCGCCTCCAATTTGGAGAAAGAACTTGAAGTAAGTGAAAACATATAATTACTAGGTACATGATTTAAATTTCTGATATTTTAAGAAGTGGCTTGCTTACTGTTGTTATTGTTGTGTTGTAAAAGTTGTAATGTCTCCGTTAGGAAAGTAAGGTTTAGATCGAGGTCATCCAACGGTAGGCCCAGGAAAAGTGCTGTTTCGACGTGTAGGGTTAGCTGGGCTTGCAAAGAGATGATTAAAGTCATGCGGCAACACATGTACATATGTATGTTTGGTATGTCGGGGTCAATTCTGGATAAGTAGCAAATTAACCTGCCAATATCCAGAATGAAGCTATGTTAAGTTCACTCTTGTTACTCGCGGCAACTCGAGCTCATCGTCTGCAATGGAAGGTGGTTTGACTCCAAGTACGCCATTTACTGAGAGGGAGTCGATGAAGGTGTTTATGGCTCCAGTGTAAATGCCTTTCAGTTAATGTCTAAGTTAGTTGCGTTCGTAGTCTGGTCGGCGTATTGTCTAATGTCGTCGACGTGATAGAGTATGGAACTCTTGATGTTCCTAGTAGGATGTTCCGCTTCAAGCAGGTGACTTCAGGGATGCTTTTTACGAAAACACCCAGCAAAAACATCAAGAGGCATTCCGTTATAGTACGGTGTGCAGAGTTCTGGCACGTCAGGTTTCTTTGTCTTTTGCCCATGTCGGTAAGTTTTGCTTAGTGTCGTAGATTGGCGTGACAAGATAAAAAAGACAGTAAATAATATGGCCTTAATGTATATACTAGAATCATAATTTGAAAACTCTTCACACAAAATATGAAAAACTACAATAGTTTTAGTATTAGCATGCAGTTGTGACCTATCACTCCATATCTGCGATGTAATCGAGTGGAAGTTACTGAATTGATAATAGTAACATAGAACATTGCAAAGCATTCGCCAATATTGACGACATTTCATCATTTATTATTTTCAATTACAATTTTAACAATAACTCTTAATTAATTGTAAGTCGTCTGTTATTGATTTCACCATGAAGCTAATCAATTATTTCTCCTGCCAAACGCATGCTGATTACTTAAACGCCACATGCGATGTGAGCATAATAGCCCCAATCGTCAAATAAATATCGCCAGGAGAGGCTTATGTAAAGTCAATTGGTGGAGAATAAAGAAAACTGGGACAAGCCGTATAGAGCTAGAGTGAGGCATGCAATACGCATTGGAATGTGCAGACAGAGAAAATACTTGAACACGAACACTTAATAGAAAGTTGAAATATATAAATATGTTTTGTATATTTCAAGGCGTTTGTACTTTTTTTTCGTGTGCCACTACTACATACAAAGTTCCAGCGAGTGTTTTATGTGGCACGACAGTTTGTGTTATACAAAATATGCGTGAATGAGTTTACACATCCATTTACATGCATACATATAAACACTTTTATTTTCAGCAATACTCATGAGGATACTACATTAAAAAAAAAAACACTAAAATCTTATATATTTGAATATATGTATATGTATATTTATATTTATTCATAAGTACTTTCATTCCCTTCTATTTTCTTTCGCTCTTCCTTTCTTTGTCGCTCTTTTACGCAAATTGCTAATATCCTTCGCGCTTCCTCAATTCCCTTAGACGCCATTAATAACAATTCCACCTTACTGACTGCCGATTGCTATAATGGAAGCGTCGAAACCACCTGAATAATTTAGGGAATTTATTTGTTTCCTTCCCGGCTGTCACTCCGCCTCCTCTTTTATCGCAAGGCTTATTAAAATTTTTCGTTTTGACATTAATCCTGTGGACATGCCATTGAAGTACAAAAAGCTGCTGAGTGTCTAATTCCGCGATTATTGCCTGGAGCCATCTGGACTCCGTCTGATTATTTTTGTTGCTGTAATTTGCTACTCTAATCTATGTACATTGATAAATGGTTTAGTTAGTGGGTTTGTTTCCAGCTTCGTAGGTTCCAATCAAAAGGTTCAAAATCTGGGTAATTGTTAACAATCTGTAGTGTTTTAGACTTCGCTGTGCTAAATATATATATTGATATTGCTCGGACTATATATAGTATATTATTGTTTCTAGAGATAGTCAGTTTTTACTAGTTATACGACTCATTGAACATATTATTTATTCAAATATTTGACTTCAAAAAAAGTCGGATAAGTCAAGCATAAGTCAAGTGATAAACCTTTTCATTGTCTTCTGTAGACTTCAGAAAAACTAATCATCCTTTAGGAGCACCCTTTTGGTCTTTTTTGGACACTGGGTGTACGTACGAGTATACTGTTCTTAAAGAAAATAACATTCTTATATGAAATAAATGTTATTTGCATTTATTTATTGATTGTTGATTGAATTTGTGTTGCATTTATAATTTTAACCTGTCGAAATCAGTTCAAGTTAGAGAAAATTGTTGCGCAGCTTTTCCCATTAAAGTGTATGTATGTGGGCAGTACAACGATGAGTGTATGCTATTTATTTGATTATACAAGTATATAAATACACAATGCAAGACTTTCATAATTTTCCACCCATAAACACTATGAATGCAGACAGCTCTGCAAATATAAAAATTGATTGCGGATTCATCATATCTCTTTATGTGTCGATTGGAGTAGAACGTAAGTTGAATTATATTTTATCGCGCTTATTTACAATAAGCTATAACTTCTCTGCTTGAAGAAAGTTTGCCAGTGTGATGTCTTGCAATTTAAATTACACACTTGTCTTAATGAGAAGAAATTTGAAATTTATTTGCCATTCCGTCGCAAAGCATTCATGCAGTCCTTGCATCTGTTTTTTGAACACCCTGTAAAAAATGTTTTTTCACTCAGTAGCATCTTTCAAGCGGAAGTACAAGGCAAAGAAAAGGCTTTTGCATATCTATTGCATAACTAGGGAAGGATAGATAAAACCACCTTATACACAGATATGTGTATGATCAACAATTTCTGAAACCTGCCGCTGCTTTAAGTTCACAAGAAGTTGAGCCCCAGTTGTCCATAATATGAGCTGCCTATCACAGGAATATTTTCGACAACGACGAGTAAGCTAAGTCAGGAACCATCCTAAATGAACCTGAGAAGAACCGATGCTAGGAACGGTCAAGTGAGAGCTTTATATAAGAATTGAACCATTTATGATAACGAAACATATACGACTTAAACATGACAGGAAAAGAGCTAAGGTCAACTCAACTTTTCCATAATATGTATTACCTATCTTTACATCATTTTCGACAAAAATTAAGGAAAATATATACAGATTGACAGCTGCTATAAAGCACATTGACCATTTGGAGCACATGTGATAAAAATCTATAACTTTGTTGTTTCAAGTCGTCGGATAGTTGCCCTACACTACTCAAAAGTCAATACTAAAAACGATTCTATCTTCCTGAAATAACTTAAAAACTATGCACAAGACTAATATAAAAGTTTCTTACAGGGATAACATAATATCATACATGAACAGACGTAAGAGACTGTCAGCGCGTTTGCTTGTCACACATGCCACACGCGTACCTTTTTCACGCAGATATAACAACGTTTCGATTTCAAATCTGCTTATAGCGTGTGATCAATGTCGCGCGCGCCTCACTGTCACTTGCAAATTCGACAACTACGAGAATGGTGCACTATCACGCACGTCGGGACACCTACAAATATACTCAAAATAACATTTTTATATGTATGTAGGGGAAATATACTATGATGTCAAAGCTACCCGATAATTCAAAAGTGATGCCAGCGGGTACGTGCTTTTCTTTCAATGCCACGCTCTA
Organism: Bactrocera zonata; assembly: GCA_037783105.1. Taxonomy (NCBI): domain Eukaryota; kingdom Metazoa; phylum Arthropoda; class Insecta; order Diptera; family Tephritidae; genus Bactrocera; species Bactrocera zonata. The sequence continues at coordinate 21,829 of JBAWJQ010001869.1, read as the reverse complement.
TACAGGTTGCTTGCAACATTGTTCCGACTTTGCTTCTTCTCTGTATTGAACGCCCTTCTTTTCTTCGCGATCGTTCGTCTGCTTCGAAGTTTTTGTTTACACAGACATTCTCATTCTAATTTTGCTTGCCACCGCATCGTCTCAACGCCGTTGAGAGCCAATTTAGTACTTAAATTCTGCAATGACTTTGCGTGCGTTCATGTTGCCTGTGGCATTCGTCGTGCTTGACTTTTCAAGTCTGCTACTTGGCCCCCTTAATGCCAACACATTCCTCGCGCTCACCCTCTATTCATGCTCATTGGCATCACTTTCGCTTTTCTGGCTGCTGTCTGTCTCTGGGTTTTTGTGTATTTTATTGCCATTACACTCTCATTGATGGGAATGATTGTAGGTGATATTAACTTGCCACCCATTATACATACATTTAATATTTATTTCCATTTACACATTTTCAAATTTCTTACATTTTGTTGATTTCATTTTATACATTTTCCGTTGACTATCTGTTATTTTCTATGTATCTCATTCAGTATCTATCTTGTTTGTTTCGACCGCAGGCTACAAGATGTCCCAACTGGTGTGACGAAATCGTGTCACTGGCGTAAAAGTCGATGGCTCCATGTGCGGTCCCCAACGGTCGGAACCATCGATGCTGGTCTGCAGTCCATTGTACCGGCAACCTCGTTGATCGTTTCGTTTGTTTTGTGTCGACAGTGTCCATCGTACTCTGTCATCACTATTACTTTTTGTGGCAGATTTTTGTTGAAGAGTTTACAGCTTTCGTTTGGCCAGGTGGGACGAGCTCTCGGTGTACAATACCCACAGAATCGTAAAAACAAATCAGCATTGTCTTTATTTTTGACTTCTGAAGACGACTTTTTTTCGGTGACTTCTGATCGTCACAGAGGTCCTCACGGGATATGCACTGATCACCAAAAACTTTTTTCATCATTTGAAATGTTTCAGTAAACGTTTTCCCAAGTTTAATACAAAATTTAATATTTGCTCTGTGTTCAAAATGCATTTTACGACCGATGACCAATTGTCTTAAATGCTTACGAAATACCAACAAGAGATCAAACATTTTATTTCATATACCCACCAATAGGTGGGGCCACCAGAACAGTTATATTTAAAAAGTTCTCTTTCTTTTGCGACAGTAAGTGTGCAAATAACAACGAAGCCTCTGAAAGATTATTTTAAGAATGCAGGAAATTTTCCAATGAGGAACATTGTCAATTATCATGTTGCAGTTCCAGAGATAGAAATTTCTAAAATAAACTTTCATTGCAAAATAATTTTTTAACCGTATGATAGCTTCAATATGCATCAGGTTGTCAAAAAAGTCTTGCGGTATTTTCGCTAGTTGGCGCTGAAAGCGCGTAGATCTAGTTTTATTCGTCGCATCGGGTCATGCTATACCTTTTTGGAAAACTCATTTCACGCGCTAACACATGTTTGATTGATTGTCGTTTCTTTTAAGTCGTTCGTGAGTTATAGCGTCGTAAACATGGAGCAAAATAAAGAGAAAATACGGCATATTTTACAGTACTACTACGATAAAGGCAAAAATGCATCTCAAGCCGCCAATAAAATTTGTGCAGTTTATGGACCCGATACAGTTTCCATTTCCACCGCACAACGATGGTTTTAACGTTTTCGTTCTGGTGTAGAGGTGGTCGAAGATGCGTCACGCTCCGGAAGGTCTGTCGTCGAAAATTGCGATAAAATCGCTGAATTGGTCGAAAGAGACCGGCATAGTAGTCATCAAGCCGTTATAAACCATTTGAAGAAGCTTGGAGTCACTAAGTTTTTCTGCTTCGTAATGATGTATGGGTGCCACACGAATTGGTTCAATAAAAATACTGCAAGACTTTTTTGACAAACCATTTTTTTTATTCTCTTAAAGCTAAATAAGTCCTTCAATGTTGCATACCACATAAAGTCTGACCTCCATTATTAAGAAATGTTATCTGAAAATAGCTATTTACATTTTTAGCGCCATTTGCTGTTTATATCTTCCGATTTTTGGGCATTATTTTTGATGAATTTCTATATTTTTATCGAGATCTTATTATTGGACGCTCATTTTGTCCTTGGCTACATTGTGGCGACACGTTAAAAATTTTTATATTAACTTCATTTATAGCGTCAGCCCTAACTGCCCTTGAGCTCACTGAGAAAAGTAGAACTGTGTGTTACTTCTGGCACCTTCAATTGTAAGCGCCACAAACCACTTTCGCTGAAGTATTACGAGCTAACTTGTTTTTTAGTGGAATTTTCTGACTCGTTTGCATACAAGTTGGATATTTGGACTATTTTTGTTGTCAGCAACGTCAACAGCAACACTATATTTGTATGTGTACGTACCTGTGAATTTTTATGGTTGTCGCATTCAGGCGCAAGGACGCATTTGAGTTCGTTATAGCGGCGCATAACGTCGTAGAACTCTGAGATATTTTGCAAACAATGCAGTTTACAAAAACAAAAGAATTGCACAAAATATGTGCCAAGGGCCTTTGTAATGTGAAATTTATTTATCGCCACTGGGTCAGTTAGAAACACTTACAAATATAAGTATTTATACAAAATCTGTATCTGGACAGTTTACATTAGGTTAATCTGATAGGTTAATGAGCCACGCATAGACCAGTTCTGGTCCTTTGCAATACTAGATGAAGTTAAGTTACGTAGTCCTCCTTTAGGATGCCTGCGCTTGACGCAAGTTTTAACAGACTCTGTGGCCTCACTATCGATATCTGCTCCAATGTATCATACCGTGGGGACCCCAGATGCTTATAGCATAGTCTTGCCTTGTCGCCATGGCGCCGTGGCGCCTTTCCCTAGACATTTCCTGCAGTGTTCTCGATCGGTCAGCACCGTTCTGCGGGCGTGTGTCGCCACCTGACAGTGACAGATAGTATGCGGATGACTTTGCACATGACTTTTGCAGTTTTACACCCAGACCACTCATTCCTTTAGGTTCTGATTTTTTTTACCATGCTTCAGTCCAGATCGTACATATTTACAACTATGAACTTTAGGACTATGAGACTTGGAAGGATTTCCAACTCAAATTCGTCCGTTCTAGCTTAGAAACTATCATGCTTCAGTTTCAGATGGTATAAGCTCACAAACCGATTTAAGTGACTTTGTTTCAACACTTCCCATTTACTTCAAGTAGTGTTGTTTGGGATCTAAGAATTGTTATATAATACAATACCTACTCACTATTCTTAGCATTTCGTATTTGAGTAGATTAAAATTAGGTGTTCAAGATACAAAGGCCTTACGTCTCTTTTTTTAAGACCCTTTCAATTGGGTTACTAGCTAATATATGTACTTTTAAACAAGCCTGGAAGTTTTTCTTCTTCGTAAATATGTCTTTTTCACATAATCTTTCCACATTTTAAATATAAAGTAATAAAGCTATGGGCCTATATACTTATGTCGTATGGAATCGAGTTTCGCTCTACCTTGTAGTGAAAGGAGCTAGCTATTACGCGCCCTAGCAATAAAGGCGAGGTGGTTAAAAGCCAAAGAGTTTTTCTAACACACTTGTATATCAATACTTTGTTATAACAACATTTTAGTGAAACGTTTGAAAACAAATTATTCTTTAGATTACCTTAATTATATTATAACGTTTTAACTAATTTGAACCTACTAACCCTATAAGTGACTTCGTTGTCACATCTCCTTGTCTATGTTTGTTTCACTCTAATTTCTTGTGTCAACTTTTAAGGAAAAATACCATGTTTTCTTTAATTGCAATTTCATTTTGCTTCAGGTAGATCACTGATGACTGTTTCTGTGGAGCTGGCTATCGTAAGCGTATGGTAGTGTACAGCGGGGAATAATGACATCACGATAACGGTAAGCGTAAATTGGGTGATAAAATAGCAACAGGTTGCTGGAAACCAGAAAAAAGCGACTGAGCAACAATGAAATTTACGAAGGAAAACAAAAAAGGGAAACAACAGAAGGATATATTAAACATTATTCATACCCAGTTGGGCGCTTCTTTTCATACACTCTACTCTGCAAGTAAATGTGCGGTGTTGCTACGCATTGTATTCATAATTGCTACTGAGCGTTTATTCCAACTACTCCTTCTCTTGTTTTTGTTTTTGTTGAGCAGTAACTTGCCTTTATTCGCGAAATTACCACCAACAATTCACAAGCCTTTTATATAATTTTCACTTTTTTCTTGAACTTCTTTCTTTTTTTGGGATATTCTCTCTTTGTGTCCATCATTGCAGGTACTGGATATTACACGTCGAGTACCAAAGCCAGCTACACATTATGAATGAGAATTGCCCGACATGGGAGTTGTATGAACAGACTGGAGTGAGTACACTCCCTAATTTTAAAAAGTGTGGACGTGAGTAAGCTTTTATGGTAGGAGCTATAGCATTAAAGCTGGAGTTCGTGACGTTTTTTCTTTCTTTGTGTGGGTTTACCTGTTTTTCTTTTTATGAGTTTTCGCGTTTATCACTTTACCTGTTTTCACATTTTTAAACGTTCAAATATTCTGCAGCGCTTTAATTTGTTTAGAACTTTCATTTTTCACGTCACTTCCGCATGAAAGTCTGTATTTAATTTGGGCTGTTAAAAAGACTGATAATAATTTGCGTACATTTGCGCTTTTGGGAAGGTAATAATTAATGGCTTTTTAATATGCATAGCTCATACTGTAAGCTAATATCACATGTTAGGGTGGAACGTAAGGAAAATCCTAAAACAAGTGGATAAATTGACTTAAAGCCTTAGAGATCAGCGAACTGGGACCAATAAAAATTTCAATTGATTTCACAAAATATTTCGAAACGAAATTTCAACGAAATCAAACTTGATTACAAGAAAAAGGACTTGTCATTTAAAGAATACTTTGTTTTTAAATAATATCATTTGCCCCGAACGATTGGCGGACCCGTTGCAGTATAACAAAAGCCAAAAGATAATAAAAGTGATGATTTTTTGCTAAGCTCTGTGCGCGAGCACTAAACATCAATCAAATAAAACTATGAAGTTTTAAAAGGTTTGAATACATAAGCATATAACGGGTGATTTTTTTGAGGTTAGGATTTTCATGCAGTAGTATTTGACAGATCACGTGGGATGTCAGACATGGTGTCAAAGAGAAAGATGCTCAGTATGCTTTGACATTTCATCATGAATAGACTTACTAACGAGCAACGCTTGCAAATCATTGAATTTTATTACCAAAATCAGTGTTCGGTTCGAAATGTGTTTCGCGTCCGTGTCCGATGAGCGATGAGGCTCATTTCTGGTTGAATGGCTACGTAAATAAGCAAAATTGCCGCATTTGGGGTGAAGAGCAACCAGAAGCCGTTCAAGAACTGCCCATGCATCCCGAAAAATGCACAGTTTGGTGTGGTTTGTACGCTGGTGGAATCATTGGACCGTATTTTTTCAAAGATGCTGTTGGACGCAACGTTACGGTGAATGGCGATCGCTATCGTTCGATGCTAACAAACTTTTTGTTGCCAAAAATGGAAGAACTGAACTTGGTTGACATGTGGTTTCAACAAGATGGCGCTACATGCCACACAGCTCGCGATTCTATGGCCATTTTGAGGGAAAACTTCGGACAACAATTCATCTCAAGAAATGGACCCGTAAGTTGGCCACCAAGATCATGCGATTTAACGCCTTTAGACTATTTTTTGTGGGGCTACGTCAAGTCTAAAGTCTACAGAAATAAGCCAGCAACTATTCCAGCTTTGGAAGACAACATTTCCGAAGAAATTCGGGCTATTCCGGCCGAAATGCTCGAAAAAGTTGCCCAAAATTGGACTTTCCGAATGGACCACCTAAGACGCAGCCGCGGTCAACATTTAAATGAAATTATCTTCAAAAAGTAAATGTCATGAACCAATCTAACGTTTCAAATAAAGAACCGATGAGATTTTGCAAATTTTATGCGTTTTTTTTTTAAAAAAGTTATCAAGCTCTTAAAAAATCACCCTATATTACCCGTTGATAGGGAGAACTAACAACAAAAATACCGTTCTTTTATGGCAATTATATGGAACAAGCAAACAACTTTTAGTTAGGTTTATGATAGGTTTTGAAAAATATATCAATAACAAGACACTGGCGTTGTGGAAGGAGTTTAATGGTTAAGTCTCACCTGATGAGAGAATGAAAATCAACATTAACAGTGTTAAGACCTTGTTGAAAAACGCAATACTCTTAAATTATGTATGGTCTAATGACACCGATTACATCCATAAACAACCTTCCCGTTATTACAACTCCTACACAGATTTTACTTGCACTCGTCATAGCGTCAGCAGTTCTCGGTTGACACACATTCAGCGGTGATCGACAGCGAGCTTCTAAAGTGCGCTGTCAACACTCAATAAACTCCCAGGTCAAACGCCGCACTTTTTGAAACATAAGCACTTGGCTACCTCGTCTCATTTGCTCTTGACTCATCTTCTTTTAATTACACGTAGACATATTCTAAGTAGTTCTAACCAAAGTCTACAAATCTTCTAAGCATTTCCGCACCGCTACGCTTGTTCGTCTCCGTCTACGTAGTTAACATACGACGAGATGAACGGCAGTTAACTGTTTGGAGTGGTAGTTGTACATAAAATTCCTAGGACGATGCACGCGAAAGCATAACCAACTTCATTGTAAGCTTGTAAGTCCCATCGGGTGTTCATGAATTGAGGTGCTATAAAATATTTATATCCCCATAAATAATTGAATATGTGTCATAATAGTGTTTTGAGCAAGGGTGTAAGTGAAACATTGGTGGAAAAATGGAGAAGGCATTATGAATACTGACGCAAAAGGTTGCCATCAGTTTTGAATTTACTTCAAAATTGGCCTTACTATAAAACAGTTTGTGTATATTTATTTATGTTGTTTACATTTCACCAGATATTTGAAATTTCAGAACGTTTTTATTTTATATGTATTATAATCCTATAAATGATCCTTCTTTGGCTTAGTACATCTCATGGTTCTTAGGCCTCAGCTTTCTGAAGATATTTTATTCCTAATTGTAGTTTTGAGAAATCGTTCGATATGAATTTCAAAAGCATTACTGCCATGAGAATTTGAAATTGTTTTTATGTTTGCGATCTCGTATGAGGGCTGAATGTATTTGCTTAAATTTCCAACCATCTTTGACTCCGGTGACAGAGAAACTAAATAGCTGATGACTGATTATGATTTTAGACAGAGATAAAATCTTTCCGCAAATCTAAGTAGTACTAAAGGAAGAGCTCGAAATATTTCCCCTTTTTTAAACAATTTCAATCAACATCAAATCATATGTATGTGTTTTAGGATCTTCTGGAAAAGGATTCTCTTAGTAGAGAAGTTCAAACAGAAAAGAAGTCAACATGGTTTTCAATAAACATTTGCTGCTGTATAAGAAAGTAAATTTTTTCTAATTAGGCTGAACTTGAACTCTAAACGACATCTCAGTGAATCTAGAAAGACACAAAGTTTCGTATTTTGTTTATTGGAATTTTTATTTATCTGCTGCTGACAGCAAGCGTACCGGAGAAGAGACTTTTTGTCGCGTCGCAGTGTCGCCACTAAAAGTGTTACTGTTTCAATGTGGTTACGAAATCGGCAGTTGGCACTAGCACTTTACTTTTATGCGACAAATGTTTTTTATTTCACATCATTTTTTGCCAACCTAAATAATTTGTTGGCATTACTCGTTCGTACACTTTGTTTGAAAGAAATAAATTAAAAATAAGTAAATTTATTCAGATTTTTATTACATTTGTGCTATACAATAACAGTAACAAGCGAGTGGACGTCGTTTAAACAAAAGTCAATGGCCGCTTTAGGCGACAAAGAAGTCTCTTTTCTACTGTAGAAGGTTGGCCGAGTAGAGTGTTTTTTTTTTTTTTGATGCTTTATTTATTTTGGGAAGACTTTGTATTAAAATGCTTATGTTATGCGCCACTTTGTTATGATTAACCTAGATTACTGGAAAGCAGTATAGCATTTTTGAAAGCCAAACGAATTAAAAGAAAATTGTTACATTAAAGTCGTAAGAAGACATTAATTTTATTGAATTTTTTGTGTTTTTGATTACTATTGCGATCTTGCAATCTTTCCGTTAGCCCTTTTTGATTAAAATAAGGGATTGCCGGAATGCCCTTTGTTATTTCAATAGGTCTTTAACAATTTGGAGCATATTTTGAAAATAATTAGATGCATGAAATGAGCCGTTTTTTTTTGTGTTTTGTTAAAAACCAATTATGGGTGGTATTCACCAATGATTTTTATACATTTTGACCCCTTTCTAGTGGATACCAAACCAATAGAAATGTTGGTCTTTTGAAGCAAACCAATTTTCCTCTTCTGCGTACAAACCGAAGTACCGTTCAGCCAAAGCGAATAATTGATAATGGAAAGGGTATAAGTCTGCTGAATAATGGCATGTGTGGTAGCAGCTTCCTGCTAAATGTTTGATTGTATCCTGAACCTGATTTTGCTTTGTATGCAGGCGCATTGAAGTGTAATAAAATTACTTTGCTGTGTCTTAACGTCTTATTCATGAAAATGAAGGCACGGAAACATTAACTTCTGCCGATATGACCACAGCTGGAAAAAACACAAATAGGTAGGAATTGTCTGGTTTAAATCACATCACGATTTTTGAGTGTTTCTTAAAGCTAAAAATGGTTGGAGCTAAGCGTTCTTCAGCCTTATTTGTCATCTATAAACATTTAAAAGTCAGTTCTTTTGAAATTATTTAAATACATAAAAAATTAAAAATTGCAAGAATTTATGTTGCCGTACTAAGAAGCCCTAAAAATAGTTTATCTGTAAACCGGATCACGCTTTTTCAACACTCTGTCGCTGCTATGACATCACGATTATATATTTTGCAACAGACATATTTGTTGAACCACCAGCAACTGTGGCTGCTGTGCAAGTACTTGTTGCTGATGACCGAGAGTTAATACCTGTTGTTCGATTGCACGAGTTGTGAACATCTGTGTCAACCAAATCCTTTACAGGACACAAATACATATGCTGGTATTTTCAAACACGGAGCAGAAAGCAAATATTAACATATATCTGGGTATATTTGTGTATCAAACCCGTATGTGTTTACTGGTGCTCAAATGCTTCACACGAAATTGACCTTTGCTCCTTCTTGTCGGTAAAAGAAGCAGCTGTGCTTTGTGGTCTCTAAAATGGTAAATATCGAACGAAGCCTCTACTTTCATATACAACATTTGATAAAGCACACAAGTGCGCTCGTTACATATCCTTTCTATGGCAAACCCTTTCTAGCAGCAGCAAGAAAACAAACTTACACTTGTAGGATTTCATGTGCTTTTGGGTGTTTATTTGTCACAATACCAAATATACGCCTACAGAAATATGTTCTGCTCTTTTTGCCCTGTCTTAAATTATTGCTTTTGCCCTCAATCCCTATGCAAAGAACTGAAGACGTCGATTTCAATCAGCTATATTCTAAATACTTGTATCCGCTTTGTCACTTTTTGTCATCTTTTACCCTACGGCCATTTACAAAGTCACTTTTGTTCGCTTGGCTTCGCCTCACTTCCCATTATTCGATGACATCCATTTCTAATATCAGAGTGGAGATTTGTGAATCTACTACTTCCATTTTACTTATACTGGTTCCTTATTCAGCCATCAGCACAGTAGCTGTTAGAATCCTGCAAGTGTAGTGAAGTAAAATATGTTGGGTACTTTCATTTGAAGTTCACAATGAGGAATTAAAAAAAATAAATGAAAAAAATAAATCACCAAAAAGGATTTAGCAAAAATGGCACCGCTTACTCGATTATAGCCGAGTTAACAACAGCGGAGGATAGAGTCATGTGTAGAAGGTTACGCAAGTTTGAGGAAAGTTCTCTGATTGCCAATCACTTGAGAGTGGCCAGAAACGATTCTTTTACATATGGCTCAACCAGCTGAAAAACTTCCGGTCTTTGCCCAAGTATCCTCTGGGCAGCCTATTTTTTTTTTTTTTTTTTTTGTTTTTTTTTATAGTAGGGGGAAGCATCGAAAGCCGGAATGCGGACTTTAGTCCGCTAAACTTAACCTACTCCCAGCTCAAGACTCTCCCACGGAACCACCGGCTAAGTATTACTTCGTTGGAGGGACAAGACATTTAAGTCTCCTCTATCGTGCGGACTGACGGACGCCTCTGGGTAGCCTAAGAACATGCGTTTGAAGGCAAGCTAAAGTGAGAAGGTGAAAAATCCCCTCCACAGAGCTCTGCGCTGGGTTTGAAATCCGCCACGTAAAAAACATTACCATTAGTCTCAGATGACAGACCCCCCTTTCGATGACGACCAGAGCGGAGAAATAACTAAATTAAAATAACTGTTGAAAAACTTTAAAGATATTAGCATTCTCAAAATCATGAATATTTTTTAGAAAATATTATAATTTTAATCCAAATTTTATTTGAAATGATGTGATAAAAGTCGGGCATATTAAAATTCGAATGTTCTCGATTCTCGAACCCAACTAAAACACAAAAACTTAATTGAACGCAAGCAGCGGTCCTGCTGAAACATTTCGTATAACGTCTTTTACTGTGATCTACTATGAGAATGTATGAAAAATTTATCTAATTCTCCCCTTAATCATTTAAAACAGCTGACCCTTTGAAAACTATTTTTATGTATCACGTAAAGTAAGTCAACTAAACTTCTTTGTACCTGTATATTATTATATTTACAACAAAATTCTGTGCACTGGGTCTTTAGGCTCTGTGTTGAGCATTGTTCGACTTCTTGGTCTCGAATCATTCGATGGTTGCACACGCCTTGCAATTGCTTGTAGGAATGCGTTTGCGAATAGTTATTGCGGAAAACAATGTTTATCAGCTTTACATAATTTGATAGTTTTCCTCTTCATTTGCTACACACTGCGCACGACACTATGCGTATCTCTCGCTTCGAAGCTCCGAGGAATGCTGCTGCTTTCTTATTTTAGAGCTGAAGCACATGGCATGGTTGATTCTTGATTGCTTTTATAATCTGATTTTATCAATGCAGTTATTCTGCTTAAATGTACAGCGAGCCAACATGTGAGTGGCGAATCCAAGCGGAGTCGCATGCTTCCTCGATTGCAATGACAACAAGCATTTCACATATTCACATATTTTGTCAGCGTTCAAATATTATATTATAAATATTATTCTACGTCGGTTTGTGTTTTATTCTTTTCGTTGTCACTTTGTTTGAGGAAAGTGCATTTTGCTTTCTCGATTCCGTTTTTTTTTTTTCCTGTTTTTCTTCTGTGACTTTTGGGTTATTGTTTTGTTGATTTTTTTGCGTTTTTTCTTTAATTTCAAATTCATAAAATTCTTTCTAATATACATTTTCATTTAGTATGTTACATTTTCAAGTTTCATTATGTATATTTCCAGCTTTTTTAATAGTCGTTTCCCTTTTTAATGTCTCAAAAACTCAAAAACACAATAAAATGTGTCTTATACAAATTTTCACCCATACTATTTAGGGTAATCCATACCAAATCGACCACTTTTGAACCCGACCCCTTCAGATTTTCCTGAAACCTATCCATCCTCTTCTACCTTTTGAAAAACATTTTTGAGAATTTTTTCAAAATTTTTTGTCCAACTTCGAAAAAGTTATGAATTTTGCTATTTTTCCCGGCCCATTCCGGGATTAGCAGGGATAGTTGTCAAATTAATTGAAGTTTTTTTAAGAAAAAAAAAAATGGCTAACTTCCAAAAAAAAAAAATTACGATTTTACCTAAAAAAAAGTCGATTATTTTATATAGTTGATCGTGTTAAATTTTTTTCGTGTATTTTTTCGAAAAGTTCATTAAAAAACAAAAATTTAAAAAAAAGGTCCCCAAAAGTTAATTTCTACAAAAGTTATGCCTATTTGAAAATGAAAAAGCCATTTTTTAGCAAAAAGTAGCAAAATGCATAACTTTTTTGAAGTTGGACAAAAAATTTTGAAAACATTTTAAAAAATGTTTTCCAAAGGGTAGAAATAGATGTTTAAGTTTCAGCAAAATCTAAAGGGTTCGGGTTCAAAAGTGGTCGATTTGGTATGGAATACCCCATATATTGTTCCTATTATAATCTTCCCGGGCGCCTAATCTCCCGTTTTGGCGATTTGCACTGGCCAGCAAGACCCAGGCTTGTCTTTGTGGGGCTTCTTGAAGTCGCGGGTTTAATAAAAATAATCCACTGCGCCATCCGTTAGTTATTTTTCCAGAGACGGAAAATTTTGAATTCTATCTTCTATATCTGTTATGTTGACATATATTAACTAAAATGCTGCAACTATTAGAAAAGCATTAATGTTGTACGCGGCGTATGAGCAACCAACACTTGTTAAACATTTCCATATAAAACTGTAGATTCATCATTTACCATCAATAAAATGAATATGCGCATCACCACAACTAAATTAATATAGTAAAATAATTTATTTTACATTTAGCGCAACAAATGTCATATAAAAGGTATTACAACCGATATGACCGTAGATGCCAGTGTTGCGCTTGCATTTGTTACAGCGGTTCAAATGTAGTGCACGCTATAAAAAGAGAAAAAGATATTATAAATACAACAACAATAAATTCATAATACAAACAATATTTATTATACTAAACATTTAGTAAAGTGGAAATATGAAATAAACATAAAATAATAAGTTAACCTGGCTCAATTTCGTCAAAACAAAACAGATACTTTAAACACAATTACAACAACACTAATCTATAATAAAATACTTCTTCCTAAAATGGTGTTAGTAAGTATATACGTGTATGCACTTTGGAGCTTGTTTTAGTGGGGGGTTAAGGATTTTATTTTCGGAAAATCGTTTTTTGCTTTCATCTTTCTGTTTAATATTTCGAGAATTCGACCTTAAAATGTTAGGTCGATAGAAGTAATATTTTTAGAGTTATTGATTTGATTACAGTTTTAATAATTTTTCTTTGTTTTTTATTTTCTGATACTTTCAATCCGAGGTATGGGGAACACATCAAATTAGTTTTTTAACCAGACAAACAATCATTTGCTTTAGATATCACCACTGAACGTAATTGGTATTTTGCATAAGAAAATTTAAATTGTAATGAAATTGAACATACCGAAAATGCGCTAATAAAAGCAAAAGATTCAACTTTTTGACAAAAAAAAAAAAAACAAAACTAAATCTGGGTAGAATAGTTGAAAATGGCAAGGACAATATTTGCTCGCCAGTTGGCAAACAATAGCATAGCCACAGGCTCATGCAGCTTGCCAAACAACCGTTGCTACAGGAAAGTCAACTATGCAATTGCTAGGTTAGTTGGCAGTGTTGCATGTAGTCGATGGAGCATCTCATAGCGCATAATTTGTTGGATCTTCCACATCACAACAATAATAACAAACGACTTAAATACCAACCACGGCAAACTGTTTTGAGTATAACTGCAGAGAATGCAAATAATAAATAGTCAACAAATATAAAAAAGTGCATAAATTGAAAAACATATAAACAACGATTACTGCGACTATTATAAGCAAACGATGATAGAAATGATTTACGAGCACAAAACGTACTCACACGTACCTCCTTCAATTATTCTTTTATAGGCAAATTCACTTTATTTTTTTCGCAACTGTGTTTCTGAAGCCGATCGGTAAGATTTCTCGAAAACAACTTAACTGATCTTCATGAAATTTTACACTGATGTTTGCGATACAGTTCTTAAAGACTTGAACGAAGGATTGTTTTACCATTACAATTGATAAAAAAAATATTTAAAGACTTGGACAAAGGATTGTTTATCATTACAATTATTAAAAAAAAATTGTCGCGGAATTTTCTTTCAAATTTTAAATTTTTTGTAAAAATGTCTCCCAAACATCTAATTTTCAGTTCTATTTTTCCTTTGTCCAAGTTCTAACTTAAGGTTTCAACTAAAACCCGTATTTCTGACATTTTAGATGATTCTGTAAGGAGGTGTCCTGCCAACGCGGGCGCAATTTTTTGCCAAGAGGTCACTGGAAATGGCGCCACAATGGACGAGTTTAATATGTCTTTTTCAAAAATTTCAGAATTTCTTTGTTAGTAGTGTACGTTTGTATCAATATAAAATTCTAAACAAATATTTAATTTTTTATATGAGAATAAAATTACTGAAAAATGCTGTTTTTTTACACGAGGAAACCCTTGTAAGCCATGAATAAGTCTGCATTAAATTTAATCGGTTTAAGCTTGTATTTTCAGTTATGAATGTAAATACTGTAAGAGAATTTAAAAAAAATCACTCATACGTTATGTTGTACCGCATGATATTGTTTCTTGGTTAGGTATACGTCGCGTATTGTATGATGCGCTTAGTGACTTCCATTAGCAAACCCAGTCAGTGGATAACTTTCCCCTTATTCAGGCGTACATATTTAGACCGCGAAATCGTCCACAAACGGACCTAGGGGAGTTGCTCGTAGAGCAAAAAGGAACGCTAAACAGTTTGAACTTTGTTGCAGGTATATATATTCAGGTGTACAAGTATATTTTACTCTCATTGTGAGCGCGTTTTGCCACTTGAATTTGTATTTTTATCATTAATTTGAGTGTTGGGATTAAAATGTTTTGAAGTTTTAATTGGTTTTTATTCATAAAATGACAAATTTTTAGCTATTAATAAGAGTACTTTGTCCTTAGATGACTTTTCTTTAACTAAAAGAAAAATATAAACATTTTAAATCACTGAACTCTTAAAGAAAATAACATCAAGTTTTTTTTTGCAATTTTGTGGTTTTATTCGTGGCCGCCAAAGTTTAGTACGCTAATAAACAATAAAATGTAGTCGTCTTTGCATACTCATGTGCCTTAAATACACACCCACAATTTTGTTTTCAGACAAAGCGTGAATACACATACCATCCAACATCTGATTCATACTTGCAGTGCGTGGCCTTGTAAACCTGCCGAGAATCATTTTACTCTTGCCAAACTACGCGAAAAAGCAAAACTGTAGCACGACAACAACAAGTGGGCTTATGTAAAATAACTCAGCCACAAACAAACACAATTGTGTATTATCCTCGTTTATAGGCCGCACGCGGACACATTATCCTAGTTTCTATAATCCTTTTCAGCACACTTTCTCTCGTACGCTCTTATATAAACGCATCAAAATACTCATGTACAAAACAGCCCCGCCTCAACAACGCACCAACGCAATTTGTGTGGACAATTACATTGCGTTTGCCGCGAAAAACTCTAAATTTAGTTGTTAAGTGCAATGCTAACGCAGTTAAATGGTGTGCAGCGACTGTGTGAGGTTTTCGAATGAGTTGCGCATGCGCACGTATTGTAACCAAACGCACAAAAAATGTGAACATTAAATGCCAGCTGCTATTTTCAATAGCGAGGGACACATGAATTTTTATTGTTATATATGCTTTGTGACCGAATTTTCGTTTTTATATTGATTTGGTCAGTAGAGAAAATGCAAAACACCTGAAAATATTTTCAAAATGACATTATAACCCCTACAGCATACTTCCACTGAAATAATATTGTGTAGTCGAAAAAGTCTTTTCGCAGTTCAATTTTTTTTTTTTTATATTTATAATGAACCTTAGTGAACCAAACATACACCATTTTGGTCGGCCACTTTTGCCATTTTTCCGCTGGAGACATTATTCCATCTGTGAAAAACTTTCCTGGTTTCTCGGCGAAAAACTGCGACAAGTAATTTTCACAGGCTTCTCTTGAAGCTAACGTTACTCCTTTGAGGGAGTTCTGCATTGACCGAAACAAATGATAGTCCGATGGTGCGAGGTCAAGGCTATATTGTTGATCCCAGCCAAGCGCTCCCAGTTTTTGCCGAGTCATCACAGATGTAGAACTTTTTGTACTACACGAACTAATACAGTACTAATACGTCTCCGTAAACTTCACAAATTTCATTGGTGGCTTTCGTAGCATTATTTCCTTTTTTATACAAAACTTTCAAAATATAGCGAATTTCTTCATTATTTTCACTCCTTTTTTTTTTTTTTTTTTTTTTTTTGTTAAGTGAAGCTTAAGATCTAACCCTTTGCAACAATACATGGTATGACAAAATACGAAAAGCCTTTTTCGACTACCCAATAATTAAATAAAATCAAACTAAATTGAAATGAAAACAAGTAAATATTTCCAAGTTTGCACACAAAGAAAGTGCCATGAAAAAATCTTAGTGGTAAAATGCTTTAAAAAACTAGGTTAATTAATTTAATGCAGTTTTGCGGAGCCAAAAATTAAGTGCTGAAATATTTTGAGTTTCACAGAGGAGCCAGCTAACACAGGAAAAAAAGAACAAGCTGGAAGCAATGAAAAACAATTTAATTTTTTATATGAATGGTCCATATACACATATATAAGTACGAATAATTGTAGGTAAGTATGCTTTCCACTCGGTCGTTTCCGCAATTGCATGCAAATATCCACTAGTGCTGAGGGCAACCAACGTTGGCATGCCACTTTATTCGTATCCGAGCAAGCAGCCAAATATGTCAGCATATATATGTGTATGTGTAAAACTGTATGGGTCCAATGATATGCACTATTTATGCTCTCTTAAATGAAGTTGAATTTTTCCGGTGCACGTGTGTATGTGCCCGCATACAACTCCATTTTTCAATGAATCTCAGTTGAGCATTTATGCTGCCCATAACCTCTTGCTATGTGCACATTTACATACTTACAGCTGGCAACATAATGGAGTGCCTGGCGGCTACTCTGTCTTACAACGACTATAGCTATTTATGTAACATACAAACATAACGAGTTAATCTGCCACTGGGTTGCTCATATACAGGAAACTTATTCATGTATACTTGTGCATCGCGAAGTTTATGACAGCCATGCGGCGGGGGACTTTTTGTAGCGATTCGGTGCGATTGCGCCGTTGCTAATAGCGCCCCATTTTTTATTTATTTTTTTTTTTATTTGGCTAAGCATTTTTGGAACTTACCCATGTGCTTTTGCATAAATCCTTTTTGTGTACACTTATGCCAACAGTTTTTTTTTGTCCTCGGAACACTTTTCATAAGCACTTTTTGGGATGGTCTCCAGCTCTTTCAGCAAGTTTTGTTTTAACTATCTCTTCTATCGACTGAAAATGGGTTTTATTCCGATGACTGTTGACTTGTTTTCAAGAGAAACTCCTAAACCCATGTTTTATTGGCAGTTATAACGCTCACCATTAATATGGGAAGGAATTGCCGATTGTTTAAATTATTCGTTTTGAAAAAAAATTCAGTTTTATCAAGCAATAACGCGTTTCATATCCACAAATCATTCAAACGGACTCTCTCCAACACTTGCCTGATTATTACCATATCCATTATTTTTAATATTTTTATCAGTTGAATAGGTCGAAGGTCCTCCAGAATGAGGCACGTCTTCAACTATCCCTCGACCGCTTTTGAAGGATTTGTAGCACTCATACCCTTTTGTTTTTGAATTACCCTAATTCTTTTCCGATTTGGTTCGAAATATAAGATTTCTGTTTTCGATATTGGCATAGTAATTAAGGGCAATCTTACCAACTTAGTAAAATACATTTTTTGAAATATCGTTTACCTGGAGAAAATTTGTATAATATCCCGCATATACTTTTTTGTCAAAATGCTTATACATATCAGAACTAGTTCGCAGGTAGATGTAATCG
This sequence comes from Bactrocera zonata, assembly GCA_037783105.1. NCBI lineage: Eukaryota > Metazoa > Arthropoda > Insecta > Diptera > Tephritidae > Bactrocera > Bactrocera zonata. The sequence continues at coordinate 4,134 of JBAWJQ010001869.1, read as the reverse complement.
GACCACTGCCACGCCCACAAAAACACAAAATTTCGTCAATCGAAAACGTAAATAGAGCCATAACTAAGCAATAGATTATGATAAAGACCTGTATTTTGGCACAGGGGATCGCAATAGCACGGAGATCTATGGGATAAAAACTTGCAAAAAGTCCTCTATTTGGTTTAATGTACGTATCTCTTAAACCACGTAAGCGGCAATAATCAAATTTTCTCACGCCAATTCCCTTTAGAATTAGAATTTATGTAAAAATTGTGAAATCGGAAGATAACCTCGACCACTCCACAAATAACGGTGCTGTAAAAAGCTACTAAAAGTGCGATAAATCAACGATTAAACATGCAACAGACAGAAATCACATATTTCGAGACCGGTTCCATGATTTCAACTAAATTTAGTCCGTGGCATTTTTCTGATATTCCTAAGTCACAATGTGAAAGTGGGATATACCTCCAAAACATGGTTTTTGAATGCTTCAACAGCATCTTCTGGCGAGGAAAATCGTTGACCACACATTATTTTCTTGATGTGTGGGAATAAAAAGAAGCCATTGGGTGCCAAGTCAGGGCTGTACGGCGGATGACCCATCAATTCGACGTTTCGGCCGGTCAAAAAGGCGCTGGTTTGAGCCGATGTGTGAGAGCTCGCATTGTCATAGTGCACAATGATTCGTCTTCTATTGTTCGTTTTTCGAATTTTACCGAAGACTTCAGGCAAAAAAATGGTGGTGTACCACTCAGAATTGACCGTCGCCGGAACAGTCGCCACATGACCAGTTTTGCCGAAGAAACAGGCGACCATTTGATTCGAAGTGCTTCTTCCACGAACAATTTTCGTTGGATTTGGCTCATCTTGGAAGACCCACACGGTCGATTGCTGTTTTGTTTCGGGCTCATACGCATAGATCCACTTGTGATTACTTGTCGTCACTTGTGATGATCTTACAAACGTCTTTTGAAGCACCGCGATCGTATTTTTTCAGCATTTCTTTACACCAATCTACACGAGGCTTTTTTTGAGCGATTGCCAAATTGTGCGGGATCCATGCATAGGCATGCCTCTGTCTGAAGGTATGTTACATGACGGTCTTGCATTATCAGTTCACGTACGGCACCGATGTTTTCAGGCACAACGGCTGTTTTTGGACGACCTTCACGGAATTCGTCTTTCAGCGAGCGTAGGCCACGATTGAATTCGTTGTACCAGTTTTTCCCAGTGCTATAGATGGTGCTTCATAGCCATACAAAGATTTTAGTTCATCGATGCACTCTTGTCGTGATAATCCACGTTGAAAGTTGTGAAAAATGATCGCACGAAAATGTTCACGAGTTAATTCCATTTTTTGGCCGAGATGAATTTTTTAATTCTCTGTAAATAAAACAATTCACGATTAACTGACTAAACGTTCTGAGTGATATTATGCTAATAAATGTCAAACTTTCCAATGGAAATGTCAGATTGCACCTGGCAACACTTAGTGTTGCCTAGGCCAGAAATATATGTAGCAGCCTACGTAATACCCAAAGATTTTACTGGAAAAAATTCCATAACTAGGAATTTTAGAGTTATGTTATGTTTATATATACATTATTTTCATCGCCTTATGCTTTGTAGAAAAAAAAGCTTTGTTTCTAAAAAAAAATAAAAACACATTTTTGTTAGAAAGTTTTGATTTTATTTTATTTTATCAAGCTTACATAATTAAAATTTAGAACAATTACTTTTGGAAATATTATTTTTAAGCCCAGTAGAAAGAAAACGTATATAATTTGTTAGTAAAATTTCTATAAATCCACCCTGGAGTTTTGTGCACTCATTTTTATCTGCATATAAAATATGCCCAAAATTGCATTCGTTTATTTATGTCAACAGCTGCACATTCTATATCTCTGTAAATTTGTGTGTAAAAACATATGCCAAATAGTGGCCAAAACCCACTCAAGCTTATAATATGCTACACAACAGGAAACGGAAGTGAACATCAGTGGATGCATGGCATAACGCGCATACAAAACTATATGGTATGCTGATAAACATACCGCTATAATTGGAACTCAGCATAACTATACATATTTATGTTTGAGTGTGTGCAACTGTTGCTTATATGCTCGCATGTGTATAAGAACAACGCTGTCTGCCATGCGACCGCCACAATTTATTAATAATTTTCATTCATTCGCAACCACTAGTCTGCAAAGCGCAATGTGCCGTCCAAACCAGTGAATCTGAGTGGTGTGCATATATTGTGGCTGTATGTATTACCCTACATACCATATGAGTGTTTGGGGACGTGAATGTGTATTAAGGAGCGGAAATTTCAATTTTGGGCACGTTATTGCCTTAAGATAATTCGAATATTTGCGATAATATAATACAGAAATTGTTGAAGATATCAACTATGTTGAAACAATTTTTATATGACGATTTTCGGACCACAATTCGAGTTCTTGTGATCAGAAAAGCTTTTCTTTCACCTTTTCCGGCGATTTTTAGTTAAAAATTCCATTTTATTTCTAATGGCTTGAAAGGAATAAAATACTAACATATTTACAACATATTTTTAAATATGTATTTAAAATTTAGCTAAGCTATTTTGTTTATAAATTTTACAACGTTTGTTCATAGTGGCATATACAATAAATAACTGCAAAGGATTAAATGCTGAGTAACATAATAAGAAACTAGCATTACTCTACCTTACCACGAGAAAAATTCTCAAGTTTTAGTCGACTCTCTTTAAGTACTTACAATTTGTGTTACCCAAAATATTTATAAATATATAAATCCTGCCTAATGTCTATATATATACCCAAGTAACACCTCAACGACATTTTTCACACCCAAAATACTTTCGACTGCAGACATTTTTGCTGTTGTTGACATTGTTCAGTCACATCAGCGATGTTAATATGTGCAGGACCGCAAGTCAATTCAATTATATTATTAACTTCCAAAAGCATAACTCTGATAGAGTTGGCGAAGAGCACACAGTGGGTCTATATAAGTATGTAGAGTTACAGTGCCAACGGACCCATTAACCAATTAACCAACGGAAGCGTGCAATCAACACCAACTGAATACCAACTGCAGTCAGAATGAGTACTGGGGAATATTCACCACGAATATGTATATGTCTTGCAGTTGCAGTTTATAGTGTAATCCCGGCTTTCTCCCTTGGCTGACAGCTCTCATCTGTCATTGTGCCAAAATGAGGCACACCGAGCACAGATGGTTAAATGACAAGGTGTAAAGGAAAGCAGGAAGCCTGGAAAATACGTAAGTGTTGTTGTATTTGCATTTACACTGGGGATTATAGTTAATTTAATAATAAAGGTATGTATACAAATAGTCATCGTGACAAGCTGATTCGATATTCAACAATATTTTTCTCAAAGAATTCTTGAAATTCCAAATTTTTTTTAAAACTAAAACCGTTTTATTCTTGTGGCAACTCAGATGGATTATTCTTAGCTTTAAACATTAAACGCCTTTTTCCCAAACCTTAAACCTATTGCAAGAGTATAATAATGACTTGCAATATATTGCTGCAGAGTATAATAGTTTTGTTTATCTGCTGTCACGTCCACAAAACGCCATTAACCGAAAACTTATGAAGTGCTATAACTAAGCACTAAAATAATATATCGAATTCTAATTCGGCACAGTGGCAAGGGCCACCTGTGGGCTAAAAATTTTTAAAAGTGGGCGTGACTCTACTCTTTATTCAGTTTAATGTACATATTTCCCAGACAGCTTAAGGGGAGAGCCTGGTTTAGAGGCTTCAAAAAATCAAATTTTTTGAGACTTTTTTGGGAGGGAAACAAATAATTTATTAATGTAAAATTTCTAGGACTTATTGGTATATAATTAACATCATTCACAAATTTTTTAATACGAAATCTTTAATATTCTGTCGGCAAGCAATTGCCCGATGCATCTCACATGTGCATTTGTCGGACGGCGGGCTGGATGCAGCTCGTATTTTCTATCGGAAACAAAAAATTCAAAAAGATTCATATTTTCAATAATTTATCTTCTATTTAAACTAAAAAAAATTAAAAAAAGTGTAAAATTTTAGAAATTTTTTACAAATTGAAAAAAAAAGTGGTTTTTGACCAAAAAATTTTACTTGAT